>BCKF01000006.1:62731-332061 GCA_001600515.1 Yarrowia sp. JCM 30694 | reverse complement strand
TTTTTTTTTTTTTTTTTTTTTTTTTTTTTTTGTTAATTCATGCTGTATTAATGACTAACATACGTGTATCTCTATGGTCACTCGAAATCCACCTCCAGGAGATCAAACAAATGCCCGAGGACCTCCTTTGGATTGGCTCTAAGACCTCCATGGAAGTACTCGTTAGTAATCCACTGTTTCACATTACCCGTATTTTTAGCAGTCTCCTGCACCAAGTTGAACTCCACGTACATGTCTGAAAAGTACGTGGCAGCTACAATCGGCACTTTATTTTCCTTGAGCTGCTTGTAGTCGTATAAATCCGGCCAGTCTTTTTTCTCGGCCAGAATATCAGCCACTTTGGTGAGTTGTCTCAGCTCAGTGTAGTCTTCAAACATGCTCTTGTAGATCATTTCTCCCGTGAGATAGGTGGGTTTCTTGTCTTTTTCAGACACAAACAAGGGGAAATCGGCTCTAAGACGATCAGCTGACCAATCAGAAGACTCGTTCTGACAGTAAATTGATTCATGCAAAATCGCATAAATCGGGTTTGTATCAAATGAGTGCATAGCTTGGATTTTATCTAGGATAAAAAAAGAAGGATGTCCATTGACTTCCAGATCGTCAAACAGCCGCAAAACAATCAAATGAATGGTATCTGCTCCATTATGACTTCCTAGAGACAGTCCCAGTTGTTGAAACCTCTCAACACTCAGATATCCTCCATTTGGAAGAATAATCTTGTTGTTTTTGAGGTAGTCCAAAATATGGGCAACTCTATTTTTGTCTTCCGGATATTTTGAATAATAATACTCATTCCGCTGCTCAACCACAGGATAAAGCGCTTTATACACTTTATCGGGATTACTGGCAGTAGGAGGAATACCACCTGTAACGATCGCCTGAGTGACAAATTCCGGAAAAAACGACAAATACGTAAAACAACAAAAACCGCCAAAAGATTGACCCATGATACTCCATTTGCCCTTTTCTCCAACAAGTACTTTTCTGATCACTTCAGCATCTCGAACAATACTATCTGCTCGGAAATGAGTCAAATATTCAGCTGCTGTTTTTGGTTCCAATTTTCCCAGCTCAACAGGACAAATAGCAGTGCTCATACCTGTTCCTCTTTGATCCAAAGCCAACACCTGAAAACCTCGCTGAATAAGTTCGTCAATAAATCCGGATTTCGACAATGGAGGTGTACATTGGAACCCCGGTCCGCCCTGGAAGAAGATGACGTAAGGACGTTTTTCCAGCTCGCTTTCTTCGGTTTTCGAAGGGTTGATTCGCTGCGCGCAAATTCTGATTTTTTTTTCGTCAGCGGGTTTTGAGTGGTCAAGAGGCACTTCAAAGGCCAGGGTTTCAACCACAAGGCCGCGCACGTGATACTTGTCGATTTTGGTGAACATCCGCGCAAGTTTCGTCAAACTGGACTGGACTATCATGGTGAGGTGAGAGTTGGGGTAAAGGTGTTGTTGGGGTGATGCATCGAGAGTTTATTTGGGTGACGAAGAGTATGGAGGGTGTTTGTATGGGGAGGTGGGGAGATTTTGGTGGTGTTGGAATCAGCGCGAGGAGGTGATTCGAACTGTACAATTGGCTAAGCGAGGAGATGTATATTGAGTGCTGTAGAGGGAAGTAATTGTGAGGGGTGTTGTTTAACAAAAGCTTATCTAAATATTACTTGGGATGAGATGAGTGCCTTTGATGGGACATATCTCAGGATTTTGTATGGAGCAAAGGTGAGGTTATTAGTTAATTTATAATATTAACGTCCGCTATTTCATCCTATCAACTCAGAATTCCTCAATCATGTTTGCAACACCTCAAACCTCTCTACTGGTACTGCAGTAAGGAGTAAGGATTCTAGGGGATGTTTTTGTATGATAGAGTAGGGATATTACTACGGTACTGTATATGGTTGGAATCAGCGGAGCAAGGCGGTTCTAATACTATAATCATCTAAGCTCTAGGGTACGTGTAGCGTGCTGGAGAGCGACGTATTCGGACTCCTATAACGTTTAACTGATGAGACATAGCTCAGCTTTTTGTATGAGCCAAAGATGAGATTTTTGCTTGGTCTGGGTAATTTAAAGCTTCTCATTCATCCTGTCTACTCAGTTATTGGCTATTGTAACAGGAACACCTCAATCACCTCTGCATTAACGGGTAATCGGAAGGGCAAGAGTATGGGGTATGTTTGTATGTTCGATTATAGATATTATTGTATCATTGGAATGAGCAGAACAAACAGAGTACAACAGTATACTTGGCTAAGCTCCTGAATGCCTGTAACCTCCTGGAGAGCAACGTCTTTATAGTCCACTATAAACACCATCTTCAACAAAAGCCAAACTAACCTTCACCCAAACCCCTCACTTTACACCCCATTATCTCATCTTTTTGTATGGGCGCAAACTGAGATCATCGCATAATACGACTAACCCAACCCCCCTCTTTCACCCTATCTTCTCAGAAATCCCCCCACGACCCCCAGAACCCCTTAAACCCAAAGGACTTTTCTTAACTATTCGAAACGACATTTTCCAATTTAATGTTGTTTTCTTACCCCGCTACTGGGTTGGGGCTATACATACAAACCGTTTGTTATACGTCTTCTCACACTGCGGGGTACGTGAAGTGGGGTTGCAATTTACTTTCTGCCTGTTGTGTGATAAGATTAAACCAGCTCGTCAAACCCAGACAAACATGGTTATCGAGCTGAGTTTTACGAGCAAACTCTGGGAGGCTGAGAGCAAGGAAAACGCGGTATTTATATAATGGCGCTTTGTGTTTGTGTAACGAGCTATTTTAATGAGTTCGGGTTTGTGTAAAAGCCGTTACTGCGGCTCATGTGAGGTGGTTGTATCATACAAGTATGTCACACGGTACCTCGGCATTAAATTAAAGCCGCTGAGACAGAACAACACTCAGCACAACAGTTTTCTCGTATCGTATTGTAGTTCCAGAGCAACAAATGAGAAAATTACATAATTTCAAGTCACGTGATTAATTTCCAGCTCATTTCCAATCACGTGACCAACATATAACCCCCCTTGTGATGCGTTGGCACATGACGCATTACTCAACAATTACCTGCTTGACAGCTGCATCCCAATTGAGTTTATCAGGGTTTCGAAAACAGTGGTTGTCTTCTTTCACACAACACAACTGCTGTTAATTCATTCAACATGTACACAGACCCATTGGCTTTTCTGACCCCACAACCGCTGGTGGATATCCTTCAGCCGTACTGCGAAAAAATCGGTTTCAAGTACCTTGCTCCTCATCTTCATGAGATCTTCCTAGCCTTCTCCTTCTACCAGGCTCTTTTTTTGTTGTCTGGACTTGTGAGTCCTCTCATTTGGGGCAAACAACTGAAAGAGCTGAGTGCGAAAAACCGCATTGATTTCGATATTCATATTGTTTCTCAATTTCAAGCACTCATTGTCGTTCCTCTGGCCTTCTTTTGTTTCAACGACCCCATTCTTTCAGCAAACATTATCACGTCGTATACGCCATGGACGGGTTTTTTGGGTGCTCTAGCCACAGGATACTTTATCTGGGACTTGATTATTTGTTCACGATATGTGTCTCTTTTCGGTATCGGTTTTTTGTTACATGCCATCTGCGCCCTGTTTGTCTTTGTTCAGGGCTTCAGACCTTACGTCATGGGCATGATGGGTCACTTTCTGCTGTTTGAAATGAGCACCCCGTTTGTCAACATGAACTGGTTTGTTTCTCGCCTTCCAAAAGGCACTTTTCCGCCCTGGTTTGAGGCTGCTAACGGTATTGCTTTGATGACTGTCTTTTTCGGATGCAGAATCATCTGGGGTAATTACTGGAGTTATGTGACTATCACGTCAGTGTGGTTGCCGGAAATTAGAGCCCAGTACCCTGCTTGGTTGCCTGTTCTCACGACTATGTCTAACTTGACTTTGGTGTCGCTCAACTTTTTCTGGTTCTCGAAAATGATCAGAATTCTGAAAAAGAAAATGTCGGGGCAGAAGGGGGTCAAGATGCATTAAGCGAGCGTAGCGAGCGCACGAGCATACGGGAAGGAAGGAGTGTAATTAATGGAAAACGAAAAAAAAAAAAAAGAAAAAAAAAGCTGAAAAAGGCGCCTCAGCACGGAGAACTGCCGCTACGGGGATGTGGGTAGTATTAATGTGTTCTACGGGAGGAGGGGAGTGTTGTAGTGTTGTTGGAATCGCTGTAGCTTGAGTTTTGAGAGAGATAGCTGTTGTCAGAGCTATAACGATAAGGTACTCGGCTTAAGACAATGCCTTGTTCTACATACAGTAAAGGAGCAGAGTAGATATATGGAATTTACCAACAGCTACAATGGCATCATCTATTGTCACATGATAACCATAGCTTCTGAGTGCAAGCCTAGTCTTGACTTTTGACTTGATGAGACACATTTAGAGTGGTGTATGAGAATGTACACTCAGTTAAGCTATGAAGATACTGTATACACATTTCAGTTGGTATATGAAGATAATGATAGCCATGTTCATGAAACCTCTTACAATCCACTTTCTGGTACTTTCATAGGACGATGAGGTGTGTTTAGAGGTGGTAGCTCCTACATAAGCTACCTCCACAACACCACCTCAAGAACGTATCTGTGAACTTAGAGCTTCCACGATACAACAATAGAGATCTACGCGCTCTGGAGAGTCCTGTAGTGCTTTTTAAATTCCCGTAGCTTCAATTTTGGAGGAGATAAGTGCTTCTCTTATAACGCTATGAAGATAGAGTGTTCAGAGTAAGGCACTCATCTTGAGACAATGCCTTAATGGACTGGTAAACTGGTAAAGGAATAATTACTTGGCATCAAGTATCACATGACTATAATAACATGTTATCTGTAGGTATATCTGCTTACCATTAGACAACATGTGTAAGGCACCTTAAGACACTGCCTTGTTCTAACATACAGTAGGCAAGTTCACCTAAAGATAGAGTGGACAGTTTGCATTGGATTTTATAATCAGGAGTGTCTTTTTTCATATTTTAATGACAATCACGTAATCTACAAGAGCTAGTGAATCGCCTGTTAGTCTTGAAATCACCGTAGCGTCATTTCTCCACTAACTAGAGACTTTTAAAAGCTGTTGAGCTATAGAGTAGCATTGGTCTAGGTCTCTGTTTAGTGATGCTAAAATAACGGCCCCTAAGAGTAGTCAGATACTAACTGTCCTGACCTTAATACAGTGGAAGAAGTATCCAGTAATTGCACAGAATGAGCCCTCTAATGAACAAATGAAGATCTAGATAGAATCAGCGACCCCAAAAGTACCCCTAAGTGCCATTTTCACTCTCCTTAAGGTGCTCTACACACTCATTTCTGTCTACTTACCCCCTCCAAATAACCTTCAACTACTCCCAACGGCACCTCCCCTCACCCCAACTACCACCCCAACCACAACCCCCGACTCTTAACTACGTCAACTAATTTTTTTTCTTTTTTTCTCAAAATGCACCTCTATTGTCTATCTACTCCTTCCACCAGCCATCCCCCTTTTCCTTCGTTCCCTCCATCTTCTCTTCACTAACCCTGATATCATTATGGATCTCTTCCACCAAGGCATCCAGACTGGTAAAGTTCTTTTCAGGTCTCAAGTAACCCAGTACCATCACTTTAATACCCGCTCCGTAAAACGTATGTGCAAATTTGTGAATAATGTGAATCTCAGCAGACTTGCTTTGGTTCTTGAAGAAAGGGTTCCATCCAACACTCATCACCATAGGAAAGGGTGTACCGATTTCAGCTGAGGTCAATTCGTTGGTGTACTGGAAATCGACCACTCGATCCTTTTGAAACTCGCTGTTCTTCTTCTCACTGGGCTTGTCGGTCTGTAAGATTGAAACAAGTCCATAGTAGATACCCGTATCAAGAGCATCCAGTACAGGCACATCTGCAATGGGAATATTTGCTGTAGGAATTCCGAGATCAGCTGATCCACGGCCGTAGCCGGGA
The DNA here is from genome assembly GCA_001600515.1 of Yarrowia sp. JCM 30694. Lineage (NCBI taxonomy): Eukaryota > Fungi > Ascomycota > Dipodascomycetes > Dipodascales > Yarrowia > Yarrowia sp. JCM 30694. The sequence goes on along the minus strand of BCKF01000006.1, from coordinate 326,090 downwards.
ATAATCGAACTGGCGAACTTGATGGGGTACTGGGTGGTTGCAGTCATGAATGATCGACGGAAAAAAGATGAGATCATTATCAATGTTGGGAGGGAGAATTAAGGTTTGCCAAAGGAGATAAGCAAGCTGTGAGTGGGTGATACAGGTGTGGTGGTGGGGAAGGTGAAATATCTTGATCTGGAATGTGACTTGTCGAATTGTCTGTACTATATGCGTATGATGGTGCTGACATGATCATATATGGTAGAGTTCACTGAGGGAAAAGTGGCATAAGCTGGTGGTCACGTGATGAGGAGAGTAAGGCGGTTCTAACGCATGTTTCAGCTAACGTTTTGGATGGGATTTGGGTGAGATAGAGAGGATGTTCTAAGGTAAGTAGTTCACTTGACAAGCTAAGTAAATGGAGTTTCGTGAGTTCCAGTAATGTAGTTGGGATAACGTTATTTTGCACTTGACGATTGTAAGTAATATATTCCAACTAGAACACCTCTATCTCCGCAACTAACCACTCTACGACCCTCAAACAACCTCCAAAGCACTCCCCTACTCCCCCTCTACCTCCTACACCACCCCTCTTCCCTCCATCACCCTCCAATCACCTCCTCGTTAAATGCTCCTATTTTCCAGCTCAACAGAAATACGAGAATAATGAAACGAATAATATGGGCTGCCATGATCTAAACGACGTCGTGTGATGCACGCCGCATGGCGGCTCGTTATTTTCGCTATTTTGACACTTATCTGCCAGTGGGTCCAAGATGCATCTAACGTCGTAAAAGGGCTTGAAGTTGAAGCAGCCAAAAAAAAAAAAAAAAAAAAAAAAAAAATCAGAAAAAAATCAGAAAAAAATCAGAAAAAATACCAGCACCTCAAGCAACCATATAAACCACTCCAAACACCTCTCTACATCTCAGAACCCTTTTACTAACAATATTTGCTTGTATTTATCTTACATTTTTCACTCCGGAACATCTCCGCAGTTCATCCGAGCCGCATTCAAGCAAGTCTTAGATCGCTCCGATCCGGTTTCAGATACGAGCTACGAGCAGCACGTGACAGAATTTGCAAAATTACGAGACAAAAAAACACCACCTCCAAAATCCCCAAAACTAAGGGTGGGGTTCATGTTTTTCGTTTCTTTTTTTTTTTTTTTTTTTTTTTTTKTCCCAATTTCCACATCCCAAAATGGCTCGGTTAACGAGATCAGGGCATCGGATACTGCAGTTTACTGCGGGCCTTACACTGAACAGGAAGCACTATTAATAACAGAAAAACGGTAAAAGTCACGTGACATGGCATGATATCACGTGATTCACCCCCAAAAACATATTCCCGACCTCTTTTATCATCCCTCGGCCCATCACTCAACAATTATTGTTTGCTGTCTTACCCCTCGTCGCAGTTACCAGCTAAAGGCGATGTTTATGCAGTACCCCGGATTCACATGTCACCCCACGCCCACGTAGTGGGGCACAAACTTTAACGTGAAAATAACACGACGTAATATGTGGAAAAGCAGGTGTTTTTGGGGGGTAATACGGTGGTCACGTGATGGTCTGTACGGCGCGTGATTCTCTGCTTTTTCCGGTTGCTCCATGTCCTCAACATGAGAGCATGTCTCAGATTGCGGCTGAACAGGTTAAACGTGGGATGAGCACAACTCGATGGAAAAAGGTCGTAGAGAAATTCCAAGTAATTTGCCTGACTCCTGGAAGTTAGGAGGTGCCCTCATGATGTTCTGGTACTCGTCTAGCTCTTTGCTCACCCCAGCTTACGCTGGGGTTGGCTCGTATCTTTACCCTTCCTGCTCGTACCTTTGCCCAAAGCTTATCCTGCTCCTTATATATACTTATAACGAGCCTCTTCCTGAGACTGAAAACGCACACTCGATTCCAATGCTGCGAACGATTCTATTGGCTATCGGTACGCTTATCGGCTACCTGTGGTTTGCCCAGTGGCTGTCACGTTACCAGCACCGGCGTATGAGCGCAAAGAAAAACTGCGGCATGCCTCCCATGGCCAACAACGGCCTGTTTGCCTGGTTTGGCCTGTACAAGACGTACCAGATCACCAAGGAGCGGTCGTATCCTCACTCCATGCATCTTGGTCTGGAGACGTTTGGCCATACGTTTGTGTTCCCTGTTCCTGGTACTGATATGTTGCAGACGATTCATCCTGACAACATCAAGGCAATTCTGGCTACTCAGTTCAAGGACTTTAGTCTTGGCACTCGACATAAGATTATGCTTCCCACGCTTGGAGATGGAATTTTCACACTGGATGGAGAGGGGTGGACGCACTCTCGGGCTTTGTTGCGACCGCAGTTTGCGCGTGATCAGGTCAGTCATGTGGCTTCTCTGGAGCGGCATATTCAGGTGTTGTTCAAGACAATCAAGAAGGAGAACAAGGCAAGTGACAAGAACAAGGGATTTGATATTCAGGAGCTGTTCTTTATGCTCACTCTAGATACTGCTACTGAATTCCTTTGTGGAGATTCAGTTGATTCTCTGACTGATTATCTCGCTGATCCTGATGCTCCTGAGTTGGACCACTCTGGTATTGACGAAAACGTCCGACGAGCTTTCCCCGACGCTTTCAACACTGCTCAATGGTACTGTTCTATCCGAGCCAAGCTCATGAAACTGTACTTTTTCGCGGGTGGCGTGTTTTACAGAAAACAGTACGCTCAGGCAAACAAGATTGTGCATGACTTTACCGATTTCTATGTGTCCAAGGCGCTTGCTGCACGAAAAGAAAAGTTTCAGGAACTCAATGATGAGGGCAAGTACATCTTTCTGTATGAGCTTGCCAAGGAGACTCGTAACCCTAAAGTGCTGAGAGACCAAATGCTCAACATTCTCTTGGCTGGACGAGACACTACTGCTTCTCTACTATCCTGGATCATGTTTAGAATGGCCAAACAGCCTGAAACATGGAAAAAGCTGCGTCAGGCTGTTTTGAACGATTTCGGAGATGGGCCTGAAGAGCTCTCTTTTGAATCTCTCAAACGATGCGAGTACCTGCGGTACGTCCTAAACGAAGGTCTGCGTCTCTACCCCTCTGTTCCCATGAACTTTAGAGTCGCTACACGAGACACCACGCTGCCTAAAGGAGGAGGACCTGATTTGGACCAGCCCATTTTCATCCCCAAAGGAGGAATTGTTGTGTATTCGGTCTACCATACTCATCGAGCTGAAGAGTACTGGGGCAAGAATACTGAGGAATTTATTCCGGAGCGGTGGGATCCTGCTGAGGGTTACCAGATTGCTCGAGGATGGGAGTACCTCCCGTTCAATGGCGGTCCTAGAATTTGTCTTGGGCAGCAGTTTGCCTTGACGGAAGCGGGATATATTTTGGCAAGACTGGCGCAGGAGTTTGAGACGGTCCAGAGCTGTGATGATAAACCGTTGCCTCCGAAATATAACACGCATTTGACCATGAGTCATGATGAGGGTGTGTGGTTGAGGATGGAGGAGTAGGAGGAGATGTGAGGACGTAGTCCGAATGTCTCCGACCAAAAACTCCAGGAGGAAATTCGAGGACGTAGTCCGAGTGTTTCCGACCAAAGAATCATTTTATACTCCTCGGACGAGATTCGGACTACGTCCTCATCTCGTCCTCATCACTCATTCACTTGTACATCTTCAGTCGCATCACTTCGTGATACGACCTGGAAGTTATTTATTACTATTATATTATTGTGTATTTCACCGCTGTGTTGTATCGTGTTGTATCGTAGCTACTGTAGGACATGGAGTCTTTAAGCTGGAGATGAAGATTGGATATAATAGAAGAGTCGTTTGGAGTGGTGGTTGTTGTAAGGGTTGATGTTTAAGTCAGTTTACACTGCAGACAGCTGAGTTCGTGCTACTGGTACATTTCATGAGTCTGCTGGTGTTAGTATCGTGCAATGGACTGGATCAGAGCACAGTTGAAATCTTCAGTTGATATCTCCAGGTCAACACAGTTCTCTCTACCAAGGTCCATTTAAGGTGAAGTTGAGGACTCCGTTTTGAAGTCCCATGGGACAGGTTAAGATGAGGACAAGATACAGCCTGATAGTAGCTGCTGCTGTTATAATGAGACAAATATACTAAAGAGTGGGTATAGTGCTTTGTAGTGGTTTGTTCCAGTGTAGCTATAGATGGATCATATTGGTTCGAAGGAAGGTCCCCAATTCTAAAGAGTACTCCCAATGTCTATATGGTAGTCATGGTAAGATGGGCCCAAGGGCTGCTCTGATGCTCTAAATGAGCTTTGTAGTGTCCCAGGGGCCAGCTTCAAGCCCAATGGCCAGAAAAGTCCACCAGTTGCAAAAACACATGAATGAAAGGGATGGTTTACGTGCACTTGGTACTCGTTGGTCCAGGTTACTGTAGAGCTGCTACGTGCTGAAAGACAGTTCTTAGTTTTAAGAGTCAGAGACTATCCTTTAATTTCAGAGTTCTGAGTGCCGTCCTTACAAACGTCCCAGTCAAGCTTCCCATAAGGTCCGCTAGTTGTGACTTCCAGGCTTGTAGAACTCACCACTAAGAGTGAGACCGATACAGGTATAGACAAACCACCAGCTTCAGGTGCAGGTCTGAGCCATGAGAAGCTCTGGTTGACGCTACGTCTAGTCTCGGTATAAGTCATTCCTGTATAAGATGCAGTCAATGATATATGCATATATGCTCGTGTCGGCCTGTCCTCTAAGTTGGCCAAGTACGACCCAGTCAAGGAGCTGTAAGTATGTCCAGCAGATGATCACCTGCCGTACCAGCTCTTCTACCACCGGCCCTTACTCCATCAGCTTCATCATTGGTAAACTGAGAGATGCTATCTGCTGTAAGACTACTCCACCACTCACCACGCTAAGTAAGGAGACTACAACAGTGAGCTGTGATACCTCCCCTCCTTTTACACAGCTACTACCAAGTGGCTAAATATTACTAAATAAATCAAATTGTATCTATGTACTGTATGAGTGTCAGACAACGCTATGTTTACCCAGTCACTCTAACTGAGGAGGTATACCAGTGAGTTGTATGAGTGACCACCACATCGTTCAGTCGGGTTGACAAGTGAGTGCCCTTATCGCTTCTCTCTAAGGCTGTAGACAACAGTAAGTGTTAGGTTTATTACCACATAACGCTCAGTCGGGTTCACTGCGTCAGAACACTTTCACACTGTTACGAGCTACGCTCGTAACAGTGCTCAAGTGCTCTTCCTTGTGTCCCTCCTTCGCTAATCCCTGGTCATCGGAGTCAACCCCTTCAATTCCCCCGTTTTCACCCACTCTTCCCCCATCAATCTCAATCTCGCTGCAGCCGGGTACCTTTTTTCCCCCGCACTTCCCGTCCACGGATCCCAAGCTGCCTGCAAAATCTTTTTACCCTGAAGTCCATACTCTCTGACAAACCTGACTGCAACCACTTCCCACCAAGACGCAGCCACGGTAAAATGCGTATTAGTCAGCTTGTTTGTGTCCGTATTAAGTAATCTGGCAATCATCGTCCAAGAAAAACTCATCGGTCTAGGATTTTCAGCAGGAGCAGTAAATCTGATCTGAGTAATAGCAGCATACACAGAAGCAATACCTGCCATTCTTTCCGAATAAACCGTCTCATCTTCCCATTTATCTTGAGGCTTTCTCCATGCCATACGAACACGTCCTTGTTCAGTATCAATATCACAGGTGAAACCAATCACATAAGGACACTTTTTGACGAATCGAGCTACCATCAAATCAGTCAGTTCAGGAAAAACAGACATGATCTTTGCTGCCAACATACCCAAAGGAAGAGCACTCTGAGGAGCAACAATCGTCTCATTTTCAGCTTGCCGAACAATCGACTTTGCAAAGAAATTCAACAACCAAAGATAAACCAGCTCGGAATGACCTTTAGCTTGGTTGAAAATCTCAATAAACTCCTCGCTGATTTTTTTGGTATGAGATGCTGAAGGAGTGAGTTGGCCAAATTTAGGATTAATCTGCCGCTTGCATTTATTGCACAACTTTTTCAATTCGGCATTATTAGCCACGGGCTCTTTAATGTCGGTTTTGATCTGCTCGATTTTCGCCTTCCAAGCAAGAAACTCCTTATCAACTGACCGCCAGTTTGTATACTGGCCCAGTTTATTCTTGCGAGCCAGCTCCTCAGCCTCAAGCCGCTCTTTTTCCTCCTGAGCGGCTTTTTCGGCAGCCTTCTTCTCAGCCTCCTTCTTCTCCTTTTCAACACGCTCTCTCTCAACTCTCTCCTTCTCCAGTCTCTCTTCTTCAAGCCTCTTCTTTTCAGCTTCCTCTTTCTCCTTTCTTTCCTTCTCCAGCCTCTCCTTCTCTTGTTTTTCCTTCTCCAGCCTCTCTTTTTCGATCCTCTCCTTCTCCAGCCTCACGCGCTCCTCCTCCCGCCTTTCTTTTTCCCATTGGTCCACTAGATCGCCAACTATGACCGAATTTCGTTTTTCGCGTTTTTTCAAAACCTCGTCAGATTTTTTCAGACGGTCGTCGCCCATTTTCGACATGAACACGGACTCGCGACGAGCCGCCCGGTTGTGTCTCTCAAGCTCCCTTAACGCTCGAGCGTCTTCCAAGTGCTGTAGCTCCTTTTCCACTGCTGCGAGGGGGGCGGACCAATCAAGAGCCGTATCTGGCTCGTTTTGTGTCGGAGCGCTTAGCGGTTTGGACACGGAGGATGAACGGCGTCGGTGACCCTTCTTGAACTTTCCAACAGGCGCCAAATGGCACTGATCGAGAATTAACGACACTCTGTTCAAAGTGCCTTCCCACTCTTCATGGGCTCGTGAGACGTTCAAATCGGTCGTAGTAACCTCAGCAACACTCCCCCGCCTCTCCTGACGCAAAGGAGACCCTCGTGACGGACTATAAGTCGCGTGAGTGGCATATTTCGACTGAGAAGGAGCTCTGGGTGGTTTCGAAGGAGTACCCTCCATGGAAATTTCGTACTGACTGATTTCCTGCGATAATTCTTCATCGTCCCATAGAGGATCGTAGTCGTCGTCAAAGGAGGGTATTGAGAGAGTAGGTGGTCGCAATGGGCTGAATTTCATGTTGTGCGGTGGTGGAGAGATGATAGTGGGAAGGATATATTTTTGAACAGTGCATTGCATGAACGGAGTTAGTCAGCACGCACGGAATAAAATTTAATAAATATAAAAAAATTGTATTGAGGTGAGGAATGGGTGATTGTGTTGTTGGTGATTTTTCTGGATTTATTCGCATCTATATAGCTGCTGTTGAGTCCTTCCTTCTGACTCTCTACAGTGTTGTTATGACTGTTCAACTGTAAACAGAACATGATGGAGCAAGCTTGTCCTTAATGTTAGAACACTGTGAAGAAGGCAGTAACAATGACACTCAGAAATGACTGTATAAGCCCCTTTATGTCTGAGATCACGTGGTAATCGTTACTCACAGGTTATGACTATTACTAATCAAACAGTGAAACTCAGAACATCAATATTTGAGACGGTTCAAGACCTGCCACAGGTCTGAGAATCACGTGATTAGGCTATTTAATTCCGCTGAATCACGTGAAAGCTTTATTTTTCCATTTTGTGCCTTTTTTCACCCTCAAACAGTGTTCTGAAGTGACCATCACTGTGTTGTTCAGAGACAAGTCAAAGGCATTCTTTTCAGCCACCTTAAAAAGTGAAACTTGAAATTTGAAATAACATGAACCCCACCCTTGAATTTCACAACCTCATTCTTTACCTTCTCTATTCATACCATCACAACTACCACTTGAGTGTCTTCTAGTATTACTAATCACACTCAAACCACTAAAATCACGTGCAACAAGCAATAACAAATCATTTACACAACTCACGTGACCTTGTATATACACTTTTTCTTCCCCATATTGCCTCCTTCAAGATCTCTTCACAGTGCTCCCTTCTAAGTACATCCCCCACTAACCTCCCAACCACCTACTTTCCAAATTAACCTTCACTTCCTATCCATACCTTATTATACGCGCGGGTGATAATTCTCAGCACATCTTGGATCCCATTTATCCCGCCCAATACTCACTCTACGGCGAATCTGAAAAGAGATCTGTACTCCCCCGGCGATTCTCCATCGAATGGTGTATAGTAGATGGCAACTACGACAAGTCGGAACTGCACTCGCTTCGCTCGTTACGTTCCTCCCAAAGTTCGTTACGTTCTCCCAAAGTTAATAATTTTCACTCCTCCTCACATGTCCGCCATCTTCACCCGGTCCTTCCACGCCTCGGCATCTGCCGCTAGAGGCGCGAAAATCTCCATCAAGGCGCCCGTGCACCATCTGTACCGGTACAAGAAAAACGTGCTCAAGCCTGCGTTCACCAAGACGCTTTTGACGCATCCCGGGTCTATCGAGAGCAACAAGTATGTGCCTAAACATACTCGAGTTGACCGAATCAACGACCACTACACCAACACGGTGGCCTCAGATATGCTGCTGATGGGATATGTGCACGAGCAGAGTGTGCGAAAAGGAAACAAAAACCGGCCCTGGGACTTTACTTCTCCCTATCATCTCGGTCGATCTGCTCAGCCTCCCCGAGGACCCAACAAGTCGCCTACCAAGGACGTGCATCCTCGAAACTGGCAGAATATTCCTGTAATTACCAGAATTACCATCAATTGCACCGATCCGGGCACTGCTCTGGACCATGAAAAGGTGATTAATCAGAAACTGCTGCTGCAGCAAATCACCGGATGTGCCGCTAAAGAGGTGCGATCTCGATCCAACGTCATGACGTGGAAACTGCGAAAGGGTTACCCTCTTGGAGCCAAGGTGGAGATCACTGGCGAAAAAATCGCCGACTTTATGACCTCTTTGACGGAGTTGGTTTTGCCTCGGGCTGTGAATTTTTCCGGAATTAAAAACTCGTCAGGAGACCGAAACGGAAATATCGCGTTTGGACTGGTTCCCGAGGACGTCAAGAACTTTCCCGAGGTTGAAGCCAACCAGGACGCGTACCTGAAAATGTACGGTATGCATATTACCATTCATACCACTGCTCAGGCTGATGGAGAGGCCAGATCGTTGTTGTCTGCGTTCAACTTTCCGTTCATTGGTAAGGAGAAGCATCAGGGACGGTCTTAGGTTCAAGTGTATATAGTTAAAGGAGGAGCCTGATTTTTAGTCAAGTGAGAACTGTAGGATTATGCTGTAGTGGTTACTGGAGTACTGGGAAAAATACTTGTAATAAATGAGCTCAGGGGGTATTTCATGTCGATATAGGTGGGATGAATTACTGCCGGGGCAATTTTGCGTATTTTATTTGGAATTTACTTAGAATTACTTGACCCGACACATTTTGTTACGATTCTTGTTGGGTTGAATTTCCGAGCCGCACGTTTACCTCAGCGGAAATGGTCCGTATGTTTTGCCAAATACACCCCCAAAACAATGATTTTTGTACACTACCAGGTAGCTACAGACGTGGCGAGTTCAGTTGTGCCCGTGAGTTTAGTATTACAGCAGATTTGCCTTGCCAACTGCCGTAACTAGTGATATTTATATAGAGCAACTAAGTCTAGGATTATTTTATCCGACTCGTAGATTCGAAATACCAACTCGAAACTGAAATTGAAGCATTTTTCGTCAGCTTGTACTACCTCACTCTTTCTGCAATATAGAATCATTCACAAGACCTGAAAGTTCAGTTCTTGTGTAGACAAACATAATATCTGCTAGTCTGAACATGAACTTCGAAAGAAAATAATCCGTAAAAAATCGAAAAATGCGTAAAAATAAGGACAAAAAATACTCTGTATAAGCTGGGGCGTATATATATTACGTTGAAAAACTGTAGGGTTTCTATAGAGATGTTTTCCCGTACTTTTGAGCTATTCAAAGAATGAGACACTGGAACGGGTCATACTCATCAGATATGAGCTTTATCGGCCTAAAAACTGCTGTTTAGGAGTCTAAGCAGTCCATAAATTTCTAATCTTTTTCATTTTTGTCGCTCCGAATTATTTTTATTTGATTTGATTTTTCTGACAAACAATTCAAACAATTCATAACTCCCTTCTACGTAAACTTACAGTGTTGTTTGGGCAGTAGTGGCTCTTGTAAGAGTATTACTACTGCACAGTGCTGTTGGTATGGACTATATTTCACGGGATGTAGTGTGGTGTAATTTCCATTGCTACGTTCAGTCTTGGTAATAGTGAACAGAGACCTAAACTAGAGTTTTTGGTTTATGAGGTTACAGTAGATATTTTTATATATTTTTATATATTTTATATATTTTATATAAGGGATAGTTGTCATTTACGAGGTATTTTTTAATCTGCTGGTTCGACTCCAGTCTATTCCGTAGTATCTATAGTTTATCTGTAAGTCATCCTCTTCAAGATGTAAGGGTCACTTGATGATACTCGAAGATAACTTCGGCTCTGGTTGTTTGAATAAGGTCATGAATCATTAATTTATTACATACGAGAATCTGAAAAGAAGCTAAAGAATGGTTTAGGGAGCAGAAGACTTAGGGACAACAGGGATGGAAGAGGTCTTGGAAGTAGTAGTCGCTCCAGGAAGAGGCTTACCAGCAAGCCAGTCCTTGTACAGCACAGCTCCGGGAATATCTCCGGTGATCTCGACCACGTCAGACTCTGTCGTGTACTTGGCCTTGGCGATCGTAATCGTGTCTCGGTCGTTATCGTAGATAACCAGAGCTCGCGAAATCAGAGCAGGTCCAGTGAGCAGAATTCGGTCCGTGTCCTTGTTAGGAACGACTCCCTCAAGTCGGCAGCCTCCATGAGGAGAGGGGTACACATACGTAGACATGTCGACCTCAATCTCTGTGTATCCAAAGTTGTAAGTGATGGAAGGCTTGGAACCACACCCCACCTTCCAGTACCCGGGAGTCTCGTAGACAGCTTCTCCTCCAAATTTCTCAGAGATTCGTTTCAGAGTAGCGTTAGGCAGACCGAGAGACATTCCTCCAGTGTCCAGGACAATCTGATGATCATCTCGGGCTAGCTTTTGTTTCTCTCCCTGGATGGAAAGACCTGCCAGAGGCATGGCGTAACCTCCATGGTGATCACACTCAATGGTAACAAGAGGACCCTCGTACTTCTTTCGGTCGAAACCTCCGTAGTACACGTTATTAACGGTCCCCTCGGAAGCCTTGTCTCTCCAGTTCATGGCCTTTTCAGCGTTGAGAGAGTATACAGCTCGAGAGATCTTTCCCTGGTCAGCCAGACCCTTGACAAACGAGTACTTGGGATCATCATCTCCAGACTGTCCAAAGATACCCATGTTGTAGCGAAAACCCTGCTTGGAAACGTACACGTGGAAATCAGTCAGAGGCTGACCAGCGTAAGCCATGGAATCCTTACCCCAGAAGCCATTTCCTCCCCAAGGCGAGTTTCCTTCCTTGTTGTACTTCCAGGACGAAGACTTGGAAACGTCATAAGAAGACATACACTTGCCGGCCTCGCAGTCAGTAGAGTTGGTTCCAGGCACCCACAGGTGAGGAGAACCCGTGTCGAAACAGCAGGTCACGTTCTGGGCAGGCGTTCCAATCTCAACCTCGGCTTGGTAGAACTGGAACCCTCGGATTTGAGTGTCATGGTAGACGTTTCGGGCCTGGAGGTACTGAGCGACCTCGGGAGCTTCAGAGGAGTCTCTGGCAGTCAGAGGAACGTGCACAATGCCTGCACAGGCGATCGTAGCGAGGAGGAGAGTGGAGAAGATCATTGTTAACGAGAAGAGCTGGGCTCTGGGTTTATAACTAGTCAGATAGACTTCAATTGAGTGTGTCTAGGTTTCGACAAGCTCTGATCGACCAAGCTCTCATCTCACAAGCAAGGTTCGAATTTCTTTTGCTCTCCGCTTAACTTATCGAGGTGAAGTAGATCTTTGTTCAGTGAGGAGTGGTATCACCATACTGTGAAACAACCTGTGTCCTAGAAGAGTTGTACTTGTTCCATAGTGACTAGTCGTTACAATTTCAGCATGCGGCACAGCTATTGCATGACAATTGGATAACAATGTGCGCATCTTGAACCATGAGATACATCTACGAACCATAAGATACATCAATGAACCATAAGATACAGGTACCGGTACATGTCATGTTGAAGACGACACTGAGTGTAGAGATGGTGATGAGGGAAGAGCACAATCGTATTTTTTCGTATTTTTTTTCTGTGAATTTGCTGCTCTTCAGACTTTCCAAATGGTTAACTCCATCGACGTTACTGGGCGTGTGTAGATCATCAAGCTTATGCTTATGGGTTGGCTGGTTCTCATCTTAACAGCACGAATATTAGTACCATAGACCTCTTCGAGAAGTGAGAAAAAATGTAGAAATAACACAAACACACTGGCACTATCAATTTCCCTTAGTTTCTTTGGTATCACAGTCTTCACTTCAAGCTGATGGACCAACTCGTGGTCGTCCATGTCACACTGAAAGTTAACCTTTGAACGGTATTGAGGACCCATGTCGAAAGGTCGGTTTAATGTTCCTTGCATGAAGGTGGGTGCCTGGTACCCCCACGTTGCACATAGTGTACAATGCACTTCGTTCAGTATCTCTCGTCTGTATTTTTTTTTTTTTTTATTTTTTCGGATCTCAGTCGTTTAGTCGTAATAGTGCAGATCACAAAAATTCAATCATCGGGTATCTTAGTACGCATGCCAAGCCGGATATCTTAGTGCCCACTTTCTCGATAAAGCCTTGGCTCTTGGCATGTACCTGATTGGCCTGTGGTTCATTGTTCATGCACCACCACTGTAACCAAATACGACATTGGACAACTCTGTTTAACCGCTACCGTTGGTTTTGTGTTCTGCACGATTTTATAAATTGACAGGTTAAGAGTATGTCGAAATTCGAATTTTTGAATTTGGTATGGATCGATTCCTTGGATTGCAACGATGTCGATTCCGGTATTCACTAAGCTTTGTCATATGGTGTGCATCTGTTGTCGTCGTTTGAACGTGTTTTTAGCATATCTCGGTGGATATCCATGCTACAGGTTTCTAGAGTTGCTCATTAGAATCAGAAGCCTCAGACGGATCGTGTGGTACCAAAATATCTGTATTTGCGTACACCAAAAGTGTTGTACATTACCTTTTCTCTCCAGCACTACACACAATTGAACTCAGTCTATACCACCATAAAACAACCCTACGACTTAACCAACACTACCATTGTCATCTCCTCACTCCTGCGATCATTTCAATACCAATATCTTACTCTATCTATTTAAAACTCCCGTCACTAGTGTTCAATTCACTACCGTTCACTTCACTGACCTTCTCGCCTCCTTTCTCAACCTCCAAATCCTCTCCAACACCCTCAACAACTTCACTTTCCACCAGCACAATACCGTTCCTATAACAGTCTCTCTTCTCGTCTCGTTTGTAAAAGTACAAGATGACAACCGCCATAAGAGCACACATGCCTGCACAAGCAGCACAAGTTCCAAAGCCCTTTGTAAACCTGGGAGCTTCAGAAGTCGGAAAAACTAACACTGAAACCCACGCGGAAGAACTCTGGCCAATCATGTTCATCAAAACAAGCACTATAGCGTAGTGTTGAGGGTCTCTTCTCATAATGTCTGCCCACCATGTATACATGATAGGACTCATAGCCCAAGAGATGTACTGGAGACAAAAAGCAAACCATTTGGCGCTCTCTGGCACGTTCCAGACCGCTAGAATAACTGCTCCTAAGAAATTGAACATTTGCGTAATGACTATACCTCCCCATCTGCATCTAAAGAGGTCTCCAAACATGGAAGCCAAATAGACGTATGCAAAGCCCAAACCAGGAGCTATAGTTGACAATTGGTTGATTTTTTGGTTTGTGTATCGTTGGTGACCGTTTTCGTCTTTCAAAGATTTCAACCACAGGAGGAAAGTGCCTGCATTTCCTGACGTGTTGTTGTAGAAGAAACAAGAAATCAAAATCGCAGTTGGGAGGTGCCAGGAGGTAAGTAGAGGTTTCCAGAGTGTCCAATCGGTCAATTTCTTCAATTCCTGACCCTTTTTTTCCGTCACAAACGGCTTTTTTCTCTCTCTACATCTCACAATCTCTTCATCGGTCAAAAACAAAGACACGCACTTATCTGGTGTTCCAGGCACGATAAAGTATCCCAAAATAGCCAGAGGAAGCGTACAGATCGCGTCAACGATAAAAACCCATCTCCAGCCCTCAAAACCTCCTACTCCGTCTAAATTCAGAGCTGCAGAAGCAAGCAAGCCTGAACTAAGCAGCCCTAGGAACTGACCCATGTAGAAAAAACCAGCTCTTCTGGCGACTTCGGAAGGTCTGTACCAGGATCCCATGAGGAAATAAATGGTGGGAATAAATCCTGACTCAAAAACACCCACCATGAAACGCAGGGCTTTGAGAGCTCCGACTGAGTGTACTGTGCATGTTAGAAGAGTCATCAAACCCCACATTAAATCGATAGCAGGAATAACTATATTGAGAGGGACTCGTGGAAGCAGCCACATGAAGGGTAGCTGAAAAATAACAGCTCCAACTAAATACATGGCTTGAACATGCACTAGATCGTTTCCTTTAAAGCCAAGATCCTCCTTCATTCCAGAAACATAGGCATTGTTGACGTTTGTCTGGTCCAGGTACTTGACCCAATACACCATGAGCGAGTATAGAGTGAGTAACAGGTCGAGTTTGAGGATTAGTTTGCGATCTGAAGGAGTATCACGCTCGTCAAACCACTTGAACCATTTATGAGAAGCTCTCTCGTACTTGTTTTGTCGGTACTCGTATTCGTCAAAGAACTTCCACCATGGTCGGTTGGTCTCGTCGCGGTACTCGAGCGGAAATTCCTGTTCGTCAGAGGTGATTTCGACCTCTAAAGAGTCGTCAACATGTCTCTCTCGAGGGAGAAATCGGGTGATTTTCATGAGTCGGAAAATGTCGTTTTTTTTTTGTCGGTTTTTTCTTGAGACTTCATTTCCGGGATCCACAGCGTTATATAGACCGGATAGACCCACTCTGACACCTGCCAGATCGTCAGCATGTGTCATTGGCTCTTGGCCGGGGTGCAGCTGCTTTATCTTATCAGTGTCTCAGATGCAGACAAAGGATGTAGATCATTGTGAGGAAAAAATGAGCAGAAAATCACGTGACGAGTGGATAAAAGGTGTATCACGTGATACATGTAGGTCACGTGTGAGTTACACGGTTTTTTTTGTTTTTTTTGGCCCACATTTTTTCGTTCGTCAAATATTCCTGGGCATGGCTGCACGCGGCTAAATTTAGGCTCCATGTTAATTTTCACACACGGTCTTATCCGAGGAGTACTGTGGAGTGTAGGGGAGGGTTAGGGGGATAATTTTTATATCATTGTGGAGCTGATCACGTGACGATTCCAATACACTTTTCAAAATTCCAATACGACCATTATTCACTGACTTATCGACCATCTCCCATTCTCTTATCTTGAGCTATAAACCACTGCTTAACCATTTTAGCCTCAACCAAAAACATCCCAATCACCTTGATAACCCATTATCGTGTTTGCCAGATAGGTTTTTGTATACGTATGAATAACGACTTTTTCGTACGATACTCCTACCAACGTAATCAACGTGTTTGTGTTCAAACCTCCAACGTCCATATAAAATTTCCCCTTCAAATCAACCAATCTCTGCATAGTTCCGTTGATATCGTACAATGCAGCATACTGTCCAAACTCTTCATCTTGTACCACTTTCACAGAAGTGCCAAAACCGACATTAGCTCCCCATACAGTCGAATCAGACGCCCAAATGTGTCCGTTCCAACATAATAAAACCCCTTCTCTTCTCCATACTTGGTCCATAGGAGGTTGTGTTTTTTCAAAGGCTCCATTACGGACAGTGTAGAACTTTGTACCGTAGCTGTCTCGTTTTACCAGCAAAACAAAGGTGTAAAAGAGGTATATGGAGCATGAGGAGTAGAGGAATGAGACTGTTTTATCGAGTTTCACGTCAGGTTCAAGTCCTGGAGTCCTGTATTTGACATACAATCCAGTATGTATTTTATGTTCAAACAGGACCACCAGAGCATGAGGAGACGATTTGATGATACAGGGTCTTTTCGGATCGATTTGCATGGCAATTCCGTGTGCATTTGATAACACTCCATCTTCATACCAAATGTGTGGATCGTACTCTGATTCGTCTTCACAGAGGTTAACAAAACCAGCATTGGAAAAGAACCCATTGTCGCAAAATCTGAGAGGAGTCTCTTCAAGCATAGTATCTGTTTGTTTGCAAAGACAGTAGAAATCGTGTGGAAGAGGCGTATCTGTAAATACAGGCCATTTCGTGGGAGTAAAGTGCCGTGGAGGTAACTGTCCTCTTCTTCCCTTGACATAAGCTATAGCACAAGCTCTCCAGTTTTCTCTGGGTGAGTACGTAAAGTACATCCAGGGGTAGGGGCATTCGCTGGTAAGCAATTCCTCCCAGTCAGAGTCGGAAAAAGCATAGTACCAGGCTCTGCAAGTTTGAGAGAGGGAGAGTAACGACTGAACATCGAGCTCAAAACGGGAGATTAGTTCCCAGGGGAGCATGCTGGGGGTGGTGGGGTTGATACGGAGTCGCTCATCCAGATTTAAAAAATAAAAATACAAAAAACAGTCCAAAAATAGGTTTGGTGATCTCCAGACTAGATACAAGGCTAGAGGTGGATCTAGGAGTATAGAAGAACCAATATTTGAGATTTTGGCTAGAAATTTTGACAGTAGATGCTATGATCACGTGGCTATCACGTGATGTACTGTTTGTAGCAGTACACCTCCAAACACTCCAATTGTCTGCCCTATCTCCAACCTCTAGACCACGCTTAATCTGAAACTAGATAACTTGGTTTGGCCGAACTTTCCAACATATTGAGTCAGTGGCGAGCCTAGTGAGCACGTGGAAGAGGTGTCTATACGATAGTGTGGATATTTGGTCTTTTTGTGGAAAAAAAAAACCTCTTTATTTCCAAAAATATCCAAAAGTAGTACTGTTCGAATCCCCTCGGTGCGCTGATTCCAAAAATACCACTCACTAATCTTTAGCATTCCTATTACGTCCACAAAAACATATCTCGTATTCTCCATACAACAAAGTTCAACCTCCCAAATGCAGGCCCTCTTTTTTTCACGAAGACAAAAAACATACAGCTGACCTGCAAAACCAGTCAGATCAGGGAGGAATAAAAGAAAGCAAAGCAAAAAAAATTCAAGACGACCTCGGAGAGGGTCGAACTCTCGATCTTACGATGGCGGCCATTTAGGTGACTAACAGTCGTACGCCTTAACCAACTTGGCCACGAAGTCTTGAGCGTTCCAGTGAAGGTTAATATGGCGGATATAACGGGCTAAGCATGTCACGTGAGGGCGAATTTTAAATCGGTTTTAAGAGACGACTAGGGGTGGTGGAGATATGAGAGTAAGTGGAAAATGATCGGAAGGAGGAGGAGCGTCGCTATAGACTAATTGCTGTTGTGTAGAGGTGCTGTAATATTTCTTTTTCGAGATGGAAAAAATCGTGAAATTGAAAACGTTCTCAGAGGGCGAGTTTTCCACCCAGAGAGATGGGAATAAGACTAGAATATTTTTCCTAATCAGGGGTATCTATTGATATCAAAATCTTCTTGATAGTCTCACGAAAACCCCCACTTTTCACAGTGCCCTGACTCTAATTTTCTCTCTTGGGACTTGCAAAAAACACCACTTTAAATACTGAAAAATCCACTGAAAAATGTTAAAAAAATTCTTTAAAAAATACCAACACCAAATTGCTCCTCAACTCCAGCAAACACATATTGCCACCTCATTGCTCCAATTCCAGTATATCCACGTTGTGCATCTCTCATGCACCCTCCTGCACCTAAGACAATTTTCAAATTTCACCCTCTCTAAACACTACACCTTACGCCATGTCGTTCAAGCGGATGATACCCCATATGGGGCCCACATCCAACCGGGCTCGGCAGAGTTTCAACAACATTCCGAAACTGGAGCACATGCTGCGAAATTCCGGACTCCAAGACTTTTACCGAGAGTCCAAAAACCTCACCATTGTGGACGCCTATGCTGGATATGGATGGTTCAGTACAGCTCTTTACAACACGTTGAGGCCCAAGAAACTGATTCTGATGGATCCACACATGTACGCCAAGCCAGCGCTCGAAAACATGGTTGCTCAAGATCCCAAATGTGTTGTTCACAGTCCTCTGGATCCGTACCATTGGAGATCCTTCTATCCTATTTATGAGGGTGTCCCCAAGAAGTACAACAATGCGGATCGGAGTGAAGTGAGTCGGGATTTTCTGTTTGTGGCTAACCTCGCCTATTCGGGAGGAGAATCGCTCATGTACCAGTATATTCTGTGTGTGTTGCATCAAAACTGGCTGCAGAGATATGGCCGAGTGAGAATGCTGATTTGGATGTGTTCTTCTGGAGCTGAGAAGTTGACTCATGGTTTGAGACGAATGAACGGAAAGTCGAAGAAAGATATCATGTCTGAACTCGAAGAAAGAGAACACAAGGTGATGAAATATATCGCCAAACGAGAAAAATGGATCAAAGACCCGAAAATCGCTGAAGAAAAGAAACCGGCGTATAATGAAAAGAGACTGCATTATCTGAAAGAACTGGCTGAAATTCGAGAGAAGAAAAGCAATGCTGTGAGTCTGATGAGCAACAAACGGTATAAATCGACCATTGTCAGAGAAATGACTTGTGATTATAGATATCTCATTGGAGGAGAAGCTGTGGGAACACGAAGAGGAAAGACCTGGAGAGCTAATGAAGTGGCTCGAACAAGAGCTCAGCGAGGTATTGAAGAGAAACCGAAAAAGGAGGTTCTCATGTCTCATCCTAGAGATAAAGATGCCTTTGTGTACTATGAGAAAGGGTACCCTGAGCTGTTTACTCCAAACAAGAGTAGTTCTATTGGAGGGTTGGTTTTGTTGGAACTGACTCCTAAGGACTTTAAGATTGACAACTACCAGGAATGGTTTTATGTCGTTACTAAGTTGTTTATCACTACTGGAATGCCCTTATCTCAGTCTCTAGAAGCTCTAGGACCTGGAGCTATCGACTGGATGGCTCCTCATTTGTCTCCCAAGCTGCTCAAGAAGCGAATCACCGATGTGACCATTGATGAGCTGAATCAGATTGTCGACATATTCTGGAAATGGCCTTTTAAGCCGTCTGTTCTTCATGATACTTATATGGAGAAGGTGACGAGTATCGCGGACGAAAGGATGTTTGATAACGCCATGTTTGATGTCCAGGAGGAGGATATGGGGGAGGAGGTGGATGAAATTGAGGAGGAATAATCGAAGAGCGAAGCGATGAGATTATGATCTGAGAGAATGGCCTATCTAAGAGCCATAATCGAAGAGCTTGCTCTGAGAGGATGGCCTAGAAGAAGCTGAAATCAAAGAGATTGCTCTGAGAATATGGCCATAGTATGTTCTATTATGGCCTGAAGAGCTCTGAGACTATGGCCTACGTTGTATATAAAGGTCTTTCGGAGCTCTGAGACTATACCAACTGCTGTGAAGAGCTAGCTCTCATGGCTTGTACATAAATTAATTGACAGTGATGACCTTTACGCTGAGATGATTGTAGACCATATGTTGTAGATGGGTTACTCTAAGGTTGCCTTATTTTGTAGAGCTTATGAATACAGTACTGGTACTGTACATAATTTTATGACAACATATTATGAGCAGATAATTATACATATCATACAGCCAATTTCTTATAATATCCACAGCGTGATTTACTTAATTCCATGACTCCCTGTTCACCCCTGCATGTGTGGTTGTGAACTGAAATTTTGACGTCTCCGAAACAGCCCATATTTGGTATGAAAATACTCCCCTTTGACAGGCCAGTCTAATGCACTGTGTTGCAAGAGGATTGGGTGAAAATATTCAGTGTGGAAAATTAAGGAGGGGTGTATTTTTTTGAAAATTGTGGAAATTTGAAATGGGGTTTGTGGGAGCTGTGGGGTAGTGGGGGGAGTTTAGAGGGTATGGTTGTGTAGGGGAAGAGAAGGGCTTTCTTTTGAGAGTGGTTTGATGGGGGTGGAGAGGGTTTTGGAGGTGGCGATTTTGGGGGTGTTGTGTTGGGTGATAATATGGTCATGCAGTTTAGTATGTATAACTTGGAGATGTTAAGCACTTCGAAAGGGAAGAAAATGGAAATCTTTAAAAAGCGAAGCAATTAAGCGCTGGATAAGTCAGTTCGGGTGACTTTTATCTGTTACCACCAGTCTCAGACTCCTCACTGGTGCTGTGGTGTTCCCAGGGAGGAGAGAACATAGTGTTCAACAAATGTCAACTAAAATAGCAGAGTAGTATTTGACTTTATTGTTAAGGTAAGAGAGACCCCCAGAAGAGACCGAAGCTGTATAGATTTTATTTTAGGCAGATACGTAGATGCCAATAGAACAGTATACCTTGTCAGATCAGCTTTCGTCTATTAAGGTCACCACACAGCATTTGGAACAAGCCCTTAGATATAAGGTCATACAACAAGGCCATCCTTGAAGCATCCTCTCAGCAGAACACACCATCATGCTCAATATCTACCATAGCAAATGCCAGCATCTCTGAAAAACAAGTTCTTTGAGGCAAGTCAGAACAAACGGCTTTATGTACAAGATATACGCCATCCTCTAGCTAACAACCAGTGCTGTGCTGTATGTCAAGGCTTCACAGCTATCCTCCCAGCAGAGGCTCTTTCTTTAAGGTGGTCAGTAAGAACATACTGTAGCCACCCTCTCTGTCAACAACTTCCATACGTGCTATCGAAAGTGTTTTACTCTCAGCTGACCATCGCTCCTGTAGAAACACACTCGGAAGCCATAGGGACCACCCAACCAGTACAACCAGGCCACACTACCAAGCTTAGCCATCCCACCTGTACTCATCTCTATAGCCATAATTAAAAGGTCATCCTCCCAACACTTGGATTAAGGCCATGATTTAACCAAGGCCATTTTCTCAGCACGGCTACCAACTACACCAATATCTACAGAGGTCATCCTTTGAGCAAAAGTGATATAAATAAGCAGATAACAGTTCAATTACGACCTAACACTACACTCAGGCCATCCTCTCAGCTAAAGCTTTGATTGTTGTACAGTAAGGCACCCCAAGCAATTCTATTAAGGCCATCCTCCCAATCAACTGGAGTAAGGCTATCCACAGCAAAGCTACAGAATCTACAATGGCCTTCTATAAAATAATCTACAAACGCCATCCTCTCAGGGTAAGCCCTTCGATGCTGGCTACGATGCACTACATTTACTACAAACGCCATCCTCTCGGCTAACGCCTCGATGCTGGCTCTACACTACTTGTACGGCACCCTCTCGGCTACCGCCTCGATGGCGCCGGGTCATGCTAATATCATACATTCATCTATCCTAATCCAATCTAAACACCCTTCTCAACTTTCCAAACTTCTTCTGCTTACCCTGTCCCGCGCTTCCCACGCTCTCAATCATCTGGGGTTCAGGCGCACTCATAGGCTGCTGAGTAAACTGCGCATAACCCCCCTGGGCCTCGGCCTGCTGCTTTTTGAGCGTCTTGGTGGACGAAAACAGCTTAAAGCCGGGCTCCTGGACAGGAGCAGGAGCGGGAGCAGGTCGCATTTCCTCCCGCGAAGACGAGAAGAACCGCATTCCCCGCTTCTTTCGAGGCGACGTGTTTCCTCCAAACACGCTCGGGCCCTCGTCCTCCGAGTCGGTATCAGCAAACCGAGAACCTCCTCCGGGTCCAGACGGGATGTGGGAGGGCATGGCGGGCACGGGAGGGACGTCGTTTCGCAGCGTCGTCCGGGGCTCCCGCATCGAGCCCATTCGGAACGCGCTCATCGAGTTGGAGCGCGAACACCGGTCAAACGAAGATGCAGAGTTTGACCGTTGCAGAGCAGGCTGAGTGGGCACCGAACCTCGTCGCTGAGGCTGCATGGAAGCCCGCTGAGTCGGCTTTCCACCCTGCTGCTGCTGCTTCTGCTCCCGGACAGCAGCAAATCCGTACTGCTGAGGAGGAGGAGCCTGGACCTGAGGGGGAGGGGAGTCCTCCTTGCCCTTTCGGAACTGAGGAGCTCGCATCGAGTACGGCTCCTGGGGGACGTCCCGCCCGTACCCGGCATCGTCTCGGAGGGTGAGACGGTAGCCCTGGTCGTCAACTCCGCCGTTGGTAGAGTTGACACCTCCCCGTCCTCCCCGTCGTTCCCGTCTCCAAGACGAGTCCGAATCAATGGACGCAGTATCGTCCATAGGTCCCTCGGGGTGAGGAACGTGCTCCACCACCTCCTCTTCCTCGGCAAAGCCCACTTTTTTAGCCGGAGAGGGCTGTCGAGGAGCGTTAGGAGAGCCAGGATCAAGAGTAGGGTACTCGACAGGCACGGGAGCCGCGTCCACCGCGTTCAACCGAGGAGAAGTCTTGAGATTGCCAAACGGCTTGACGGGGACATCTTCCTCCTCTTCGGGCGCCTCATGGTGGACAAACTGGGAGGCTGTCGTCTCAAACTCGTCGCCGTAGTTGGAATCAGCGTACACCGAGTCTCTGGGCTTCTCCACGTCGACCGAGTAGTCGGGAATCGAGCTGGAGACACCGGTGGGGGTGTAGTTTGACCCGATCGAGCCAGAAGAGGGAGAAAACTTGTGGTTCGAGGGCGAAACAGCGTCGATATCGGACGACGTAGGCACAGGCATGCCTCCAAGAGCGTACTGACGGTAGTTGCGTCTCATGGAAGGAGAAGAAGGAGAGCTGGAAGTGAAAGGCTCAGACGACATTTTGGGAGTGGGAAGATCGTCAATGTCAGAAGCAGCGTTCGCAGTATCAGTGTTGACATGCAGCTGAGCGGGGGGCTGCAGCGAATGTCGAGTAGTGTCTTCCTCGTACACCGACTCAGTGTCAACCGACTCGAGGGTGCTCTCACTGGGGTTGAACTGCATCTGTTTGCCGAATTGATCAGCAGCAGCAACAGCTCCAGACACTGCTCGTCCGACAGATCCAAACACGCCGGCTCCAAACCGACCAGGAGAGTCGGGAACAGAAGGCTCCACGTCCTTCATGACCTCATTGTAGGCCGCAGCCTCATCCTGAGCCTCCTGAACATCGCCAATGGTAGTGACAATGGGAGGTTCAATCTCACGGCCGGTTTCAGGCTCGGTTTTGGCCTCCACAGCCTCGTGATTGACCAACGAGACAGGAATAGGACTCTTCAACGACGAACCATTGGCAGTAGACAGGAGATCCGTCTTGGAGCCTCGAAGATGCTCATGGGCGTCCTGGAACATACTCAGATCCTCCTCGGACTCGGAGTGGCTGAGGACAGGCGCAATGGGCGCCACGGGAGCATGAACCTGCGCCTGCTGAGTCGACTTCTTCATGGCAGAAGGGTAGACGGGAGTAGAGTGGGCATTGGGGTGCTCTCCTCGCTCAGACCGAGAGTAGTCGTTTCTCTCGGACCGGTACTCGCCTCGGGCCTCCTGCTGCCGCGCAAGTCGCTCCTGCTTGGCTTCCCGCTCTCGCTGCTTGGGAGTGTGCAGCTTGGCGTGCTTGAGGGCCTGCTGATGAGCCTGTTCCTGAGCAAGTTGCGACTGGCGTTCGGGAGTCTTGACCACTTTAGGGAGACCGTTGCTCGCCAGCTGGTTGTTGCTGATGGGAACCACAGTACCGGGAGAGTACTGTTTAGGCCGAGGCTGAAGAGGCGCCTTAGCAGGCTGAGGAAGCGACAAAAGGGCCTTCTGCCGCTGAGACTCCTGAGCGATGAAATTCGACTCGGACTCGGACGAGAACGATACTCGCTGCTTTCGAGTTCGACTGGGAGAGTCAATTGACGAATGAGGAGACAGCGAGTTTGTATCCTGCGTGGTGAACGAATTTCGGGGAGATTCGCTCTTCAAGGCGGGTTTCATGGGCGACAGAGTGCGGGGAGGAGGCATGTGTCGCTTGGAAGAGCCCACTGAGCCGTTGGGAGAGGTAAGACTGGATTCAGGGTACTCAGACACTGTGTTCAAGTCACTCTCGTAGGAGAGTACGGACGAAGCATAGTGAGACGGAGACGACGGCGGCTCGGGTTCTTTCACCACCGGAACCTGTCTCTGGGCCTGCTGCTTCTGGGCCTTCTGTCTGTTGGCCTTGTTGAGCTGCTGCTGTTTGGCTTCTCGTTCCTGCCGCTGTTGAGTGAGCAGATCACGTGTTTGGTAGGCCGGCTTTGCTCCACCCTGGCTGAGTCGTGACCTGGGCTGCTTTCCGGCCGCAGGCAGCTCCTGCGTCTTTGTGGTGATGACGTGGAAGGATCCCATTCGTTTGATTGTCGTGGTGGTGGACGTCAGCGAGTGCGTTCGTTCCGTGTTTGTGGTCATTGAGGAGCGTCGAAGCGAGCCGGATGAAGGAGCCCCCCGCAGCGAATGCCGCAACGACGAGGTCCTCCCCGGCGACGCCACAGACGTCAGCGACGTGTTTGGCGAAATGGCCGGCGACGCCCCAATGCCTCCATCCTCAAACCCCTCGAACGGCGTCGTCAGCGAGTACGTCCGGGTCCCCCGCTTGCCCTTGCGCACGTTGGGCAGCGCCCCAACCGACCCGGACTCCTCCTCAATCAGGTCCGGGGCGCGTCCGGAGGCGTTGGTGCCGCTCACCGACGCAAAGCCGCCGTTCTGGCCCCGCAGCGACGACTTGCGCCCGCCCAGCAGCGAGTTGGTGCGTCCGCCGAGCAGCGAGTTTGTGCGCCCGCCCCGGTCGCCCCTCAAGCTGCCGTTGAGGTTGGGCTGCGACACGGACGATGTCAGCGAGTGGCGTCGAATCGCCGCCGCTGCTGCCGCCGACGAGAGGCCCGAGTTGGCCCGCTCGTTGGGGTTGGAGCCCACAGACGACGCCGCAGCTCGAGCCATGCTGTTGACGTCGGGTTGGCTCGGATGAGCCTGTCCTACTCCGGTGTACGAGTACGACGAGAAGGAGAATGTTCGTTGTCCCCAGCCCATGTGTGTGTGTGATAGGGTGTAGTGTTTGTGTTTGTGTCGAGTTTTACGTCGTTTTGCGTGTTTTGTGTCGTGTTTGGTGTGCTGTGTTGGCTTGAAGTGTATGTACAGTGGAAGGTTGTGTGGGCGTGAAATTCAAGGGACAATAAAATTGACTTTTATTGTTTGGGGGCTGGTTAAACTTTGCGGTTGTTTGCTCAGCAATGATCGAGAGGGGGGGATAAAACGGGGTGTTTTGTGTGGTGAATATGGGGTATTATTGGAGAAATGGAATCTCCAGGTGTTTGTGTACCTCCTACAAGTCACGTGACTTTGAATCTTCCACGTGGCGTTCAGGACAACTCCCTACTTCTACGCGCATACAGTGCACGCGAATCATGTCTCCTACAATGCAAAGAGCAGTTGCACCAGAATGGGGTGAGCCTGACTGACGAAGTCAGGCAGGGTCTATGTAAGCTACTTGTAAGCTACGTTAGTGTGATACTAAAGACATGGTCTATGGAATAAGGCGTTTAGTCAGTTATAGGACGGTTATGGGCTACTACTTACTGGTTGAACACCGTGTTAGGATGATCTCTGTTTTCTTGTTCCTCTGTGGATTGCTATTTTACCTCGTCACTCTCCTTGTCTTAAACTCCCAAATGCACGGCTGCTGTGAGGCTGACCTGAGGGCGGAATATACAATAGTCCAACAGAGACAAGTTGCGCTATATACACTTGTTCTTGAACAGACCGTATCCTTGATGCGTATCTCACATAACATTCTTGATCTTGTACCTGCCTGTTTATTCCGTCTTAGGTTAATTCGCTCAGTGAGAGCCGCATGAGGGAGTGAGTGCCGAGGTACAGGCACGAATAAATGACAGGTGTACATGTAAAGTACACAATTGCTGTATGTACGTACTTGTAGATCACGTGTTTTTCGTGTGTTTTGGTGGGCGTATTGTTGTATTCCGTCCTGCTGTTGTTGCACTTGCTCAGGATAAACTCACACGTATACTGTTATCTCCATTTGGGCAAGAGTAAGCAGGACACAAATATGGGGCAAGTGTAGCCAGTAGGAGCAGGTATATTGGTCACAGGTGTGAAGGGAGGTCAGAAAATGTGATTTTGGGCGTGTTTTTTTTTTTTTTTTTTTTTTTTTGCCATTTTCATGTGGTCCCCCCTTTGAACCGCGCCTTACACATCAGCTAATCTCCGATGTCTCACTTAACTCCGAGCTGAGCTGTAGGCCATACAACTTGTACCACAGCAGAAACACATATATCGTAGTTGTGGTACAAACAACCCCATTTATATAAAACCCACCACTCCCACCTCTCTCAATACGCCTTCCTCTTGTCTATTAACTCCAGGATGCGTTAGAAAGCAGCCTAAACGTGTCTAAACGTGTTCTAAAAAAAGCAGCCCATGAGAACGAACCGTATGCCAGAAGTTTATCCCCTGAGGGGTTGTATGATACAACGGGTGGAAGGAGGAACGAATGAACCAATAAATGGCGATTTTTGGATAATTCCAGGAAAATTGAAAAAAATGAATTTCTCTAAATTTCACTGAAAAACTGGTTTTTTCAACCTTCCGTTGAGATAAGGATAAGGCAGTAGCCTCATGTTGAGTGATACAAGGGGTTTCACACTTGTTCACAGCTAAGACATGTCTTATTGAACACAAACAGCTCTATACAGCAATATTCCTTCAGCCAAGATGTGTCACGTTATCTGCATAGATAATGCGTGGAGTTGAAGTTGTATGAGTGGAGACGTTTAAGCTAAGATAGTGTATACGAGGCTAGACCATGGGTTTCTCAGAACACCACATTAAATCCACCTTCCAGGTATCGTAGTGGAAAAATAAAACCACCCCAAGACTCCCCACGACCCGTAGATCATTTCTACCTACTCATAAATCCACAAATCGTAAAACTCCAGTTAGATCACTCATCAACCTATCTATAGCTTAGCACCAACTCTCACCCCCTCCCTCTCACTCATGTACGCCCCCAAGCTCATGCATTACGCTGCTGGCAGCTCTGCGACCGAGTTCCCGCCGTGCTCGTGGTCCTACGTCGACTCTGACGGCCAGCCCAGACACATTGTGTACGTTTACGGCACGTCGTTCAAGGACGGCAACCAGCTTCCAGCAGCCGGATGTGGGGTTTCTTTCGGTCAGATTCAGGAGAATAACTTGTTTTATGGGTTGGAAGACGATACCAATCCTCTGGTAGCTCTGAGAGAGGTGCAGGACCCGTTACAGGCTGAAGCTGCAGGGCTGTATCTGGCTTATTCAGAGATACTGCTGAGAAGAACTCAGGGAAACAAGTACGAGATTAGGACCAACTCGTTGAAAGCCGTGGAGTTGTTTGAAACCTGGAAGGGGTTGAGTTGGGATACGTATGAGATGGATCCTTACAATGGAAACAAGGCTGTTGATTTTATTGTGAAGGCACTGAACGTGAATGATCAGCTGCCTAATAATGCTGTTACTCTGAGAGTCATTGATCCAAGGGTTGATGAAGAAGGCATTGATACCGCTTTTAATCTGGCTTGGGAAGGCATTGATGAGTGTCTTAATAGGAGGAGAAAGTTGAAGACGAAGAAGGAGTGGAGAGATGCGTTTAGGGAGGAGACAATGGAGGAGAATACCAGCAAGAGGCAGTATTGGAGTGTTCAGTAGTGAATAAAGGGAGAAAAAAAGAAAAAAAAGAAAACCGTAGATGTGCCCAAAATGTAGTCAAGATAGTAGTTGTGCTTGGTGATGTGCTGTGTTCTCTGATAAGCTATAGTTGTAAGAGCACAACAGAGAGAACTGAAGAGTATGAAAATACTGCTGTAGTAACTAACTCAATGAAGCTATAATATGTAGCCAGCCACACGGCTGTGAGTATATGCCACCATCTTCTTTAATACTGTATCACTTTTGAACTACTTGTAGGGTCTTCTTCAAGAGGCTGTCATTCTAGCTATCTCCTTTATGCTTACTGCTATGACTGTCATCTCAAGCTTGTACAAGTTTACAGTATTGCAGCTAGCTAGTCAATTGGTAGAGTAGCTTTACAAAGACAGCAGCGCTTAGCTGAATGAAACAGTAGCTGTCAAGAGGATGATAGAACCGAGAGAATTGAGGACAGCAGCAGTTACAAGATGTTCTCTATACTGTAGTAATTATCAACTATGAATAAATGTACTCATAACTGCCTGTATTATTACAGCACTGTCTTCTTTTCCATTCTACCTGTACAACTGGTGAAGCTAGAGTCTTGTTCAATAGCTTCTTAACCTCACAGTCATCTTAAGCTTGCCTCAATTTACAGTAGGTAGTCAATTGGGAGAGCTTCGAACACAACATCAGTCCTTAGGTAAATGATACAATGGCACACGTTTCTATTTACTCTATTATATTTTGTGGATCCAATTATGGCTGCCCTGGTACAATTGGCTGCTTCAAGGGTCTTGTACTAAAGGTCAGGTGTCTATCATTAGCCAACGCCTTACTGCAACAAGCTAGCTGTATTGGTAAAGGACACAGCTGTTCAGCTTCAAACACTACAACATCATTCAAAGATACTGTACTGTACTCTGATTGCGTCAGCCATATTAAATACTTCGGTTGTTTATGTTACCACGGCTTCATCGAATTGGATCACCTTTGTCTTGTTATAAACCAAGTCCCAGCTGACCAGTCACTCTCTACTGTAGTCGAAGTTGAGCCTTAAGCTTGATGGCTGTTGGGAGGACTATACAGTAACAGAGACCTTCTTATATAGAGTCCATACTGTAGCTAAGCTAACCGAAGAACATTAGAAATACCACCCACAAGTACCACTACCCACTCTATGAGCTCAGTTACTGCTTCCACTACACCTCTCCTCATTTCATACAAATAAATTAAACCCACCTCCTCTACTAATACAACGCATCATCATCCTCCTCCTCCGACTCTTCCTCCTCTTCCACCAACTCAGCCGTCTGTCCAATGAGCAACTTGTGACCTGTAACAGTCTCAACAGGAGCTTCAGGTTCGACCTCAGCCACAGGTTCTTCAGATGGTTGCTCTTCAACAAGAGGTTCAGGTTCAGTAACCACAGCAACCTCCTCAACCTGATCAACCTGAATTTCATCCTCCTTCTTCTCCTCTGCCACCCTCTCAACACGAATACTCGTAGCCTCCTCCTCCTCCACCTCTTCCAACATAGGATGAGTCTTCTTTTCCTCAGTCACGTGGTCCTTAGTTTCAGTCACGTGACCTTCATCCTTAGGCTCAGTCACGTGACTCTTCTCCTCCCTCTTCTTCTTAAGCAGCACCTGTCTTGGCACAAACCTCGCAGCTTCCGCAGCCAGATTTCTAACCTGGGGTCCTGATTCGTAGACGTCCTGAGCAACCGGAAGCTCTTTTCGTGGTTGCTGTTTCGGTTGCTCTTGAACTTTTGCTTTGTCAGCTGATTTGTCAGCTGATTTGTCATCACTTTCCTTCTTCCAAGATGGAACCTCTGTCGGAAGGGGAATCCCCCTAACATCCTCATCTGAAGAATACTCAACGTCATCTTTATCCTTGTCATCTTTCTGCTTACGTAACACATCTTTGCTTAGGTAAGGAAAACCTCTCGGAGAAACTCCTCTATGGTTAAAAACAGGATCCCAAAAGACACTCTCCCTCTGCTGACCTTGAGGAGGAGAATTGTAGTCTGAAACCTCCCCTAACCCATGTTTAAACCGCTTGAAACGAGTTTCCCGCTTTCGTTGAGTTTCCAGCATCTCTTTCCATGCTTCTTCCGAGATGTTTTGTGTTCTTTTCAAGTCTGAAAGATCTTGTTCTAGTCTTGAAATTTGTTTCTGTTCATGATGAGGAATGTATACTTTTTTGAATCCCGAGTTTTGGTATTTTTGTTGCAATTGTGTGAGTCTGTAGTGAATCTTGAGCGGATCCAAACCCTCCAAACGCGATTCCTTTTGCTGACGTCGTTGTTTGTTTTGTTTCTTGAGCTCCAGAGCTCGTTGTTCTTTGCGATATGCGTCCATCCTAACTGGGTGGTTGAGGTCGTTTCAAGGCGAGGTTTTTGTCTTGTGTTGTAGGGAACACCCGTTTGTGTCAGATACCGCAAAAACCTAGTCAATTCCGTGCTTTTACCCTCTTCTGAGTGTTGTGTTGTGATGATTATCATTCAATATATATTTCACTTTCAAATATTGCACTGTCAAACCTTATACCCTTTAAGTTTACACCTCCACCAATTATCACCACTTCATCACTACACCATACAACAGAACACTACCACAAACACACAAAAACAATCTCTAAACCCCACAAACCGCTTGTCTCCTAGGATGAACCAACCAATAGAACCAGACCACATCAACGTCCCTACGGAAGCTCTCGAATCACTCCGATTACGACTCACGCAAGTTTCCCACTCTCTCAACTCCCTCCAAGGACAACTACATCAACCGACTTTACCCCCATGGTCGTCTCTACACAACCAATTCAATGTGCTGCTGACTCAGCTGGTTTCTTTGTCCTCGACAATCACTCACCAGAGCGATATTCTCCACCAAACAGTCACTTTTCCACTACCTGCTTTTCCTACAGCTACTGAAGCAGGACTAATGGCGACTTTACTGAGAAAAAAAATTCTGCCAGAAGTCGAAGAGTGGTGCGAAGAAGTCAAACAAAAAGCCCTCGGAGTCAAGATTCGAACTGTCGACCAGTATGGAGAATGGGCTGCTGAAGTTGTGGAAGAGCAGAAACAGGAGTATGAATGGTATGGATTGATGACGAGGGAAGAGGTGGATAAGGGAGTCAAGCCGCCGGTTTATATTGCTCCGGAAGATGAGAAAGAGGAGGAGAAAAAGTTGACAATTGAACAGATTCTTCAGTTTACGTGTGCGGGAAAGATTCCAGCCTAAAAACGGTTTTGCTGAAAAATCGACCTAAAGTCACGTGAAATGGGCTAGGGTTAGGGTATATGAAAGTCACGTGATGGAAGAGTATGGCACGTGATTTTGGGGACGGTGGAGGTGCTTTTGGTGGACTTATCGTGATTTCGGTCTAACTTATGGCACCTGAAAAAAAGGTGATCCACAACTTTTTTAGTCACGTGACTGGTTTTTGTGTGTCATACAGATCACGTGAGACTCATTTTTAATCACGTGATTTGGTAATTTTGCTAGTCTTTGATGAAGGCTGGTAGTTACTTGTAAATTATGGTGACTGAAGTGAAGCATACAGTTGGTATATAATTAACCAGTGATATTTATGTTGTGTGCTTAGTAATGGGTGTTTGTGTGATTAGTAAGGGTTTACAAGGGTATATATTGTGTCTTTGATGTATGATTACTGTTCACTATGAAATATCACTTGATAAAAATGAACATCTTTAAGCTTCAGTAAGAGAAGACAAAATGTCTGCTTTTGGAATACCCTTAAGATGCTGGACTTCATAGTAATGATAGCCCAATTCTGACTATACCAGAAGACTCGCACGGGCAAGGAGAACAAGAAACAATTTTTAAAATTTGATTTCCGTCAATTCTGACTAAAGCAACCATCTTACATATTTTCAGACGGCAATAGGTCAAAAATAGATATCAATTTACTCAACGGAATCGTAATCTCCATACAAATCCGACCCTAAATATACATTTGCTAAGCTCTCAGCCTTCCAGTTGTGTCGTTACACTAGTCCTGATATTACTTACAGTTTACACTATCTCCCAACTACTTTACACCACACTCAGCTCCACGCAACAAATATATTAACTACTTACTTAACCCTCAACTAAACTACCACTCACTCGGGGGCGGTCCAAAGTACCCTGGATCTTCCGGAATCATCTTATTCGGCGGAATACCTCCTCCATCAACTCCAGCACCTATCACATCGTTTCCCCACCATTCCAAATCTTTAGGATGATACTGGACCGAAAAGAAGATGATAATTCCAGATAAAGCAATACCTGTAACGATAGCAGCCTCCATTACGTAAGCGTATTTCCTCCACCACGCCAAATATCTCCCCTTGATGTAACCATTGAACAGTAGAGCAATGTACATGCCTCCAACCTTGTATGTCAGGTTATAAGGAGCCCATCCGTCAATGAGTCCCATAACGAAAATCAGAGGATTGAAATACAGACATTTTCTCCTGTAGTAGTCGATTTTTTTCATGTGTTGAGGGTACCATCTTACCAGTAACTGGGGTAACATGACCTGAACAAACCAGAAAAACAGTCCTGCTCCTGCTCCAAACAAAAACATCCATTTCATCACGGGGTATTTTTTGAACATTTTTTTCGGACCAATGACTCCCCAGGCGACAGATGCTGTGAAAAATGTCGTTTCTGAAGGACAGGTGAATTTCAGCTTGTTGTCTGCTTCACAGAGGTTATCGAGACCTAGTTGGAATTGAATGACTCCTAAACATACCAAACCATTAACGAGAGTAGCCCAGATTTGCAGCCAAAAAATTGATCTGGGCGGCAAATGAGCGTAATGAGTCAGTTTCTGGTCAGAAGTGTAATTTTCAGCCTGTTGAGCGATTTGTACAGACAGAGCTTTAACCAGGTTCAACGGCATGAACCGTCCAGGTAAAGCATAGCCCATAATGAGTTCTGCAAGGACGTTTAGAGACAAAGAAACAGCCGTGTAGGACGCGAAAACCGTGAAAGGAATGATAAAAACAGCTACCAAACCCATGACAAAAACAATACTCCAAACTGGAGTATCTACAGGCCATACCTCAACCAGAACAATAGCCAGAACAAACATAATCAGCAAAATCAAGTAAAACCACCAATCAGGAACTTCCTTGTGTTTTCGCATGTACCGAGAAAACGGGTCAACTCGTCCATGATAGTTGGATCTGTGAATATACCTGATTGCTTTGGCTGTATCAACAATAGCGTCTCTCATAGCTCTCCAGTCCATGAGAATGGTGTAAACAAAGGAAAAAGTGTAGATGGAGAAGAAAGAGGAGTACACAACGAGATTTCCAGCTGAGTAGTAGGGAGTAGAATAAGCCAGAAACTTCTCTTTATCGAATTTGAAATCGGTCAAAATCCGAGAAACGTTGAAACTTTTGCCAGTGTTGTCGTAGAGACGATTGGCGTTGATAGGAATGTAGCCCGTCCATGAATTGTTGGAATAGTAGAGTCCTAGAATGACTAAACCTCCAAATACCGTTCCTATGAAGCCTGTAACAGAAGTGTACAAGGGTAAAGTAATAGGAGTCAGATTAGCGGTGGCTTGATTCCAGTCAAAAGTAGGAATTGGATTGAAGCCTAGTCCGTTGACTGATCCTGTTACAACTGCGAGATCTGCATTTTCAGGAGCGATCCAGGTCATCCAGTTGAAAGTCTGTAAAAAGTTCATGAGATAGTTAGGGACCCAAAAGTAGAGAAAAGAGACCGCAAACATGATCATAAAGAACGTGTATCGGGAGATTTTCCATCCGTTGATGCTTTCTTTACGATTAGGAGCCAATAAAGCTTTGTTTACAGCTAACGTAGGAAGCAACGAAGGCCACATTGCTTTGACAGGGTAAACAGCGACTCTTTTCAGTAATCCAGCCATTCCAAAACCCATCATTTGAGTCACCAACATGAAAACAAACTGGTATCCGAAATCTCCAGCCCAAGTCTGGTTGTAGTAAAGAGGAAGAGCTTGAGTGATGATATTCGAAGTGATATACGGAGTTCCAGCAGCACAAGAGACCATGATAGTAGCTAGAAGTTGCTCTTTCTGACTCCAAACACCTGGATTCAGTGTATACCGTTTTCCTCGAAAACTGAAACCCCAATCAGGAAGAACGTACTGAAGAAACCTTCCACAGGGATAAAGCAGAAGTTGGCATACTCCTGCTGAAAGAGTGATAGCTGGAAGTCGAACCGAGAAGAATTGGTTGACAAAAGCCGAAACAGCGACCCAAATAGTTCCCAAAACCCATACTCTCCAGGTCTCAACAGTAGTATCTGTTTCATCATAAGGATCAGTAACAGACCGTACTTCAGGGTAAGGACTCCACCAATGGAAGATGATGGCCCAGTATCGAAGTAACAAGAGGTTGTCAGGGTCATCTTTCTCCACATCTTCTTTGTCGGCTTCATCTCCGAAACATTCCAGGAGTTGTTCGATTTCAACCCGATACTCGTGCCGAAAGTTGTTGTCGTGATCATGGTACGCTTGGTTGACTCTGACAATCTCCAGAGCTTTTTCCGCAGTCATTTCGGTGAGTTTCTCGGCCATAAAGAGTACTTCCCTGGGATACCCTCCATCCAGGTCAGAAGGCGGAATACCGAGTTTCTGAGCAGTCCATTCAATCAGATGTTCTTCAACCTCCACAACCTCGGCCTGGACGTCGGAAAACGAGTCTTCTTTGACATCTTCCTTGAGCCAGGCGGATTTGGCGGTCTTGGCGACCTCGATGATGTTTTTCATGTCGATTGAAGGGCAAACGATTTTTGCAGCAAGATATATATCACATCGTGTAGTCCGCACGGCACTGTGGGGTATACTAGCTTTGCTAGGCTGTAGAGGAAGTGTAAGCCACTTTTTGGGGGGCTGTTCAGAGGACATTATTTGTTAAGCTACTTAGAGTTGGGTGGTTCTAGGTAAGGTTTTAGTGGAAGAACATGGAAATACTGGAACGCTTCGTTCTCGTTCAAAATGACAGATTTCTGAATTGTTTCTTCTGTATTTTGTTTCTCAAGGTCTTATCTCTCTCCCCACACTACGTCATCTCACTAGCACGCTAGACGGCGTTCCACCACCCTGTCAGAGCCTCTCACTAGTTTAGCGCCATGCCAAGGTGTCAGGACAAGAGATAAGAGATGTACGAGGGTAATACGAGGTGAATACGAGGTGATAGAGGGTCTGGTGGAAAATTGCCGTTTTCGGAAAAAGACCTTCCACATGTTTTTTTGTGTACATTTTCAGCTCTGTTGTGGGCAATTCCTTCGGAATCGCCACAAACGGCTTCAGCTAGCGTCCCACTAGCTCACATCATGTGGGGAGCCATGTGCAGAAAAGTGGATAAAGTCGGTCGATGGACGGTCCAAAGAATTAGTGTGGTTTATGTAACACAAACAGAGATGGAGGTGCTTAGTAAGCAGTATTAAACAGGTATGATGATTACTAAGACACTCCATACGGTTTTGTGTATTTTTTTTTGTGTGTTGTCCGGTTCTGTTACCGTCCAGTTATCATCTGGGTAACATCAGCTAGCCTCGTTTTAGAGCGATTGATGCCATACATAGGTAAGCGGCTATATGGAGAGGCTATAGCAGACGGCTCGGAGCCGTGTGAGTGACTAATGGTGTGTAGTATTGAGGGGTATATGACGTAATTGTATTAATTGATTTTTGTGCTATGAAGTGTTAGCTAGACTGTGTGATGTAGATATTCTGAGGGGTGTAATATTGGTTGTAGAGACAGACTCATTTTAAGGGTAATCAAGTTGTGACAATTTTAAGAGAGCCTTCAGATCTTATCTTAGAGTAAACAATCGATCGTGAAGTAGAGTAGCACACTACTTGGGAGTTTAGGTCTGTTTCAGACAATAACATGAATCAAGTGATCGAAGAGTCTAGTTCCAGCAGATTTTCTTTGATCTGATACCTGTACTAAGGCTCTGGTATGCTGTGAACAGTGTCCCAGCTTACTGAGCTACACTTATTTCTGCAAGGCAACCTATCGTAGCAAGGCATCTAATCGCACTAAATTATTTTTAAGAAGCTGGTATTCTCGACTGTACTTCAACGGAACTATGGCCTCTGTTGTGCTGTGCTGTGTAGAGGCCTTCCTATCTCCTTATCTTAAAGTACCCAGTGTACGATAGCTACACTATCCATCAGACAAGTAGCTAATTACGGTACAGAATATAGCACATTTTGAAGGCATACATTTTGAAGCGTAGCTAGCTCAGTTTCAGAAAATAAAACTCACATGACCTAGGACCTCTCATTAGCTCTAGCTTCAGATCTTCTTGACTTCTGCTCTTACAGTACCAACGACCACTTGCCTTAGTGTAATCAGTCAGCTTAGTAAGGAACCTTTCTCAATAACTCTCTATGCCCATATTCCGCTTTTCATGGGCTTGAAGCCAGTAGTTCCACCACTCATAGCTTCTTATTGTTTCATGATACCAGAGAGACGGCTCTTTTAAGCTTGCCTTTTGGTGTGATGACTTTAAAGAGAGCCGTATCAGTGCCAAGGCACCCCATCTACTCCAAACTACAAATTTACCAAGTGCCATTTATACCAGAATGTCAAAATAGCTGCATCACGTGTCGCTAGAACCTTGGGAATAGAGCCCTTTTTTTTTTTTTTTTTGCTCTCTGTCTTCACAAGCACTGATAGCAACGGTGAACGTTATACCCTGCTGTGTAACTTCCAGCATAGTTCTTATCCCAACGATCATTCTACCGTTAGGTCACATGTCCTCTGATACAATATTGTACACTTCTAGGGTTTCTCAGTATCATATACATCAGAGCAGTACTGGTACGAAAAGCAATAATTTAGCCACGAGAATGAAACACGTGGTACACCCACTCTCGAAAAATAAAGAAGCTATCTCTTTTTACTGGTGGGCCTTTGTCAACGGTGCCTTCTCCACCTCCACCTCCACCTTGACGAGGGTGTTATAGTTGCGATACGGCACCAGTCAAGCATAAGATATTGGACCCTGCAATAATCAGATGAGCCTGAAAATTACGACCCACTACTCATTTTCATTTTCAATGTACCTCACTGAAGGTGTATGTTGCCTCATACAAAATGGTGATCACTAGTCAGTGCTTTTGAAAAAGCAACTTCTCCAACACATGAAAACCGTTACTGTGGCAACCAACCATCACTGTGGCAACGTCTTTCGCACTGTGGCTTTGGTGGAGACTCAGCAAGGGGTCTTTGACATGAATTCTGCAAGTTCACTGCAAGTATGCCAATGTCAATCTCTCCACCAATTAGATTCTGTAGACAACACGTGTTGAAGGAAGAAGGAAGCCGTTTTTACTGAATACTCTGTATCAATGTTAATAAATGGCTCAATCAATAGTACTCAAATCGGTGCTTTTCTTTTTTTTTTTTTTTTTGTCAGTTGGTTCTCTAGTATTCACATGTCTCAGTCTCACTACCGACGCCTTTAAACTTCCAACGTTGTCTTACCAGTCAATCTTTGCCCAACTAGGACATGTAATTGATGAGGATGCATAACCACACGCACCCGAAGCAATAAAGACGCAAGTTGGTGGGCGAGATCTAGGTGTATCAAACGAAGCAGTAATGAGGCAAAAATGTGAAAAAAATAAATAAAAAAACATGAAAAACCATTATCTTGTAGGCTGCCTGAAAAACACCATGTTGAGAACTTCAACCGCCTCTCCTTCATCCAAATCAGCTCCAAATCGACTCATTCCTTTTGCATCTTGTTCCAAATCTCGCCCTCTTCCTCCCCAGTGCTTACATCTGCCTTGGACCGTTTTTTCCACGGAACTATAACCCCCTATACCCTTCCTCCAGCCTGGAATATCCCCTTAAAGGTGAGACACTTGAGTCACCGGCAGATATTTGGGCACCTATCATATCAGAGGCCCTTCCACCTGAGCCTGAAGATCCGTACATCTGTAGATCAGAGATAGGAGGTGGATGGGGAAAAAGAAAAAAAAAAAAAAAAGAGAAAAAATCCACCCAAAGAACCATCACATATAGACACAAACAAACACCTCCACCTTCTTTAGCGCCCTTTTCCAAGCCTGCCAGTATTTTCTTTGCTCCATTTTAGACCACTTCCACTGAGTAAAACGTGCTTGCTTCCATGTGTCGATCTTCTTTAGGTTAGGAGTTGGGAGAGATTGGAGAGATAGAGGGAGTAGGAAGGTGTTCTTATCTCGCTCAATACACATCCAAACTGAAAAGTAAGCACATATTCTGAATCTCCCCGTCAAGCTCTATCTAACCACACAGAAATAATCTCGCCTACTATTCTGGATCACCCACTACACCTCCCCAAACTCCACCTCCACCTTATCCTCCCAACCTTAACTAAAACTCTAACCACCAACTAAACCCTAAACTAAGTCAGGTACAATCTGCGAAACTTACCTGGAACATGCCGCATTTCAGAACCACATGAAATACATATAAACCACTGTACACCCTGCTCCAAACCGCCAAGCTCCTAAATCTTCACTCTTCACTTCTACCATGGTCTCCGTTCGAACTCTTGCTGTTGTCGCAGCCGCCTCTCTGGCTCTGGCTGCTCCTGTTAATAACACTGCCACTCCCGAGTCCACCGAGGCTGCCATTTTCCCTCTTCCCAACATTCCCGGTCTGGACGCTGCTGGAGATCTCATTCACGTGATTGAGATTTTTGCCGGTGTTCTCACAGGCACCATCTCCGTCATCACCAAGCCCCAGGGAACTCGTCCTCAGGAGATGCAGATCATCCAGGACG
This sequence comes from Yarrowia sp. JCM 30694, assembly GCA_001600515.1. Lineage (NCBI taxonomy): Eukaryota > Fungi > Ascomycota > Dipodascomycetes > Dipodascales > Yarrowia > Yarrowia sp. JCM 30694. The sequence continues at coordinate 287,667 of BCKF01000006.1, read as the reverse complement.
CTATTGTCAAGTTGAACGCTGCCATCGTCAAGGCCACCGGCGACGTTTCCAAGCTTCCCATCATCGGTGGAGTTGCTGGTCAGGTTGTTACTGCCGTTGTCCTCAACCCTATCGTGCACACCATTGCTCTGGTTGTCGAGCAGGTTGTGGCTGTTGTGGGCTCTGTGGCTGTTGATGGAGTCGGTGCCTCGTTCGGTACCGTGCTGCACAACCTGATCACCAACATCTCCACCTTTATTGGTGTTCTTGCCGGTGCCTACCCCAAGATTAACGATGATCAGTCAGGATTGAACGCTGCTACTTCTTCTCTTAACAGCCTTCTGTCCAAGTCTGCTTAAATTGCGTAGCAAAAGCAGATATTTCCCCTTCTATGATTTCCCCTTGATTTCCGATTTTCCCCGACTTTTTCGATTTTTTTGAAATTCTGAATTTTTTTCAAAAATTCATTATTTCCCCTTTTTAACAAGTTCTGTTCCAGAACTTGTGCTAACTCTCAACGACACAAGACCGACCGACCAACCCCTTGACCTTTTTATTAGTATATAATTTATAAAGACTGCTGGCCAGCTTAAAACAAACAAGAGTAGACAGTGTTAGTAATGGACATGGTACAAGTATTGGATGGTAAACAGAGATAGTGCTTGTGTGAACATATAGGATGGTAGGTAGTAGTGTTACCTTGTAGGAAGTAGTTACTAGTCATTGCTTACTACCCATAGTAGATGGATACTAGAGTGTACAGATTCTTGGCTGACCTTAGATAACTGTAGAATATAGAGACTACCACTTCAAGGCACTATATAGGAGGTGGTCATATTAGTGGTTAGTACTACGTGGTTGATATACAGGTCTTGGATATGGTAGATGATACTGCTGTGATATAATAGATACTAATATAAATAGTAGATAGCAGTGACTGGGTATAAGATACTCAATACCAGTACATACTCCATATTAGGTACAAATTCTTTGCGATAGACACCAGATACCAGGTGCTATTAGCAGAGCATCTCAAAATGGCCTGATCACTAGAATATATTCCGACACCTTTCTATGATAATTTGTATCTATTGGAAAAAGGCACGATCGAATAGTTCCCAGCTATAGTACGATCACTTTTCTGACGATCAACACGTGGTCCTGAAGATCCACTGCATGGAAGAGTGGTCGAAGAAATGCCTTTCGTAAGACAAATTTCTCAAAACAAGAGATAAAACAAAACAAGTCACACTTTTGGAATCCCAAGAGTCCAGCGAATCTACTGGTATTAACAAAATTCCCATCAGACGTATACTCACCTCTACAGCTCTCATTCAAGATCCTTCTTTCAACCAAGCCCAGCTGTCTCATTTCTGCCTCATTTTCGCTCAAACTAAAACTATACAACCCAAATAGCCCTTCCAACCTCCAGTTACACTGCCATGATCAACTGAAAAAATTCTCATGACAATGAGCTTTCGTCAAGTCGACTTTTCTACAACCTTAAGCCATTTAAACTCGCATTATCTTAACACACGTAAAGTTTAGCCGCTAGATAAACACGCACACGGCTCTGTCTTATACGATAGCAGACGAGTGCCGTATGGAGGTTGTGGTTATGACAACTAAGAGCACGTGACAATAGAGACAATCACGTGACATACAAAGGCAGTGTTTTTCCTTCGTTTTATAATTTTTCTATTTTTTGCCATTTTTTGCCATTTTTTCCATTCCCACCCCTGCAACACTTGTTACGCACGTACAACTCACTTCTTCACCACTGACAACATGAACTTGCGCTACTTGTAGAAGAATCAAGTGCAAAAGATAGCCCTGAATCCGGGCTTTCAGAATATGTGATTTTTATTAATGGGGGATGTAAAATAAGCAGATGGAGAATTGAATTTTCGCGGTAGAGAGATTTGGACAATACTGGGAGATTCTTCCGAGTCACCTGATCACAATGGTAGTATTATTATTCCATTCCCAGCCCCATGAAAGCCAGTAGTCACCCCTTCAGTGACGTCATCTTGACAGTCTTGGCAGCATTATCTAAACTCAAAAATAAAAGAGGGCATAGATAGAGCACATTAAATCGGCATTCAGAGCTTGAAAAAAATGAAATAAAACAAAAACCCATTAATTCGTACACTGTTACCACTTATACCACACTCATACACCCAATTCAGCACTTCCCAAACGGGATGAATAGTTGCTGAAGTTTACATAGAGTTTTTACCAGCCCACTTTTTGCAACTCCTCCACTTTGATAGTGGGCGGACAGAGCAGAGGATATATAGTGGTTTTTTCCGCAGGATTATTTCATACACCTGGTTACAAGTCACGTGTCCGACTCTTCTAATTTTCTCGATTTTTCCTAATTTTTTCCTAATTTTTTTAAACATCTCCGTATCGCAATTCATAACGTTAGAATTCACAGGGGACGTCTGATACAAGATATAAGCTAGCTACAGTATACAACCTCTCCTCATCAACATGTCCGACCTCGAAAAACACACCGTAGAAGACTTGGAGGCTAGACGAGCTTGGTTATGCGAGAAAAATCTTCTTGACACCAGCTTCATCACCTTATTGCCACTCGTCTCGGTCGTCAAGCAAACCGGATACATCACTTCTACCCTGCTGGCTCAACACTTCTACCCTGCCAGCACCTCCGATTGGCAGTACTGCACTGTCTTTGCAGGCTTCTACACTCTCTACTGGCTACCTGCTGTGTCTACAGTGCTAGTCAACAGACATTCGCTATGGAATAGATGCAAACAGAACTACAACGACCATAACGAACTCCAGGGGCCCTGGAAACCCACTGTTCGAGAGAACTTGCCCAGAATTGTTCGCATGGCCATTGGAGTGACAGGAATGGTCTGGTGTGTGGTCTTCCATCTGTTTCTCTTAGTCCCCACATTTGGCGTGTCTTACACTGACGAGCTCTTGGGCAACCTTCTCCTGTCAACGGCTTCCTTGTCGGCTTGCTTGGCTTATATCGCGTATAAGCCCAACCGGAAGCTCGGTGAAATCGCACAGCTGAGACGAAAGAAGCTGGCTGGTTTTGTGGGCTGGGTGGCGTTCATGTGTCTGGCTATCTTTACAGGCCAGTATGTGTTCAACCTCCTGGGTGACATGCTGGAGCCCATCATGGTCAGGGTGTATGGCTAGAAGTAGCTATTTATAATTAATGAGTCAAACAAAACAAAAATCATGAAATAGCAGCTGTAGCGTGAGGTGTACTAGCAAAACAGGATGGGTCACAGGTAGTGTGAACCGAGTGCAGTACTGGTAGTGAACTGCGCGACACAGTGTCTTCGTGGTCTGTGTGGTTCTGTGCTGCTGGGTGTGGTGTTGTCATGGAAAGACACTCCTGTGTCTCCAGCCAAGTAGCACTGAGGTGACAAGACACAGACCAGTCATAGACACAAGCAGATTGTCTTGTGATAGTGGAGGGTTGGCTGACACAGACAGATGCAGAATGTAGAACCTGCAGTAACACAGACCCTACCCTGACAACATCACCACCACAACGTGAGGAACAGCCACAAGCCAGCAGCAGCTACCAGCACAGTGACACAACAATGGCAATGGTCCTTCACACACCATCCACCCTGTTTGTGTCTCGCCACCTCCCACAACATGACCAATGTCGTGACACAAACAGCCTCCATCCCCAATACTCACCAAGCGCAGCGCTGGAATAGGAAGCAAGACCCCTCCGAAAGGGCACACGTAGTGACTGTGTTAGTGACTGTGTTAGTTGTGACACAAACATCATTCTTCTGTGTCACATCGCACCCTGTGACACAAAGCCACTAGATACACTGAACCCCACTCCCTTACACAAACAGTGATTTAGTGAACAAACTGAGTAACCCCAGCCATGATTGAAACCTCGGCGGTGTTTGTGTTAGAAAGTGGTGGTTAAGAAGAAGAGTTGGGAGTACAGAGAATGGGGGTTTAAGGATTGTATAGACAGAGTGACTGGTCAGATGCAGTGTAGGGTATAAAGAGGAGTTGTTGGTGGGATTACGAGTAATGGTATTCAAGGTCTGAAAAGAGATTTGAACTCCTGAGGGGGTAAGGAGTCTAGGACTTGTTTCAAAAATGAAATCGGATGAGCTTCAAGGGAGATACAGAAGGCTTCCATATTCAACAAAAGCTCAACCCAAATTATATAGACTTTAGTTGGGTTCACAGCTGCTATAATGGAACCACATTATACCAATCAAAGTACATATATATGTATACTACCAGAAACCCCGACACCGGGGCTACAATAACATCCAACTTTTATCTCCCTCACCCTCCCCACTCACCCACCAGGACAGACTAAAATCCCCAACTAAACCCTAACTAAATCTACCCAACTCCCAACAAACCCGTATTATCCATATCACCTTTCCTGCACGCTGCACACCTCCCACCACCCTCCTACCACCACCATTCGAACCGCCCTGACTCCAGCTTTCTAACCGTACTAAAATAATCCCCATCAGATCACTTTTCACCCCACCACCCCATTTTATCTCCGAAAAAAACAAAAAATACCTCCGTATACTCAATTGCCTCATTCTAAACACCTTAACCGCTCAACCCACACACCCGTTCGAACTACTCCAACGTAGCCCCTTTTCTCGCACTAACTTGCAACGGAAGGGTACATAATCAACGCTGTCGAGCGTTTAGGTTTCGGGGCTGTTAGTCTACGACCGAAGAAGTGGCCGTATATAGCTCTCGGAGCCATCGCAAAAATTGTATCATACTCCAAACACTACCAACTGGTTAATTGTGGAATTTCCGATTTTTTGGTATTTTTTTTTCCATTTTCCCGATTTTTTCTGACTTTCACCTCCTTAAAACGTAACTTTTACCCGCCTAAAACCCGCCAAACCCGCAAACCCGCCTAAAACCTCTCAAACAGCTCAATCTAACGTCTGGAGGGCCCAAATTCAGCGGACATCAATATAAGCCAAAAAAAACCCCGAAAACACCTCAATTGAGTGAATTACCAACATTCCAGAATTCGCTTACCGTGGCATTATCGTATAGCGTATAAGATTCATCCGGGTAACTACACGAGTGAGCGACTGTGTCAATTGAAGCACTGTGGTTCTGTGTATATCGCTATCACGTGATCCAGTTTGTCGTTTATATCATGCCTCGGAATATTCCGGACCTGCATCTCTCTTCAACCGTCAACCTCGGTTCACGCGTCTATTAAAGCAGGCCAAGATCATACGATAGAGTGTCTAGACCTAGGCTGAGACAGTGACAGTGACACATGCCGTGAGTCATTCCAGAGATATAGACACAAGCGGAAATATAGGCCTTCCACAGCAGCACCGATGTACACCATTGTACTCGTACGTACACAAACCCCACATGTTCCCGTCCTCATTACCGCCCTTTAGACCGGACCCCGCACGACGACCTTGTGCAAGTAAAGTTTTTCCATCTCCGAGGTAGTCAACCGGGGAAACGAGAAATGCTCCAAAATGGAAATTAAAAGACGCTAATCGACTCAATTGATCGGCGCGGTTCGAATGGTCCTACTCTCATCTCCCTACGACGCCTGTATCACCAAATACAGCCGCCTACCGGCGTCTGTATTCACATGCTAACCTTAATCATAAATTACTCATACCCACCTCACTCCCACCGTCACCCTTCCTCCTCATCAACACACGATGCTCCGAACCATCGCCCGAACCCACGTTGCCGCCACCCTGCGTGTGCGAGCCCCCGCCTCCCGACTCGCCTTTGTGCGCTGCCAGTCCGTCTGGGCCAAGGTGCCTCAGGGCCCTCCTGATGCCATTCTGGGTATCACCGAGGCGTTCAAGAAGGACACGTTTGAGCAGAAGATCAACCTGGGCGTTGGCGCGTACCGAGATGATGGCGGCAAGCCGTTTGTGCTGCCTTCTGTGCGAGAGGCCGAGAAGGAGGTTGTCAACAAGGCTCTGGACAAGGAGTACGCTCCTATCACCGGTGTCCCTGCCTTCACCAAGGCCGCTGCCGAGCTGGCTTACGGTGCTGATTCTCCCGCCGTGCTCGAGGACCGAATCGCCATCACCCAGACCATTTCTGGAACCGGTGCTTTGAGAATCGGAGCTGAGTTCCTCAACAAGTTCTACGGCTCCAAGAAGATTCTCCTCCCCCAGCCCTCCTGGGCCAACCACAAGGCCGTGTTCACCGCCGCCGGTCTCGAGCCCGCCACCTACCGGTACTACGACCCCAAGAACATTGCTCTTGATTTCGACGGTCTGGTGGCCGATCTGGAGGCTGCTCCTAACGGCACTGCTGTGCTCCTCCACGCCTGCGCCCACAACCCCACCGGTGTGGACCCCACCCCCGAGCAGTGGCGCAAGATCGAGGAGGTCGTCAAGGCCAAGGGCCACTTCCCCTTCTTTGACATGGCCTACCAGGGTTTCGCCACCGGAGACGTCAACCGGGACGCCTACCCTATTCGGTACTTTGTCGAGCAGGGCCATGAGGTTGCTCTCTGCCAGTCCTTTGCCAAGAACATGGGTCTGTACGGCGAGCGAGTCGGAGCTTTCTCTCTGGTCTGCGCTGATACCGCCGAGAAGGTGCGAGTTGACTCTCAGCTCAAGATCATCATCCGGCCCTTCTACTCCAACCCTCCCGTTCACGGTGCCCGAATCGCCGCCACCATTCTCAACAACCCCGAGCTCAAGAAGCAGTGGCTGGGTGAGGTCAAGCAGATGGCCGACCGAATGATCAAGATGCGGGCGCTGCTCAAGGAGAACCTGGAGAAGCTGGGCTCCCAGCAGAACTGGGACCACGTGACTTCTCAAATCGGTATGTTCTGCTACACCGGTCTGTCTCCCGAGCAGGTCGAGCGACTGGCCACCGAGTTTTCCGTGTACGGAACCAAGGATGGACGAATCTCCATTGCGGGAATTACTTCGCAGAATGTGGGTCGATTGGCCCAGGCTATTTACGAGGTGACTAAATAGAATGAATGATTAATGATTTATGCTGAGCGAGCCCATGAGCGACGAACCAAAGCAACACGGAGTGTTGCGTGGTGAGAGAGCGAATGGCGAGCGGACTGTAGTTGAACGAGTTTAAGAACGAACCACACGTAGTGTGGTGAGTGGACTAGTAGCTACATCAACACGAAGTGTTGGTGGAGCGATGTCCATACTGGTACACAATTTTTGTTTATACTATAGTGTGTTGGTGAGTGGACTATTGAATTTGCCAGCACGAATTGTTGGCATAGTGCTGCAATTGTATTGGTACAGTTACTGTAAGGTGAGACATGTAGATGGATTAGGGTTGAGACTATTAGTTGGGAGTGACGTGTTAATAGAACGTCATCTCTTATTCAACACTTCAGTCGAAACACTCACTAACTCACTCCTCAGCCCACCAACGATCTTACAGTTACTGTCTAACTACAGTATAGTGTTGCGTGGTGAGAGAGCGAGTGGCGAGCGGACTGTAGGTTGTGTAAGTTTCAGTGAACGAACCACACGTAGTGTGGTAAGTGGACTAACAGGTTTATCAACACGAAGTGTTGGTGAAGTAATATCGTACTGGTTCACATTACAGTAGTGATTTATATACCATAGTGTGTTGGTGAAGCGATATCTGTACATACTGGTACCAGTACACCTTACTGGCTTACCGTATATACCATTCGTCTTGTTAGGCGTGCTGTAGCGAGTGGTGAGTGGACCTGTAGCACGAAGTATTGGCATAGTGATACCCACTTTGGTGAAGTGATACTTGTATCCGTATTACCTTAGTGGTTTAGCTATACTGTATACGATACTGTGTTGCAGAGTGGACTACTTGTAGTAGCTTTATCAACGCGAAGTATTGGTACCGGTAAAATGATGTCTGTAGTGTACGTCTTACAGGTTTACAGTATATACCACAACATGGCGGTGAGTGGACTTGTAACTTTATCAATACGAAGTGTTGGTAAGTGATGTCCTTATTGGTCACCTTGCTGGTCTATATAGCTAGACTGGCACAGCTGTAATTATGTACGGAGTAGCTGGTACGATAGCTGTATCATTAGAGTATGCCCCAGTTGCTCGTAGGTTATAGTTGGGAGTTGTTAAGCTTGGGACATGATATAACAAAGATGTACAAGTCTAAGTAATCTCACGACGGATATGGCATTTTCGACTGGGTTCCCATCAAGAACCTGGGGATATTGTCACATAATATAAATCTCCAGCATTTTCTGACTCTTCAGGTACTCTTCATACCCTTCTAAGAACCCTGGAACCCCGAAAACGAACCCCCAGGTGACTTTTTTTAGTTGACTCCCAACAAAATCCAGCACCCCCATAACTATAGTGTTGGTGAGTGGACTAACAGCTCACTGGCACGCAGTGTTGGTAAAGCGATGTAGCTGTATAGATATACGTACAGTAGTATCGTACCAGGTGGACTACAGTTGGACCTGTCTGTATAACCGTTCTTCTGTCTTTGAACATTAAAGGTTGGGAGGTTAGCTACTGGTATAAGTCATAGCTCTTGAGTGTGGACTTAGGTTACGACACATGTTGGTGAGTGATGTAACTCCAGTAGAACAGCTCACGGTATATACCATTGGTGTTGGTGATGAAAAGCCGTATACGAATGAACTGTCAACTCCCTGTATTGGTACAGTGTCTGATATTACTTAGATAAGGATATGGAGGGAGACCTGGGACAACTGGGACATGGTGACAGCGATCTGCTCTAGAAAGGTGTGGACCTGTACATACCTTCCGACACGAAGTAGAGTGGACTACTTGTAGTAGCTCACCACACGAACAGCGACATTTGTATTTGTATAGTTATGGTGGTGGGAGCGATGTATCCGTATTACCAATTCTCGGTATTAAAAAATGGACTGCCTTAAGGGTTTCCCATGGGAGAAGATGAACTGGATACTGCACTCTTGACAAGTGTAGACCTGTAGCTCACCGACCTAAGTATTGGGAAAAAGGTGTTCCGTACAAGTACAGTTTGTTCGCGTAGTACCCTACCCTAGACGTTTGGTGAAATGGTGTTGTCCAGGGCACTCTAGCTTTGATAATGTGGAACAACTCCCATCTAGTCTTCTGGCAGGGTTAGCTACTTGTGTCTCGTCAATTCACGCTACCACGATGCTATGGACAAGCCAGTAAGTGCATTCTAATCAGGAGATCAAGGGCTACATAATGGTACCGATTGAGGTGAGTCTTGAGAGTTAGAAGAGGCCATGGATGTGTTGTTACGAAGGGGGCTACGCTATACCTTCTTGCCAAGATTATGAACAAGGACTACAATAAGCCCCACAAGGAGTTTCTCGGACAGTGGTTGACTTCTGACAGGCCAAGTAATACACTGCAACTGTCGTTTGCTTCTCATTTAAAAGTAGCAAGTAAACGACTCTTGGCCTGCTGCCCACCCTCCATTCTCTGGGTATTGATCATTTCTTCGTCTCAACGCCTTACAGTTATTGAGCTGATTACAGTAGTGATTAGATTTGTCATAGAATACTACACCTGTTGTAGTGCTCTATTAGTTGCTCAAAATTATATACGACCGTTGGATTTGCATGCTCGCTAACGCACTCCTGGTCTGATGTGCCTGCATACGCGCGGCTGAGCGTTAGACGAGAACTCAATTTTGGCCAACGAAACGAAATTAACAAAAAATTAACGGAGAAATTGATGATATTGGAGTTCTAACACCTTTTATATGGTGGTTTGAGCGAACAGTGTGACTCACACAAGAGTTATTGTGGTTCAGTATGAGCTGTGATACATTAATTACATCACTAAGAGCACGTAGTAGAGGAAGTTCCAGAACCCAAGCAGTTGACATTATGACATTTTCAAAGTGTTTGAATACAAAAAACATGCTTACTAGTTACAGATACTCTACAGACTATGCCATCCAACCCTGCTGTTGCTCCATAGCTAACAGAAGCGTCCAGTTCTTTTCACACCCTTGCTAGCTGTAGGACTCTAAGCTACACATTCTGAGTCTCCTGGAGCACATCATTCTAACCATATCATTTATTTACTCTTCAGACAACTGTTGCGCTATGGAGTATGATTATGTGATAACATCCGTTTAGCACAGCCTTCGTATTCATACAACCATCAAGGGCTATTTCTGAACTGTAAGCACTTCTCTGTGTGTCTTTAACTCACTATTTCATTCATTTGAAATCCTTCTAATTCAGATACTTCATATCATATAGCTACTGTACTGACGTCTAAGGTTGTAGTATCGCTCCAAAGAAGGAGATACTGTACCTCTACCACAGCACTAACAACCGAGTAAAACAAATTCCCATATATAATACGGCATTTAAAATCACCCTACACTATCTGCAAAGCTCCATACCCCTCAGTTTGCAAAATATTGCTCTTTGTTAAGACTGTTTAGTTACATTTACTTGGACATCAACGTTCCCAGCACCTTAAGCCTTCGAAGCCTAACAACCCCCATTAACCTCCCCATTTAAACGCCACCCCTTCCACCCCCCTCAAAACCACCCTTACCTCCCTCCAACCCCCCAAAAAACCCCATCCACCCCCTCAAACCCCCTCCACCACCCTCCCCCCAAACCCCACCTCCAAATACCCCCATTTCGCCACCTCATTAGTCATCCCTTCCTCTTCTCATTACCAATCTTTAAACTTTGTCATATGACTCAGTCCTTAGTAAGTCATTAAACCGGCGTAAAACCCACCATAGACACCATAAAAACACTGCCCCACCCTCCCCATCTGCTTACTAATCAGTTGCTTCATTTTTGTTTTTTTATTTTTTTCCTCATTGCACCTCATGATGGATCATGTCATGTTCATCTGCGATGAACATCATGAGTCATGAGTGATACGATGATTTCAATTCATTCGCTTCGCGAATAAATTAGGGGTTGTTGTCGCGAACGAATTCTCACTCGCTCCCTCCGATATCGGCCTATCCCCCCTTGCCATTACTAATATCTTAAACCTAATTCCCTCTGATAACCATAATATGAAAAATCCACCCACCTTCTTCTCCTCCTCAACATGTCATCTATTCTCTCAGCAGACGACCTGAACGACTTTATCTCGCCCGGAGCCGTCTGTATCAAACCCATCAAGGTCGACAAAACGTCAGACAGCACAGAAATCGAAATCGGAGCTGAAGGACAGGCCTTAGAAGTGGGTATAGATGGAACACAAAAGGAGCTAGAACCGGCGCAACTTTCCCTCAGTGACTGTTTGGCATGCAGTGGCTGCATCACCTCGGCCGAGAGTGTCTTGGTCGCTCTTCAGAGCCATACCCAGCTTTTGGATGAGCTCAAAAAGGACTCTGAAAGTGCACAGAAACGAGTTTTCGTCTGTTCTGTGTCACACCAGGCACGGGCAAGTTTGGCAGCAGCTTTCGGCGTGTCTGTGGAGGTGGCGGACGCAAAACTGCACTCCTTGTTGCTCGATACACTCGGATTCGACTATGTGGTGGGCATGGGAGTGGGGAGGGAGATTTCTCTGATCCACAGTGCTGTGGAGGTGAAGGAGGCGACACAGAAGCCGGTGATGGCGGCATCGTGTCCGGGATGGGTGTGTTATGTGGAAAAAACACATCCTCACGTGATCCCGTACTTGTCGGGGGTCAAGTCGCCTCAGCAGATTTGTGGATCACTGCTCAAAAAGGTGATTGCAGATACGAGGCACGTGACCGCGAGTGAAATCTATCACGTGAGCGTCATGCCTTGCTTTGATAAAAAACTCGAGGCATCACGTGATGAGTTTTCTGTGGAGGAGGAAGGTCAGGAGGAAAAAGTGAGAGACGTGGATTGCGTTATCACTACCAAAGAAGTGGTTCAGCTTCTTGCGGAAAAAAATTTATCTTTTTCTGCGTTGCCCGAAATCGAACCCACGCGTCTCTACACCAGTGTCCCTCCCACTTGGCCACAGGAGCGAGATTGGAAAAATCATTCCGGATCTTCGTCCGGGGGGTATCTACATCACGTGCTGACGACTCTACGGCTTCAGCATGACCCTAGGGAGACACATACACGTGTTGACGCTGCTATGGGCAAAAATCAGGACGTTATGGAGTATTCTGTGGTGGATACTGTTACTGGGGAAACGGTGGCGTCTGCTGCTCAGGTGTATGGGTTTAGAAACATTCAGAATCTGGTGCGGAAGTTGAAACCGAGCCGGGGGAAGGTTGTGAGTCGAAAATCCGGTTCTGGAAAGGCTTCAGCCTTGAATCCGGCTTCATACTCGTATATTGAAGTCATGGCTTGTCCTGGAGGATGTATTAATGGTGGAGGACAGGTAGGAGCACCTGAAGGAGTTGCGGCACGTGACTGGAAGGACGAGACGGAGAAGTTGTATAATTCTATTCCGACAGAACAGGTCAGTGAAGAGGTGGTTGAGTGGGCGAAGAAGGTGTGGAGTGGAAGGGAGGAAGGAAAGTTGGTCACGGCGCATTACCAGGAGGTGGAGAAGGTCGATCAGGGTTTGGCCTCTACGTGGTAGAGGGGACGTTATTTATATAGCACTTTGTACAGAACAAACAATACATTGAACAATACATTTTGATATGACAGAGATTCAGCGTTTTGTTGAGAGGGGAATTAAGCTTATGAAAAGTCCCAACTGTAGGTTAAGTGGAGTAAGGTTTTGTTGGAGGTTTTTTGAAGGGATAGTGGCAGAAAAGGTGTTGCCGATATTCTGCTCGTCAGTTATCCAGGAGGGCTGAATTTGAGGAAATAGCATAATATCAGCTGTTTAGAGCCTCATACCAAATATCTAAGTGATCGGGTGTGTTTTGACCATTTTCGAAAGTCAAGTAAAATGCGTATTTCTGTCAACTACTTAGTTGGACTATTAGAAATGCTCCTGAGGACGCATTTTTATTCCTGGAGCTATAAGGTTTTGAATATAGCATATTGAGGCCGGCGTGATGTTCCATCTCGAAGATCTAAGCAAACGACCATTTCTAATAGGGATACGAAGGACGGTAAAAGCGTCGGGGTAAGTTAGGGTTAGGGTAGGAGTAGGGGGAGTAAGTAAAGTGGTGAGCTTATTACTTGGGAGTTTGTTGAGTCGTAGACCATCTTACAGTCTGCCGAGTTGTCACTGGAGCACATACAAGTACTGTTAGTGAGGACTATACCTCTCGACTTGGTGTAAATAAAGCTTCTTACCAGTAGACAGCCTCATAAATCACTGATAATTGAAGCTTGGGACTGAGCTGAGATATAGTAAGGCCTAGACGGCTGTATAAAGACCTGTTTGAACAGAAGAGTGTTCTTCATAACTACAGAAAGTAGCATAAATAAATACTGTAATGTAAAGGAACTTATTGAAGTAACTCTACATGTAATATTATCTTAGATAGTAGCTCTCCATTGTTGTATGAAGATATGCCACTTCTACAGTTGTGGTTATGATACAGTTAGCTATTGTTATCCACTTTATCCCACAGTTTCTAATCTCTTAAAACATACCTATAACCAAGTGTTCTATACTTCCTGGTGCAGTTAATTGGCATTTCATTGAATAAGGGCCTTGGTTCAATCTTCTTTGTATGACCTTCTGGCCAGTAGTCGTTGAGATATTCACTGTTGTGAACAGGTGCAAAAGTGAAACATTGTCTCAACACCACCATATTTTAGTCCTAAGTAAAGGTTCGTCTTTGTTTAGTTGGTACCACAACCATCATGTTCTTGATGTACATCTTAGGAGTGCCGAAGCGACCCACTGAGACAGTGAGACAGCAGCTGAGACATACAGTGTAAGCACACGTGAGACAGCTCTAAGAAAAGGAACCTGCACTAGCGAAGAAACTGCCACTACTAAAAAATAAGCTGTTAGTTACTACAATCATGCTTAACTTAGCCCTGAACATCTTGTTTCTGTATACAAGAAGCTATGCCTTTAGTTACAGTCTTTCATATAACAGCACCCAGTAATATTTAAAGAATCACTAGCTCCACAGTTCTTCTGCTACTTCTTTCGTACTGTAACTCATTCCTACCCCATTACTTGTGGCATCCTCGGCTAAAACCCGAAGCGTATTAGGTTTGGCGGTCAGCGATGATCCTTGCATAGGCGGATACGACTTAGCGAGTAGTCGAAAACGAGTCTCAAAACGAAGTTTTGAGCGTGTTTGAGATGGAGCCACCCAGCCCTCTTTGTGTCTCAACAAATAAAACACTGTTTCAGCTGTGTACTTGTATACTCGTTGTTGTTCTGCGATCCACCTCTTTGCTTTTTCGGAGCCACATTTTCAGACATGTGAGACATGTGAGACATGTGAGATATGCGATGTGGGTCGCCTATTGAGACAACAATGACTGAACAATGACATTTGGATAATGCTTTGTTGTATGGGTTATGCTTACCTTAGACTAAGACAGCTACCCATACTCCACTGAGACAGACACAGGGATCAGCATTCGCTTAGTTGATCTGCAGTACATACAGCTATACAGACAGTAAGCAGCCACAGTGACTCTACAGTAGAACAATAAAACAATAAAGCAATAAAACATGCTCATTACTAACAGTAGACATATTCTTACAGCTTGTTCTTACTGTTCTTACTGTATTAGACTATTGTAAGAGCTTGACCCTATTCTTCATTCAACCTACAAGTAACAGTAATTACAGCATCGTAGTTTCAACAGGCTCATATTAAACAGATTAACAACCATTTAAAATCACTGTACTAATTATTATCGTCTATGAGCTTGAATACTGTTCTATACAACTTTTACTGTAAGAGCCATCATCTTCAACTATGGTATTCACTTACACTCTATAGTGTATACTCTATGGTATAGCTTGATCTTCAGCCATACTCAATCATCTATAATTGAACTGAGTAGAATCTGTTACAATACAACAATTGTCTGTAAGTACAGTGCTGGCTCTCACATTCGACCTACGGTCTCATATTCGAGCCCTAATCGAGCCCCACCTCCCTATATCGAACATTCTGCACCGGCTCTCCCGCGGCAACTACCCGGAGCAGTTCCACCCATTAGTATACGTTCGTGTGCGCATTATTCCGCATTTTTTGGTGATTTTTTTTTTTCATTTTTCGTTTTTCTTTTTCGTTTTTTCTGCATCCAACGTTCGGAACACGGAACTGCAGACCCTACTTGTAGGTGAGGCGGTGTTCAGAAATACTACCCTACGTAAACACTGAGTGAGACAGCACAATTTTAAAGACACAAATACAACTATACACAAACACACCCGTCAATAGCCGAAGCCTCAAACTCGCTTGAATAGCCGAGAATTCGCTTCAACTCGCCTCATCTCGCCTCACTCGTCACGGTGAGCAAATTACAGCGCTTCTCTCATGTAAGGGAGTGGTCTGAATACGGCGAGAATAAAATAAATATTTAGAGTTCGGAAAAGTGAAAAATTCAAAAAAATTCAAAAAAAAATCCACAACCTTAAAAAGTCTGAGGCAACTAAATCCTGACTGCGAACAGTCCTCTACAGACTAGCTACTGCACGTTACAACCTGTGCGTGAGCCAAAGTGGCTGTTCCGAAGAAGAATTGAGTTCTATGAAGTGACAAAACGAGATCCCGTGGTTTTGTGGAGGTTCGGCTTTAAGAGTGTTAAAGCCGACATCACCTGACCCTCCCCCGGAATTAAACGGGGGTGTGGAAATTTCGTCTTAACCTGTGCGTCGGATAATCTAACCCACGAACTCGCTTATCCTTGCTTGGAAAATCTCCACACAGTTTTAGCCGACGAAAAGCACACGATACTTGGCGTCGGCTAAATGGGCTGAATGTACAGAAGGAAAAAGAATAAATGAAATAAGGTGTTTGATATGACGTCATGCTTGTGTTTGTGTTCTATTTGTGTTCTATCAGTGCTTTTTGTGGCTCAATTGTGCTATTTTCGTGTTGCTCAGCCTGGTCACATTACCACTACCTTTTAATTGTGGCGCCACAAGTCATGTGAGGTGTGGCTGAGGTGGCTGAACGTTATTTGCTTCGTCCCTCGCGGGCCGCATCAAGCCGGAGGTTGACTCGAGAGTTTTCGTTAGACTCAACAATACGTATAGAGTTTGGAGAAAGTGAAAAGTGAAGAGATGCAGATTATGTGGCATATGGCGTATAGTGTGTGGGCGGTGGGTGTGTTGAGCTGACGATTTTAGGAGTGTTGGATTTGGAGCTCAAGTTGGGGTGGTATTTTTTACCTCGGCTAATGAGATGAGATGAGTTGAGGCTCTAAGACTATAGGGTGCTCATTGAAGCTCAGTCAAAGTAAATAGTTACTGTCTGAGTAGTTGAATACAGTGGGATTGAGTCTGGGTGGTCTTGGAGAGCTCTACTGTGTGTTGAGATGTCCTTAGAAACTTCTGTTTAAGAGCTACTTGTAGTTGAACTGTTAGAGTCAGTACAAGAGCCAGTAGAGCAGATCTCGAGTATTATTTCAGCTGAGTCATTTGGGGTGTCTTTCGAGTCGTTCTGTGGCTCAATTGGCTCTTCTTCTATTGGTGAGCGGGTGCTATTGCTCTGGTTATGGTCAGTTGAAGGGTTACTAAGAGTATCAGTAAGGGGAGTAAGGGAGATTACCACTGGGCCACGGGAGTGTAGAATGAATTAATAGAGTGGTTGCTGGTTCGAAACTGGCTCGAGAAAGTTGAAACACACAGCTACAATTCCATCTCAGTAGCCCAAACAAGCGTTAGAAGACTGCCTGTCACTAATTTCATCTATAAAACAAAAACAGACGCCATTCTTTCTCATACATAGCTACAGTAGAACTGTAAGGACAGTGCTCATTTGTTAAGGTAGTCTGGACATGAACATTACTTGGGATTATGCTTGTCCCAACATGGAGTCTCTTACCAGTATCGTACTGGCTGACCCAAGAGCTTATAGAAGAGAAGATTAGACAGCTGAAGTATGAACAAGCCAATTGATGGTTGTCATTAAAAAAAATCACTTTAGAGCTATCTACTACGGGGTTACTACTTGTATCTAGGTCAACAGAAGGCCATATACTCAGAGCTATACAGAACCATTGGACTGAATGCACTGTCTGTGAAAATGACTGTCTGCCATAAGTGTCATTCCATCTTACTGTTTACAAGCTGAGTAGAAGCTCACTCTAACATACAGTACAGTGGATACATTATACTCAGAGCTTTACAGCAGTCCCATTGAACAGTGTAGCCACTGGGCTGTCATACTGTCAAAGAGTATTCACTGAATTGAAGACCAATGACACATTGTAATATCATACTTTCACAGTACCCACTGAACTACCCCTCTATACTATCGTAGCTACGATAAGAGCACATATCTGTCATACTGTCAAACGGTCCCCACTTGCTGTCAGATCTATACATCTGTCAAACGTCAAACTACAAGTATTAGCAGTTCGTATACATTCTGACATCAGCAGTTAACTGATGACCTATCAACTCTACAATGACTGTCATACCATAAGCTCCTACCATCAGCTCATGACTGTATAGCTTCTTAAAACTCACTTGCTATCAACTGTCTTACAGCATCAGCTGTTCGTATAAACCCTTCTGAGCTACAGTACATTCTGTTAGAACAGTGAATACCGTACAACTTCGTAAAACTGTCCATCTGCTCTGCAAGTGTATAACTTCCTACAGCTGTTGGATATGGACTTTGTCAGCACCCAAACAAGAGTCCAGACCACAGTCCAGCCCGTACTCGCAAAACTCTAACCCCATGTTTGACGGCAAAAGACGTTGGCAAAGTCAAGTTTTGCCGGGAAGTTTGTTTGTGTGGGGAAGCGCTAACACGAAGTGTTAGCGATGCTATGATACACCACAGTCGTTGCACGTACTATCGTACGTGCAACTCTTGTACACTCGCTTAAAAACTCCTTCTAGAATTTGCACGGCTCTCACAAGGGCAATAATATCCCGTGTGGGGAACAAGGACTTCAGTCTTGGCTCTCACGCTTGGACGCTTGGTATGACCCTTGGTATTGTCCTGATTAGGTTTGATCGACGTGTCAAGTGTGACCGCAAGGAAAAAGGGTCTGGGGTATTGTCGAGCTATACGACTAGGTGAAACATACCGTACCGTGCGGTGTGCGGTATGTGCGGTACATAATTACGATAGGACAGCAAAAGTCGGGGAAATAATTAAAAAAATATTAAAATATTAGAAAATAATTATTTCAAAAATAATCGCAAAATAATTACCAAATTCCACACGCTCCAAATAATATACGGAATGCACACGCACGCGACCACTTCACCGGAAATTACATTCCGCTGTTTTCGCCTCCTGAGCACACCTCCTGAATACCTCGTTTGCTACAAATACGCGAAATTCTTTTAAAAAATTCTTTAGATTTTCTTTTTTTTATTTTAAAATTTTATTTAATTTTCTGAAATTTTTAATCCCCCGTATTTGAATCGGCCCTACTGAGACAATCGGACCCTCCCAGGAAGCCGCTGAAACGTGTCTCGCAGAGGGTCTCGTATTTCAGCCGCACCTCGGAAGTTTAGACCCGATCTAATCCGTTAGTGTCAGGCACGGCACTAGTGGATTTGTATTTGATTTTATATTTTTAATTGTTTTTGTTTTTTATTTATTTTATTTATTTAAATATTTAAATATATTCTTTTATTGCCCACTGTTCGCTCCGCTCACAGTGTGCATCCCTAACGCCCACCAGAGCCACTGCCCACCTTGCTGGAAATACGGAAACCCACATCCTCATATACGATAATAAAACACAACATAACACAACATAACACCACAATATATATCCTTCAAACAGTACATCCCTTGTCAGAGGCTGAAACCTGCCACAAACGCATTCGGATAGATTTTGCCGCTCTCCCCACACTCGTAAAAACGTCAATCTCTTTTTGCCGTTCCTGGATCTGTTTATTTGATCGATCTTGACCATGCCCAAAGTCCTGCAAGATCGACAGGGTGACCCGTATAAAAAGTTTCCCCAGAGCGAAAAATGGCACAACAAATCGAGTAAAATAGATACAAATAAAATAAAAATAGTAAAAAAGAGGTCACGTGACGGAGAACACACTAGTATTTATTTCAATTTAATTGGGCCCCATTATTCACCCCCCTCAAACACCGACAAAGTTAAGGTTTTGCCGTTAGTGGCCATAAACTCTGTAAATACGGGAGTGCTATACGTGATATATACGGCTTGGGACAAGACAAAAACAGCTTTTAGCCAGTCGCCTGTTTGAGGTTCCGCTTATCCGGCTTCTAGCGAGCCCTAATGCGTCTTTAGCGACGAGCCCCAACTAAATATATATAACATAACATAACATAACATAGCCGAGTTATATATTATAGTGTCGATTTAGTGTGACACTAGTGGTCCCCCCTCAGTAATGGCAACATCAATCCTATTGTGTGCGGTCTCATTTCACGTATATTAAACCGTGGCAGATCCAAGACATGGGGCTGGCAAAAAAAAAAAAAAAAAAAAAGCAAAAAATCAAAAAATCAAAGAAACCAAAACCCCTGTGGCAAATATTCACTCTGACACCCGTTGAATTTTAATTAATGGAGAAAACTAATTCACAGAATATATACAAATATCACGGTATATCCTACGGAGGTTCCGAGGAGTAGTATTTTAAGCGAACTCGGAACATAACCGAGACCACGCGATTTTCGAAATTCCACTTGTTTCCAGAATATGCTCAAATGGGGCTTTTTGTCCATTTCCGGGGAGAGCAAAGATTAGAGTTTGTTGGGGAATAGAAGGGGTTGAAAAGGTGTTGCTAAGTAGGTCAATTGAGGTGGAATAAAATTGGGAATTTTGTGGGAGGTGTATGACGGTGGGCATGTGATTTTCCCCGTTTTTCTGATTTCATTGCTATCTTTTTCGTTTTGTTATGGTGTTTTTAATAAAATTTATTGTTTTACGTTTTTTGGTTTTACCACAATTGACCCATTGTCATGCACGGTCTGATCGGGTCAAAGGCAAAACGCAAAGTGGGATTGGCCCGATTGAGGCATAGCTGGACACATGAGCGTATTGGTGACGTCATATTAAAAGAAGAGATTCTAGATCTATGATAAATGCAATAGATTAGATCCGGTGTTGTGTAAAACATGCAGAAAACAAAACACTACAGGATTCTGGCCTTGTTTTATTTTTAGCCATTTTTTCCTGATATATACATGACACTTCTTGGTCCTGCCAGTGATTACATTTTACCGCCGTTATTCTCACGTCCCACATGTGGAGGGTGCGGGAAGTGCTTGGCACGGGGTTTGATGGGGCCATGGTATGTACCCGACGAGTCAGACGTACGGTCATGTAGGCGACTGGTCAGACGCGGACGACGAGTCAGACGCAGACCTTCCACTGGAGTAAGGGTGTACAGAAAGGTGTACAGAGAAGGGTGTACGTACAGAAGTGCAATGTAGAGCTGTACCCGACCAGTCGATATTTGCTCATGCATGGACTAGCTATACGATGTTAGTCAGGGCGATGAGACTAAGGAAACTAAGAAACTAACAATGATACTAAGGAATGCTATGAACATAGAACTAGAAAGAAAAACACAGAAAGAATGCTGTTACACAAAACGAGTGTTGTTGAGTACTTGGCTTTGTGTTGTTCATCTTTGTCTAACTTCTCATTCGCTTATACGTCGCTTGTTTCGCTTGCTTCTCGCTTGCCGGATCCAGCTCTCCGTAAAGTATGGAAGTGTGTGGAACTAATGGGATACGTGTCCTATAAATACTAGAGGCTGTGTTTGTGTTATATAACACGATATAACTGTTTGTGTAACTTGTACGCATTTCTATTGGTCCATCATTCATATTGACATACTAAAGATCTAGTTAGAAACTGTCTGTCAGTCTAGTTCAAAGGTTGCCACCAAAGTGTGTTTCACAGTGTCATCCATTCTTGCTCTAAGGAAATAATAATTCCGAAGACACCCAGCAATTACACAAACGGCTCTACACAAAAGCAGAGTCGACATGGAGCGTGAAGCAGGAGTTTCGAGCTATACAACGAACCAGTTAGGAGCAATGAGCAAAATGTGGATGAAAAACAAGTCCTTTTTGTTTGTCTTGGACCTTCCTATATCTATGGTGCCTTACTCTTAAACATCACACTACAATGAACTTACTAAGAACAATGAACAAACCAACAACTTGTTCACTAAGTACAACACTCAATTGCCTAATTCTTCATGGCCTGATGTCAATGACTTTTCATTTTCAATCCCGTACCCACCGTTCTCCGGGGCTCGTACTCACAGTACATGCATGCACCTGCACGATGCACCAGACAATTGAAGTGTAAACCTTCGGCCCGAAATTAGCTTGCCGAATGTATAGACAAAACCTCCGATGGGATGTACGACCCAATATACGACAAACAAGCAAATCAAGGGTGTCACGTGTATCCAAGGTGTTTTCAACAAGTTGTAGCCCCTTGTTCAGCTCTGTACAAGAGCTCCCTGAACTTCGTTCAGGACCTCTTACACAGAGCCGAAATCCACCCGTCCCACTTCTGGAGCAAAAACCTTAGTTTCCTGCATTGCAGCGACGCAGGCATGGGCCAAACTGTATGTATAAGCGAGACAAAGAAACGTGAATTAAACCCATTATGACGGACACACAAGAGAAAAGAAAAATGGGCGTGTCCCAGCATACATGACCCACTCCATCTTTATATATACCAGGTCTTTCCCCTTCTCAAACACACAAATCACTCTCGCTATGACATCACTACCTCCCCTATCGGTCCTCAACCTCCCTGAACCCGTGATTGCCGGATGTGGCTCTCAGACACAAAAACAGGCCCAGCCCCATCCTCACCACTCTCATCTGAGCTACACACATCTGCCTGCTCCTGTTAGTGGCTCCCATTCGGCCAATTCGCTGTCCCACTACAGCTTCTCGGACGTGAATCCCGTGACAAAGACACAAACACATACCCACACGGTGCATCATTACTCAGCACCCACTCCGCCTCCTTCGGAGCTTTGTGCTTCTCCAGCACGAGCAGTGACACAGATCCACAGTCCTGCCACAAGTCCTCCCATGGTGCCGATGATGCCTCATTATCCGACCTCTGCTCCTGCTGCTCCCGCCACAATGCTCACGCCGCTGTACACTCCTGAGGCTTCACGAAGAAATTCGACCGAAAAGGAGTACTTTGGCGTGGCTCCCCAGATTGCACTCCACCAGCAACACATCCAGCAGCAGCTCCAGCAGCAGCAGATGCACCAGCAGCAGCAGCAGCAGTACTACGGGCAGTTTCAGCACTCGTACCAGGCGCCGCCAGCTCAATCGCCGCCCCAACATTACCATTGGGACACAAACCAGAACATGATGGGGCTGGCGCCGTCACATGAGCTCAAGCAGAAGATGCACAAACGCCAGGTGCGAAAGCGAACGAAAACGGGGTGCATGACGTGCCGAAAACGGCGAATCAAGTGCGACGAGGCCAAGCCGTCGTGTTTCAACTGTGCAAAGTCGAAGCGGGATTGTATGGGTTACGCTTTTGTTCCCATGTGAACTCCAAAAAACCAATATTTATTTATTTACATGCATTATTTATTCTCCTCTTATCCCTCGTAATCGTTTGGTAGTCTGAGCGCCATCTGCATGAGATATGCACGGGTATGCACCCAACCTGCGTCCCGGCTAATCCTGCCTCTTTTCAAACAGGTGTAAATACGCGAGCTTTGAGGCTGACGAGCCACTTCAATCCTAAAATAGGGGCCGAAGCCAACAACCAAGCAGAGTTGCTTTTAGCGCCTTTCTTTTTGCAAGCGAGATGCGATGAGATGGGTCTAGTGAACGTTAGCGGTTTTGCCCATGCTAAATGGTGAAACAACTGGGTCATAACTAAGGCAGCTATAACCGGGTCATAGCTAAGGTATAGCTAAGGGCTATGATAATTGTAAGCTGTCTCAATAACTCATGTACCGACGCTTGCTGTGTAAATATTCCGTCTCTATCGAACTGCTGTTTGTCTGATACTGGTTCTCTACACCTGAGCAAAAGCCGAAGTGCGGCTCGCTATTCCAAACTCTGCTGTGCAAACTTCTCCGACACAATGCGTGGGAAAAAGCCAATATTCTGTGAAGGGGTTGAGTAACGAGACACAACAAGTGGAGATGTTTATTAGGATGTGACAAAGAGTGGGCCGTCGGAGTTCTTGGCAGAAAGGGAGGGATTTACGAGCCACAATAACGAGAACTAACAGGGGTATTGTGGCTTTGTGTAACAAGTTAGTGCTACGTGGCTTGTGTGAAAATGAAGATACAAAAAAAAACACATACTAGGGTGTTATGCTGATAGCCAGGAACATGCCATCACTGTATGTCATTATTCTCCACTTATACCTGACGTAAGGCTAAGGCGGAGCAAAAACGTCAATCTTAAGTAAGCTTAAGTAAATGAACTTTTCACCTACGTCATCGTCTAAAGTGGGACCACCTCACCGTACGAGCACATTAGATGAGTTATTTATCGATCGGAAATCCCGCGGAGATGATCACGAGATCCTGAATGACATGAAAAACAGCTCACTTTGCTTCTTAGTGCTATTACCACCTTGGCAAGTGGAGCCCTCCTACAGCCCAACCTGTACCTGAAAGTGAGACAGAAAAAAATGCAAGTCGGAGCGAATGGAGTTTCACCGAGTGTATGATCGGCGGGGATGGTGGAGAAATAATAAAGACGCTACGGTGGGGATGTCTCAGCTGAATGTCTTAGATGAAAGCGAGATGGGGCGTGTGCAGGCTAGATAAACACTAGTTAAGGTGTTAGTTTAAAGCATCTTACCCGAACGGTCTAAATAGGGAGGAATTGGTGGAGGCCGGAAATGGCCAAAACGGAACGTAACAGGGGTGTCAGGGGTATGGAAGTGATCGGAATGACGCCCCGGTTATCGTGGGGGTATCCATTTGTCCGTAGCGTGCATATTCCTGAGGCTAGGGACCAAAAACTAAAGACGCCCAAATTAAGGTGGAGATGAAGAAATGAGCAGCGTGGAAATTACTGTACAGACTATAATACCCAACAACGTCGATATTGATATCGGAATATTCCCTCAGACTTGGTGGTTACAATGGTTTGGTCAATTTCTCTCTAGCGTTAGTATTGGATGAACTAGACGCTAAAAACAAGACACCTCCTAATGAAAGTGCACACTGGACCACACAGCTGGATAGTATCATAGTAATACTGTTGTATAATTCTCGACTGTATCATGACTTGATTCTCTGTAAAGTGCTTGTAGGTACTGTATAGGCTGTTCACGGTCTTATTTTGGCTATCTCTGTTTAAGGGTAGTCTTACTGTATAATAACAGCTTGTATAGGAGAGTAAGATTATCAAGGACCTTACAAGCACCCCACAAGACTTATATTATCTTTAGGACAGAAATTGAATGGTTTCTTTCGATCAATATGGACTCAATATTTCGTTATTTGGACATCATGATAACAGCTATAGGATCTTCAGTATGCTTGGTTGTCTCTATACAGTAGCTAAGGGTAGAGGCTTTACACAGCTCATAGTGTAGTAATCAATAATTACATGGTGGATCTGGCCAGCAGTGGTGTCAAATGACCACACGAGTCTGACGATTACAATGATCCACTCCACTTCTCCGTAGCGTTACTATTACATGAGCTACTACAACTACAGTACAATCTTTAAATAATCAATACATTAATGGGTATAACGCCGCTAGTTGTCTCTGTAGAACTTGCGGAAAATAAAATGCAGCAGCAGGTTGGTGTTCATTTTGACCATGTCGTCAAACAGGCCCACCAGCTGCTGGTTGTTGTACTGCTGAGAAAGCAAATCATCCAGAGTCAGAGTAGTGGTAGCTCCAGGCAGAGCGATTCCTCCGTAAGCTGCCTCAACAGTGAAAACGCCAACTTCGTCAGACGAAAACGTGAACATGACTTTATCCTGAGCCTTGTCCTGGTATCCATTGAGCTCCACAAGGATAGCTTTCTGGAGAAGAGCTTGAGCTGAGTAGACGAAAGAGCCGAATTTCGGCACCTTACCGCTCTTTTGCAGCTCTCTCTGGTGAAAGTACTGCTTTGTGAACGGCAAAACAAGCCCCTTTCTCTTTCCCTTCTTGGTTTGAAGAGTAGACATGGCCTGTTCAATGTAGTCGTTGTAGTTTTTCAGCTGGAGTTGGAGGTAGGCTTCTTTTTCAGACAAGCCCTGAAGAGTCTGAGCGATGGAATCAAGTTCAGCATGACGAGCAATACGTCTGTTTTTCTTGGTCTTGATATCCTGAGCGATGGAGTTGACGATTTCCTGGTACGAGTTTTGTCGGGAAATACGTCCAAGAGTCTCCAGTTCGATCACCTTCTCAAGAGACAGCAGTTTGAGGTCTCTGTAGGTCATTTGAGAAAACTGGTGCTCTGAAGGAGAGTTGCAGAGTCTATGGAGAGATCTGGTTGACCTGGAAGAAGAAGTGGACTTACTCATCTGCTCTTCACTCTCTCGTTTTCGACGTTCAATGGCCTCTTCGGTCAGGATAGCCTTGTACTTGTCCTCATGAGACTGGTTGACGGGAGCAAGCAGAATGTCAAGGAGAGAAGCACCTGTCTGGACTCGAATGACGTAAAGCAGGTACCGCTTAGTTTCAACCAACATGGTGTTGTAAGCACTCTCAGAATCATCTCCTTTAGCAAACACTGGGTTCAAGTCCAGTTTGACTTCTGTAAACCGAGCCATATCAAGAACCTCAGTAGCAGAAGAGGGTAAAGCTCCCATATCGGTAACCACCTCTCTCAGAGGATCTTTAGCGTCAGGAGCAACAGTCTCGATTTCTCGACAGACAAGATTGTGAATGACAAAAATGTCGTTTGTTCGAAGGAAGAGAGTAGGACGCTTGGTAGCAGTCACATCGTCAGTAGTAGAAGTCTCATAGTACTGTTCAGGGTCACAGACGTCGATAACGAGCTTCAACATGGCTCTGACTCTAGGCTGAGTCTGTTTAATGTAGTCGTTCAAAGGCTGCAAGTAAACATTCTCTCGAGAAAAGAGTCTGAGAGAGGCGATTTGAGCCAGCATTTTGGCAACTTCACCGAGATTTCGACGCTGAGCAGGTCCAATAGCACTCTCACACACTCCATAATCGTCAGGAGCAACAATAGGAGGAATGATGAAGAGGGAGACTAAGACAACTCCAATAACAGCAAGGTGTCTGTCTTCAGATTCGTTAGGAAACGACTTCTGGACACTTCGGTAGCACTCGCGAGCAGTGTATCGAACATGGTAGGGAAGTTGAAGCACTGCTGTTTCGATAGTGTGAAGAAACTCAGAGGTCAACTCTCTCAATCGCTGCAAATTGGCAATAAAAGTCTGACGAGTTTCAGGATCCTGAATAGCTTCATCAACGGGCAAGTTAGGGTCACGTGACGAAGTTCTTCCACTAGCCAACTCCTCCTGGTTGATCAGAGACCGATAAATAGCGATCGGATCACTCTCCAAATCAAGCATATGCTGGTCAACAACAGCACTCACGTGGGGTCCAAGAAGTCCCTTGAGCAGCTTTTTCGGTCCAGCTCCTCGGTTCAGAGCTGCAAACAGTCGCTGCCACATGTGTTTGTCTCTGACCATGTTCTTGGAAGCGTCCAGAGTAGCAATATGAGAAGCAGCTGACCTGGAGATGAGCTTCAGCAAAAAGAACTCCTCTCGACGTCTCTGAGCATGTGCGTAAATGTTCATCACGAGCGTTTCCACGTTCTTCATGTCCTTTTCAGGAGAAGAAGAGACTCGAGAAAAGAGTCTGGTCAAGTAGACAGGACGGGTCTGAAGAAGGTAAAAGAAGCCTTGGTAGAGTTCCAGTCGATGTCTGGAGGTCTTGTTGAGCGCCTTCAAGTTGAAAACATCACCGTTATCGATTTGAGGAACTGCAACACCCTTGTTTCGAGTTCGGATCAGCTCATCCAGAGTGATTTTGTTCTTGACCAACAACGCAATCTTCACATCCAGGTTCTGAATGAACTGCTCCAGCTGCTCGTTCTTGTGCACCTCGTCACTCACCTGCTTTCGCTGTTTCTCGAGGGTGACTTCCTCCTCGAAATCGAAATCAGAGTCGTTGAGAAGATGAACAAACTTCTTGACAGTACTGAGAGGAGGATCAGGAGAAGACACTAGCGACTTGTACGCATCTCCCTGAGTTCTAGCCCGCAAATACGACTGGATCTTGATCACCTTGTCCATGTTTCTGTGGAAATGAGCCATTCGATCATTGTGTTTAGATCGTACCAAAGCTCCTCTGCACATGGCTTGTAAAGCAACAATACTCTGCTCCTCATCCACAAACTCCTCCATCATGAGAGAATAATCAAAACGCGCCAGGACGCCTCGGATCACTGTCTGCAGCTTTGTAACCGAGGGGGAAGCTCTATCGAGTTTTTCATGGAAACGCGCAAGCTGGGTTCGAACCTTGGACGCTCTGATAGCGCTCTGTAAATCCAAAACTTTATCCACTTGGCCATGGAGCAAAAAATGAATTTCGGACACTCGCTCTCTCACGTGACAGGCACGTGACACGGCCTGCAACTCGACGATATCACCCTCAATTGCTCTCAAACTCGATTTTTTGGCCTGAACTTCTTGTCGGACGGTCCATCCTCTGATCAGAGACTGGAGGTCAACCACACCAGAGGACATGTCCAGCATGTGATTGGAGGTGGAGAGAGTAGAGGAACGGACCTGGTTGCCTCGGATACAAGCTTGGAGAGTGGTAACCGCAGCAACGGAGTTTTGCAGTTGAGAATCGAGCTCTTCAAGCTCCTGTCGAAGGTGATTTCCTCTCGCAACAGCCTGCAGCTCAGAGATGGCATCCTCGCAAGCAGCAAACTCCTGTTTCTGCTTACTCAGCATCTGTCTCACGTGATTTCCACGTGCCACACTCTGCAGAACAGTGACATCCTCCACATCACGTGCTGACGAAGCTCTAGCAGACATGTCAGCTCTGACTCGTCCTCCTCGAGCCACACTCTGCAGGGTGATCACGTGACTCTCACAGTAGTTCAAGCAGTCACGTGTTTTTTGCAGTTCCTTCCTGACTAACCACCCTCTCAGAAGTGATTGCAGCTTGGTAACATCTCTCTCACTCCTGCTGACATCTCCCTGTCTCACCACCAAGGCCTGTCTTGGTCCTAGAGCTCTAATGACACTCTGAAGAGCAATGATCGAGCTCTCAGCTTCCTTGAGCTGCTGCTTTGTCTCGTTGAAGTCCCTTCTAGCAAGAGCACCCCAGCAAACAGCCTGGAACTCCTCAATTGAGTCGTTGGCTTCGCACAGCTCTCGCACCATGATCTCCTCTTCACTTTCCTCGGGCTCTTCAGGTTCAGGAGTCGTTTCAGGCTCCATTCCAAGCTCCTTGTTCATGGACGAAAAGTTTGGCATTCGCACACCCAAGTTATCCAAACCTCGCTGAGTTCGAGCCAGCTCTTCCTCTGAGAATTCCAGCTTTCCAACCAGATTGCTCATAGGAGGAGCCACTCCTTCCACGTACAAAGCATAGGCAATAGCATGGATGGTGTAGATGACTCGAGGGATGTTTTTCTTTTCGTAGAGATCCGTGAGCTCGAAAGTGAACAAGTCAGGCATGCCGAGCTCGGAAACAAGATCGAAAAAGTAGTTGATGTTCTCCGAGTGTCGGAATTGAAGTCCAGGGCCTTCGTAGATTCGTTTGACGAGGTGGGGGGCTACTGCTTGAGTGACTTTGGCAAGTGCGATACCGTTTCGGAGGTAGTCTTCGAGTTGGACCACGGGGGGGAGGGTTGTGTGGGTGATTTCTTCGATCCATCTGGGTTAGCGGGAACGAGTGGCCGAAGGTCACGAGTGGACCCAATAATTCCTTAGGGCACGAACGTAGTGAGTGCCCCAAGTACTCTACAGACACACAGTTCGTACAGTAAACAAGGGCAAAGCAATTGAATCGATCGCCGAAACAACCAAGCAAATCGCCTGTAAACCCATCCTGTACTGTTGTGCTGGGTATTCATGGCAGTATAATGGAAGCCGTTATGGTTCTCGCTTAAGGTGTTGGGAGGAGACATGTCAGATTAAGGCACTGTGAAAGACTGTAAAAGTACACTCTAAGCATACTCCCAAGAGAGTACAAGGAGATGTCTTCAGTCATCAGCTCATCTAACAGGTCTGTCTGACACACTGTCTGAAGCATGAAACACAAACAAAATACCCTCATTTCAACTAAGACTACCAGACTACAGCACATGCCCTTCTCAGAACACATCCCATTAGTCTTAATAGTCCCAACAGAAACAAGGTATTTCACTGAATTTCACTTTCAGACAGCTCAGCCCAACACCACACATTGAGCACCTTACACCTGTCCGAATGACACCGGAGAGGTCGCATTCGAACCACAAACGTCCAACAACACTGCCACAAAAACCTCAGCTCTCTGAGACCCTGCCTTCAGTTCAATTCACACGCTGAACAAGTTCAGCATGCTCAGATCCAGCTGTTTCGCTTCGCTCAACAACTGGAAGGCACTCGCTTCGCTCGTGCCCTCTACTCACTCTTTGCACGCGCCCACATAACACAAATACTCATACGCAGCCAGATTCTTCCGCTGCATGTCCATCCAGTTATGTTTCTCATCCTCCAGTTTCATCAACCGCACTCTTCCCTGCAGTCCAATCACGTCCTCCTGGTCCACAGTCACTCCTGGCAGCTTGAGATTCTCGATATCGCTGTTTGCCAAGTTTCGAAAGTGCGAAGTAGACGACGATTTCAAAATCTTCTGGTTCCTAAGAGTCCCCGAGTTGATTCTGGCATTGGACCTCGGTCTGAGGGGTTGTGGAGGCGCCTCAGCACCTCCCAAAGTCTCCAAGTAGCGGCTGGCGACTCCTTTTTTGACCATTTGCTGTTTTTCGTATTGGTTGAAGATGTTGGAGAGTGGTTTTAGAGCGTTCCGAGAATAACATAAACATGCATGCTCCCTATTATCCTGAAAGTCTGATTCTCGTTTGGGACAAGACAAAACAGACTGTAGTAGGATGACTGAACTCTATTTTTGCACCAAGTAAACAGTCAATAACAGACCACTGGAGAGCTCGCGAAAGTGATAATAAACGGGATATTACGGTGTAGGGGGAGGTCATGTGTTGCCGCCGAAATGGAAAAAAACACCACAAAAAAAAACCACCCCAAATCACCTCAAACGAAGATCTGAAGATCGAGATGAGCTCATTTAACGTAGTTCAGAAGGTGCGACTTGAGTACCCTTGTAGGGGTTATTATAGCTCTAAAGGAGGTGTAATACAGGGATATAGCACGGGTGGTGAATTTGCGGTAATCACGTGTATCAAATGTGGCAAACAAGTTGTTTGTAGGGTGTGTTATGTTGTGCTGTTGATGGTGTTCCAAAATTAGCATCTTCAATGATGGCTCAGCAAGACAGATGCCTTCAGAACAGCAGTTTGTTTGAGGTGAAAGTGGGTATAAAGTGAAAAACTAAAGCCGTCACGTGATTTCCACACCCTGAAATACCCCATATCCGTATTAAAACCACCCAAAAACCCCTCATAACCCCCATTTCTACTGTCCCCTTTTTTTTGCCTCTGTTTACCTTATTCCCTCCTGAATAAACTCCATGCACGTCATGTTCACCACCTCGCGTTACGAATCATCAACAACACAACATACAATGCCTCCAACCGCGCCGGAAAAACTCCAGCTCACGGCTGAAGACGCCCGGTACCTCCGAGACCAGTTTTCACAGGCCGTGGAGCAGAAAACGTCGCTTCATTTGCCAGGAAACGACCCGAACGATCCGCTCATAAAGAGGGTAAGAGAACTGGTCAACGAGTTCGTTACAGAGACTATGCAAATGTCAAGACACGCGCTGGTCGTTGATGGGGACGATATGAGTCACGTGGACAACATCAACACTCACCTGAGAGAGAATACAGAGCAAATCGACGCGTTCGATATGGAGCTGGCTGATGAACTGAGAAGAGTGTATGCTGAGGTTGATCAGACGACAGTGAAGCTGAGTGAGATGAGAAAGAGAACTCCTCACGTGATTTCACAGTTGTACAATGAAGCGGCACTGGTTCCTGAAACTATGGAGGAGCCTAAAGAGGAGGGTGATACTTTGGAACAACTGCTGGAAGGCCTACCACCGGTGGAAGAGTTGTCTGAGCAGGATAAAGAGACGTTGTTGAAGTCGCTGAGTGAGATAAAGAGGCTGAGGGGGGGAGTTCCGGAGACGCAAACGAGATTGGAGGAGTTGAACAAGGTGAAGGAGGTGATTAATGGCTTATAGGCTACGGAGGAGCAAGGAGCTATGTAGCTACGAAGTAGCTATGTAGCGAGTTGTGACGACGTCAGCCTTTTGGTTGTCTATGATCTGAACACACTGTCCCATGTACATTATTTATTTATTTATACATTCTTAATTACACTGCTGAGTAGACCACCCTTTAGACTGTCTTTAGCGTAATAAAGCAGCACAGATAACTGCCATATCAGTCTGTTTACACGCTCCTCTGCATTTTTCTCAAATTTCTAAAAAAATTGACGATTTTTGGAAATCTCATTTGTGTAAAACACCTCAAACCTGCACTTCAATACATTCAAAATGACCGCCTGGCTCTGACAATTCCAATGCACCACCTCTCATCCCCGTAGCGTTGGTATTACGCCGTATATCGTCGTTCCCGTAAATTACGTAATTAAGGTGATGTCCTGAAATTTCATAAAAAGATCCACCTTATTTCGTTCACCTTATTTTTCACCTTATTTCGTTCACCTTCGTTCACCACACAGTATTATGGCCAACAACAGTATCGTACCGTACATCAAAGGCTCTACTAAACGATCAAGTGCCCTTCAGTACCCTTCGGGTACTTTCGGGCACCTGATCTCTCAGCTGTATACAATCTATTACTATTCATAAACTTACTCCTCCTTGACACCTCCGGCTCCGGCGGTCTCGGCGGCAGAAATGG
Source organism: Yarrowia sp. JCM 30694 (assembly GCA_001600515.1). NCBI lineage: Eukaryota > Fungi > Ascomycota > Dipodascomycetes > Dipodascales > Yarrowia > Yarrowia sp. JCM 30694. The sequence continues at coordinate 255,703 of BCKF01000006.1, read as the reverse complement.
TCTTCTTGTCGGTCTTGATGTCGCCACCGCCCATACCGGCACCTCCAAACATGGAAGCGGCCTTGAAGGGTCGCTTGAGATCGCCAATGGCGGGCTTGCCAAAGACGTGGATCTGCACAATGTTCTGCTCAATGGCAGACTTGATGGGCATGATGGACTGCAGAAGGAGAGGGTTGGTGTACTTCATGTAGATGTGCATGAATCCCATCATGGCGACACCGGTGAAGACGCCTCGGATGGCAGAGTTGACCTGCTTGATGTCGTACTCCTTGACGGTGGTGGTGACGAGCTTGGGCTCCTCCTGGCCGCCGAAGGCGTTGGCAGGCTCGACGTATTTGAGAGTGGTGAGGTCTGGGTTAGTACAACGGTAGCGAAGCACGAGGCGTAGCCGAGTGCTGAGCGGACCCAATGAGCGGTCTGCCTTCAACGGAAGCGAAGACCAAAGGTCTGAGCGGACCCAATGAGTGGATGTAGCAGACATGACGAGCAACGAGCTTGCGAGTTGTGAGCATGTCCATTCAGCTGGCTACTGTCAACAGCATCATAGCTACAGTGTCATAGCTAACCACTAGCAGCTATCAACAGCGACATAGCCAACATAGCTAAGAACAGCGTTGACAGCAGCAGCATGGTAGCTCACAACGTCACAGCTGTAACAGCGCCATAGCCACAACGACATGGCTAGCGACTGCTTTGACTGCACCAGCAACGGCTACTGTGGCAACAGCAACGACATGTAGCAGCATCATAGCTCCAGCAGCACAGCACCACCAGTCACAGTGGCAACAGTGATAGCTAGCAGTGGCAACATCAGCAGCGACATCATAGCTCTGTGGCGACAGTGACATGCCCTGTGCTGCCACCAGCACCGCCCGATCCAGTGGCGGTATGGCGTAGCAACACAAAGCCGATATCAGGGCACAACACTGGCAATGTAGTTACTTCCACACCGCCACGTCATACCCACAACTTCACCCATGTCGTGGGTGTCTTTGTGGGGCTACCCCAGATCGCCACTGGTCTCGTGCCGTGCGTCCACCACATCTCGCCTTCCCCTCTTCTTTGTTCCTTCTGTGTTCTTAACACGTGTCCTCTTCGTTCTGTGTTCATACTCACCATTCTTCTTGGCGACAATCGACCGGGTGTACAGGTACAGACCCAGAACCAGCAGCTGGGCAACAACGTAGAGAATTCGAATGCCCATGAGCACCTGGGGGTCCTCAAAGGGGACCTTCTTGGAGACCTGCATCATGACGAGCATGATGACGAGGTTGGAGATAGCGGGGTTGACCATTTTGAGCTGTGTTTTTTTTTTTGGTGTTGGTTGTCCTGTGGTGGTGACGAGGGAGAGAAGATCGTTTAATGGGGGAGGTTGGTTTACACTTTTACAATACGTTGCAGTAATTAAGGTTTTGGCGCTCACTGGAAATTTCACCAACCGTCCCAAAAGAGGACCACAAGTACACGGCACGTTATCTCGGTAGAAGGCCCAGAAGGTTCCACCATAAACAACAGGAAGTGGCACAAAACGGGGTTAAAAAGAGGGTTAGGGATATAAATAGAAGGCCAAAATCACGTGATCACTTAGTAAACAGATATATTTCTTTGTCTGTGTGTTTAATAACCGTTACGATGATAATATCGTCCTCTCCCCATCTCGTATCTTGGATTTGAATTTACCTTTGGAAAAAGGTTTAGGCGGAGTTAGGCGAGTCACGTGATGTGGAATCTGTCAGCATGGAGTATGCCGTGGAGGAGTGTGTTTTATGGAGGTTTTTGAGATGGTGGGTGCTTTGCTTTATGGAATTTGCGTGTTTTACTTTTTTGCGTTTTGCTGACAATGTGGGGGTGTTGGGGAGTTGAGAAGGGTATGGTTGGAATCGTGAGGTCCGTGCGAATCGAATGGTGGTGGTTAGGAGGCTGTGGGGTGTGTAGAATGTGTTGTTGGGGGCATTTGTAAATCTTCGATCTTCCTTTGAGTGCTGTACTACGAGATGGCAATATTTTGAGCTGATTTTTTGCTAAATCGATTCTCCTGATTGAGGCGATGACAATGGTGGTATCGGCCTGTCTGTACGATGGCTGGAAGGTCTATCTGAAGGATGATTTAATAACTCTGCCTATCAAAGGTAATGCGGAGAACGTCTTGTTCTGGTGATGTTTGTATGTGGACTTGAGCTGGAGAGTGTGGGGAAGGGTTGGTCACGTGATTTAGAGAGAAATGGCTTTACTGGCTTGTCTCTGGGGTGATTTTGGAGGAAGCTGTATCTCTATGATTGTGGCTTAGGTAAGCAGCACACTGTGGAGATTTTTGTATGGGAACTCGAGCTGGAAATTAGATGATTGGATTATCCTGGTTATTTGGAGTAGAATAGTGGTTTTCACTTGTCACTAGGATTATTGTACAAGTAGCGTCTGGTTGATCAATAGTTCTATGATCCTGTATTGAAGGTTATGTAAAAGGAGATACTGATAAGCACCTCACAGTGATGATATTTGTATGGACACTTGAGATAGAAATGAGATAGTGTGATTCTCCTAATGATTTGGAGTAAAATGATGAGAATCGCTTGTCATCTCAGTACTCACAACATCTACTTCAGTTGATACTTGAATGACTTAGTTCATGAAGAGCTTCACAAGAGGACATCCAAACAGTTATCTCCATCTGACCTCTTTTGGTACTAAAATTTATATATCCATATTCTCCTTGTCTATACGAACATAACCCCACTACTCACTTGTCTCTAGCATACTCATAATGTCTATCTGATCTGTACTAGAATAATCCCGTCTATGAAGAATGTCCATACTCACACACCATCCACTGGCAATATTTGTTGTAAACGTTTGCTGAAAATCACACACTTCTACTCTCCCAGACAATCTGAACAAACTGGCACTACCCACGTGTCATGTTTCTACTCACTATTTCCTGTTCAGACGATACTGCAACAACATTGTCTTCAGCCTAGAACATCACTCCCACGCCTTCACCTACACTCTATCCCTACAAGACCTATACCATTCGAACCGCCTCGTCTCGTACATCACAATTCCGAGTTCTAAATCCCAAAATCTCAAATTTTGCACCTACAAATCACTTTTTCCGTTTTTTTGTTTTTCCATTCCATCCATTATGCTAAAAGTTAACAGCCACTGCTACCGGCAACGCCACGACGGTTGCGATAATCGTCACCACTTTCGTCGCCCACCACAAATGCTGCACGACAAACGGACATAGCGAATATTCAAAGTCGTACTTGCCTTGAGTGGAGTTCCATCCTCCAGTGAGTAGTCCAGTGTTTCCTCCAAACTCGCCCATCATGCTGCGCACGGTGTATTCCGACACGTGACTTGTATCCTTAGTCACGTGACCTTTACTCACACTCCAATTTCCATGTTCGCTGTCAAAAGCATAACTCGAAACACACCCTTCGTGATCATGACCAGCGAGAATAACGCCTCGAGGGTCTTCTCTGCCGAAAACACCATCCAACAATCTATTGGTAGCCTCTTCAGACAAATGATTCTGGCTCTTCAACCACTTGTACTCGTTATCATAGTACTTGAACATGGGTCCATCAGTACACACTCCAGCCGGTTTGTAGAGAGGTACGTGTGTCATGAGGATGGTGGACACGTCTGGTTCCTGTTCTCGAGCCTGTCTTACCATATCAACAAACATCCAGCAGTCATTTTGAAACTGTTGTTCATAGACAGGACCATCGAGAGCTAGATTATTCAAAACAACCACTCTATAGCCTTTTCTGGGCACGTAATAATTGACACGTCCAAACCGTTTTTCAAACCTATCTATCCTCTCTCTCGTCATTTCTCCTCCATATCCAATATCATGGTTACCTGAAATATTGTACCACATGACATAATCGGGGTTCTTGCTGACTAAACGCTCATCAAAGATACGATTCTCGTACCGATCAGCTCTCCTTTCAAACTCGTCATCTTTGATCCACTGAGAACTAAGCAAATCACCCAGGACAGTGACATGATTCGGCCTAGTTCTCTTTGCCATAACTCGGTAAATATGACCGAGAAAGTGATCGTTTCCAAAAATATCCAACCGCGTGCGCCATGGCGTCGAATTGCTCGATCCGCGAATCTGAGGATCCCCAAATGCCAACATGTGGATGGAATCGTACCCTGAAACAGGCTCAGTATGCTGCCATGTACAACTACTCCGATTCTGAAGATACGGGTAGTTGTAGATGTAAAAGTTGAGCAGCAGGGCTGCCGCTAGCGTGAGATACGCAGGCCACCGAAGTAGAGCCAGCGAGAAGATCATGGCATGGTGTGGTTGAAGAGGGTGACGTGAACGAACTTTTTTTTTGAGTTAGCCAGGACGTGACGAGATAACAGAGTTGGTAGGGGTGTCACGTGAAAGGGGGGTTGAACACGTGATACAAGGTGATATGAGGCGTGTTGGTAATAATCTCGAAGGATTTTGATATTGGAGGTGAGTTGAGTGAGAAGATGGGGTGGGTCCTACATAGGGGTAGCTAAGTAAGGTTCAAGTAAAGTGGATGTGAAAAAATCTTGATTTCAGTTTTTCTCGAATTTTTAGTATTCCAGGGGTGGTTTTTATGGTCTTGTTTTGATCCTCAGATTCGGGGCTATCGAATGAGATAGGTATCGACTCATGAGGATAACTTTAGAACACAGAAGGTACCCCCAGTGGGGTTTTTTCTTAAGTAATCCTAAGTAATTGAGTTTCGAAGAACTGGGTGATGTGTGCATGTAATTGGGGATATTTATATACCATTGGATTCGTCTCGTTGAGGCGGTTCGAATGGTGTATGTTTCGTTCGGATAGGATGACTTTTCGGCAAGTGAAAAATCAGTGAAAAAATCACGGAAATGACATTATTTGGTATGTATCGAAAGCTGAGAGTGCGAAGAATCTCACTATACCCTCCGATCCGTGTTTAGTCACGTGTAAGTCTGTGTTTACGACATCTCCCTACCCCTGTTCTGCATACAAGCTAACAATAGTCTATCTATAAGGGTGACGTGTTTAGTTGGTGAAAAAGGGGCGAAAAAAATAGAAAAAAAAAAAAAAAAAAACACCCCCAAACAACTGACACATGAAGAACCTGTAATACACTGTCTATACACAGATTTCGCTCGTCAGTCGTCACAATTGTTCTCGCTAAGATAGTCTATGCAGGGCATACCATTGTCGCTCAAACCATCTCTGTATCTCCCTCAATATTCATCCTAGCGCTTAGCCAACAACACTCCCATACTCCCCTCTCCTCCCTCTTCAATCTGACACCCTAATCTCCCCCTCAACCCACCTACACACTTCATACCTCACCCTCCCCTACCACGTGCAACACCACGCGTATTTAGGTTTTTCAAATAGCCTCTGCCTGCATGATACGTGTTGTTCATCGTCAACCCTCAACATCACCAAAAGTCGTCAACCAAAAGTCGTCAAATTTTTCGCAATGTCATACTGGGACTACACCGAGCTGGCTGTCGAGCCCATGCGGCCTTATATCCAGGCCATTACGCAAAACCTCCCCAACCCCGTCAGTAACATGGCTATGGATCTTCTTGGGCCTGTCTGTTTTGATCAGCTTATGGAAGACGTTGATTTGACCAAACCCGAGTGTGTCAAGCTGGCAATCAGTAAAGGACTCGGAATTGGCATTGTGGCCATGAGTTCGATTGTGAAACTGCCCCAGATCTTTTCTTTGATGGCTTCTCAATCAGCTACTGGTCTGTCTTTTGCCAGTATCTATCTGGAGATTAGTGCTCAGCTGATTTCTCTGGCGTACAATTTCAGAAGCGGATTCCCTTTCTCTACGTTCGGAGAAACAGCTCTCATTGTCGTTCAGAACATTATCATTGCTGCGTTGATTTTGATTTACAGCGGTAAGAAGATTCAGGCTGCTCTTTTGTTTGTCAACTTGGCTTTCTGTATTAACGCTCTGTTCAACCCTGGATCTGGTTTGGTCAATAACGAGTTGCTCAATGTGCTCCAAACTGCCACTATTCCTATCGGACTAGCTTCTAAACTGCCTCAGATTTGGAGCAACTTTTCAAACAAAAGTACTGGAAAACTGTCGACTTTTTCCGTCGTCAATTACCTCGCTGGATCGCTCGCGAGAGTGTTTACAACAATGCAGGAGGTCAACGATCCCAAGATTCTGATTTCCTTCGCTGCTGGAGCTGTTCTTAATCTGGTGCTGATGATCCAGGTCGTGGTTTACTGGGGTAACAAACCTAAGAGAGTGTCTCAGTACCACAAGCAGAGATAGTTTAGTAATGTATTAATAGTGTTTATTGGATGTAGTTGAAGTGGTTTGTAAGGGTGGGTCATGTTACTGCTTGTATTGGTTTTTAAGTATGGCTTTTTAAGTCACCTTCTTAGACAGCATAGAGCACTCGTTATAACACCTTTATGATAGCGGAGGTGGAAATAAAAGTACATGGTTGGATTTTAATTGGATGTTATAATGAGGATATGCAAAAATCTCACCCCGTGTCATACAAATATTTTCAATTGATGAGGTGTTCTGATGGCTCGTGAAGACAAAATAAGGTGACGGAATATCACTGTTGGGAGAGTATAAAGAGGTCGACCCAGAATGCTACAATTGAAAACATTTTGAAGATGAAAATAGGAGTGTTTAGTGTCGATTTGTACATCGGGAAATTCTCTATCGAATGGTACAACTCTCATATCTCTAGCCCCTCTGTAGCCCTGGGAAATCGAACAACAGTGATGTACATCCGCCAGAACCTGAATGTAAAGTGTAGTTCATATTTACCAGTAGCAGATTTGATAACCGTGTCTTATGAGCCAAGTCATAACCTCTTACAGGGCCCTGAAGCTGTCCTCATACACCCCCTTTAGTTAAAGAAATAAGACTCACTTGACATGCAGTTGGGAGTAAGAGCATATCGTTAACAAAACAGAGCTCTGAGAACTCCCCTTCAACTCCACAAATATTCAAGCTACTGAAATTCCAAAACATCCACACTCATCCCCTCATCATCCTCATTCAAACCCCACCTCATTTTTCCAATTCCCTTTATCCCAACATCTTCACCATCTTAAACAAGCTAAACAGACTGCATATATCAGACCCCTTTACTCATCCACCAAACAACACCCAAACAAAAAAACCACTCTTCAAAACCGTTTTCAAACGTTTCCAAACACCCCCACAAGCCCACAAAAACTCTCATACACCCCCAAAACCTCCACCTTCCTCTCTCAACTTTCTCCTACTACCCCTGTCCAACAACCTGCTCTATACTCGTAGCTATAGCAACCACATATTAATTAATATCTCTGAGTTGGTGTGAATTCGTCCGAAGACTCCTCGCTAGCAACTATTATAATCTTAGCCCGAGGTTATTGACCTCGGAGTGACAGCTGTCTTATCGGGCCAATCAGACGGAGGTATAGTGATTAGTCATGTGATCAAGTCATGTGATTAGTCATGTGACTTGGTACAAATAGAACACAACAAAAAAAAGACCAAAAAGAACAACAAAAAACCACCACCATTTAGCACCACAGCCGTATACTATTAATTAAACAAGCTCTGGGGTTAGACTTTGTTCTCAGAATAGTAAGAGGAGAGCACCCACTAAACCCTCTCAATCTCAGCCAAAAACCACTCTAGAAAAAAACTAAAAACACCACCAAACTCCCCTTCCTCAGCTCTACAAATCCCCCTTACTAAAACCCCCCCTTCTCCCACCACCACCCCTGCGCTTAAACCTTATCTTATCGCTAAGCGAGTTTTCACACCTTAATTCTTCTCGACGACACCTCACACCATGCCGGCTCTTACCTGGGATATCCAGAAGCCTCCGCGAGCGGAAAACACGCCCATACGAGACTCCGCCCCCCAGACATCCTATGGCGCTTTACCCCGAGCCTGTACGGTTCAGCAGGAGGAAGATCGGCTGATTGGCGACTTTTACAAGCGACATAACAATGTGGCCGGTGATAAGCCTGCCAGTGCTGAAGATAAAAAGCTGGGCACGTTTTCGGGCGTGTTCATGCCGACCACGCTCAATGTGCTTTCGATTTTGATGTTCCTGCGTTTTGGTTTCATTCTAGGACAGGTTGGAATTCTGGGCATGTTTGCCTTGCTAGCCACTTCGTACGCCATTGACTTGCTCACGACACTGTCAATTTCGGCCATTGCGACTAACGGAACGGTACGAGGAGGAGGAGCTTACTACATGATCTCTCGAAGTCTAGGACCCGAGTTTGGAGGAGCTATTGGAGTGGTGTTTTTCTTTGGACAGGTGCTCAATGCAGGTCTCAACGTGGCTGGTTTTTGTCAACCGATTTTATCGTCGTTTGGACAACACGCTGGCGGAGTTTTTCCCGAGGGATACTGGCATGAGTTCTTTTATGCTACTGGAGTGTTATTGTTCTGCACTTCCATCTGCATGTTTGGCTCTGGGTTGTTTTCTCAGGCCGGAAAAGTGCTTTTTGTGATTCTCATCGTCGCCACGGTGTCTGTACCAGTTTCAGTTATCTTTGTACGACCTTTTCTCGTCGAGAAACTCAACATTTGGTATACTGGACCTAGTTGGGAGATTTTCGCGGATAACTTTTTTCCGCGATTTACAGCAGGTGCTGTGGGTTCGGATCTGCCTGATGGACAGCTGGAGACGTTTACTTCTTTGTTTGGAGTGTTTTTTCCGGCCACAGCAGGTATTTTTGCAGGAGCTAGTATGAGTGGAGATTTGAAGCGTCCTTCTCATAGTATTCCAAAGGGTACTTTGAGTGGTTTGGGAGTGACTTTCTTTCTCTATGCAGCTACGATTCTGGGTATGGGAGTGGCTATTCCTAGAGCTCTTCTGTACAAGGATATCTCTGTGATTGAGACTGTCAACTTGTCTAAATGGCTCATTTTGTTTGGAGAAATGTCGACTTCTCTTTTTTCAGCCATGGTTGGAGTCATTGGAGCTGCGTATGTGTTACAAGCTATTGCTAAAGATGCACTAGTCCCCTATACTTCTTTCCTTGGAGCTGAAATTAGGGGTCTTCCTATTCCTGCAGTTATCACTACTTATGTGCTTACTCAGCTGACATTGTTCTTTCCTCTGAATAGACTCGCTACGTTCATCACCATGGCTTACCTAATGACGTTTGTGGTGACTAATCTGGCTTGTTTTTTGCTGAAAATCGCATCAGCTCCTAATTTCAGACCCTCGTTCAAGTACTTTTCTTCCACTACTGCCTTCCTCGGAGCTATCTCCTGCATTGCTTCCATGTTTGTGGCTGATGGATGGGCTTCGATTGGAGCTGTTGTGATTTTGGCCTTCCTTTTCATTCTCATTCATTATGTCTCCCCTCCTAAACCCTGGGGAGATGTTTCTCAGGCTTTGCTGTATCATCAGGTGAGAAAGTACTTGTTGAGACTTAGACAGGATCATGTCAAGTTCTGGCGGCCTCAAATTTTGTTGTTGGTTGATGATCCTCGATCAGCTTGGGGACTCATCAAGTTCTGCAACTACTTGAAAAAAGGAGGACTGTACATTCTGGGACATGTGGTCATCACCAAAGACTTCCAGGAGACTTTCAAGGAGGTGAAAAAGCAGCAGCAGAGTTGGACTAAGTTGAGAGATATGACTGGAGCGAAAGCTTTCGTTCAGATTGCTTGTTCTCCAGATGTGGTTTGGGGAGCCAGAAATGTGTTTTTGGGAAGTGGCTTAGGAGGAATGAAGCCGAATATCACGATTTTGGGGTCGTTACGAGATAAAGCGCATCCTTTGGAACTGCATAGAGCCCAGACTATTGATATGGAGGCCTTACCTACCGATAACTGCAGAAAAGAGTCTCATATTCGAGTCACTCAATGGGTCAATATCATTGAAGATATCATTGCTATGCAGGGTAATGTTGCTATTGCACGGGGTTTTATGGGCATGGAACTGCCTGGAAAACATATCAAGACGTCGCAAAAGTACATTGACTTGTATCCCATTCAGATGAGTGCTCAGGTTGTTGATGAGAATGGTCAGAGTACCATGACTACGAATTTCGACACGTATACCCTCATTCTGCAAATGGGAGCTATTCTGAGAACTGTGCCTCTGTGGAAAGAGAGATATGTTTTACGAGTTATTGTTTTTGTCGAGTTTGAAGATGCTGTTGAAGAGGAGAGGGAGAGAGTCAGTACTTTGTTGGATACTCTCAGAATCAAAGCTGAACTACTGGTACTTTGTTTGAACTCCGGAAACTACGCTGCTTATGAATGTATCATTAAAGGAGCTTCCAATCCAGCAGTCGAGAACAAACTGTCTGATCAAAACTGGTGGGGTGAATTAGTCGAAGCTAGAGAACACAACAAGCCCTATGCTTTCACTCGAAAAATGGAAGAGCATAAAGTCATTGCTATTGATCATAAGAGACGGCACACTTTTTCGTCTTTGTCTCATTTGGGAGCTTCCTTTTCACTCAGAGCAAACAGTATCTCTTCAGCAGGTACTTTTGACTCGGAGGGGTTCTCTGACTATGATGAAAACTCTTCAGTGATTGATGATGATGAAGATGAAGAGGAGGAGGACCAGGTGGCTTCTACTGCTGCTCAACATCGACATAACTCGTTGTTCTCGACGTCTAGACCACTGGATCGAGTTAAAGACAAGTCACGTGATGACGAGTCTTCCTCAGGACGTTCCTCACCCTCTTCTAGTACTCATCATGAGCGTCATAATTCCAACAAGCCTGCCTTTACCTCTCAGGCTATTCCCAAGACGAAAGTCAACGACAACGATGATGATGAAGGCAATACAGTCATGTTTGAACATGGAGACGATCCAGCTCATCCCAATGTGCTTTCGTTCAATGATCTACCTGCTAGAGCTCAGCATATTATTCTGAACGATATGATGGCCACGTTGAGTTCTAAAGAAGATACTGTGGTTATCTTTTCTACTCTTCCTGCTCCCTCTATGGGAACTCACAAGAGTGAAAGTGAGAGTCTGGACTTTGTGGATTCGTTGGAATTGTGGTGTCAGGATCTGCCACCGGTACTTTTGTTGCATTGTCAGACCATGACGGTGACAACAGCCCTGTAGTTGATTAATGCATTATTTATAGATTGACCTAGATGAGTACGTATTGCTGTAGGAGTTGTGCTATGTGGTCTTCATTTATACAGTTAGACTCAATGCACTCGATCAGTCGAGTTGAGATGGCGTGATATTCAGAGCCTTAATTTGACAACCCCAAGGGTGTACCACTAGCTATTATAATAATGCTCTCTAAGTTGTAGAAGATCTTTTTAAAGCATCTTTTGTGTCACTATAGTGCTCTACTGAGATTGATCTGGTTCATTTTTGTATGAAATTTGTGTGCCAGTGTCAGAGGCTGATGTGGTTCTACTATTAGCATTTTACCAAGGTGTTCGAGTTGACAGTGCAGCTATAGCTAAAAGTAAGTAATAAAAAGTGCCTTGGGGGTCGGTTTTGGGGGTTTCAAGGGGGTAGACGAGGTGAAAGAAGTGGTGATAGGATGTACGATGCACGGAGATCATGATAAACCAGTAATATTGGTATGTTGAAGTAGTTATGTTGAGATAAAGGGGGGTAAAGATGGACTGTTTAGTTGCGTTTTAAAAGTGCAGTTGAACATGTTGGGAGATGCAAGTAAACCTAAGTATATGAGGAAGGAGAAGTCCTGAATCAGTAATATGAAAGTACCAGTAGGAGATACTACTTCCTGATGCTTCGTTTCAAGTGGGTATAATTACTTGTAGGGTGGGTCAAATATAGATTACCACATCAGTGCTCTGAGACAGATTTTAAGTAGTATGCTGGCTACAATCGTTATGGCTGCTTACCAGTCATGATACTGAAGCTACTGTCGCTATGTTAATATGCTGTCCTGAGAGTACAGTACTGTCTACCTACGATACCAATATGTAGTCACTATGAGTATTCTAGGAGAGACTGTGATCCTGGCTATGCTAGAGGTACTGCCGCTATGAGTACTGCGCCAGTACAGTTCCAGTACGATACCCCTTGCTTGATCCACTGTTGCCTCCGATACTGATGTCATTTCTACTGACATTACTGCCAAGGCTTCAGCCAACATCATAGCCCAGTAGTCTTTGTCTCTGTAGCTCTGACAGCCTCAGTAGTTCATATACCGGTCTGACACAGCTGCAGTTATTAATGTGGCTACGGTAGTCCATTGTTACAACTAGTTTTGATATTGTTGTTTCAGTTCTGCCTTTCCTGTTGTTCTAGAGTTGGTAGATGCTTCTTACTCTCTCTCGTATAAGGGTATCTCAGAGAAGCTCTAAACAGAAGCCTGAAAAGAGAACTGGTAAAACACAGCTCCTATAGACGTAGCCATATTATTTCCAGCCTCATTTCCTGCTGCTCTTGGTATCATGTCACACGAGTCTCCTTAATAGCACTCACTTATGTCCCTTGACAAAGCGCTAGCTTGCGACTAACGCAGGCACTCATTTCCGCCAGCTGACACTTGTCTCACATCCCCACAGTCATTTCCGGATATTATTACCGTGGCCACTTATCTATAACGGCATGACGTCATAGATGATGAGTTCTCAGTTTGATAATATTGCTGTCAACATCCCACGCCCCATTTTCCAGCCCCATAGTTCAGCCTCATGGTATGGAAGCAACCGAGCAACCACTGTGCGATATTCATCTCTCCGGTAAAGAGCCGGAGGGGTACAAAGCAAAACACAAAGCAAAAAAAAAAAGAAACCACTCCAACCAAGGCATCTTGCTCGGTTTGCCACATGTCATGCCTCACCTTGGGTGGCGTTATAGAGGTAGCTTCATACTTAGCCTTACTTAGCTCACACCAACTAAACAGCATACCTTAACCGTATGCCTGAATATGGCGTAGGCTGAAGCTCCACACGGTAAGCAGCACAGTATCATATACTGTAGCTAGCTATAACTATTGTAACTAATCGTACATCATACAGTATTGTACAGTACAGTACCAGTACAAGTACAAGATCCAACCATACAGATTAGATCATACAGAGCCAAGTACACCTCATACTCAGCTCATACAAGCCATACATCTCCTAGCTCTCAGGGACCAGCATATGCTAGTTCAGGTTGTACTCACACGTTCACCTAGCACACTCGCACTTCGTGCTCGTGTACTAGGCTCACGCGCTCGCTTCATTCACACTGCTCGCAGTGTCTATCCTATGCATTATATACAGCACCCTATAACAGGGCATCCTCAGGCACTTTGTGCCTTCGGCCCCTACGGGCACACCTCCTGCTCTCTCCACTCATCCTCACCCAATCTGGTAAAGATATTCCTATACCCCGCTCCATCGACCGTGCAAAAGTCCACCTGATTAGGACACAGCATGACGACGACAAAATTAGACAGATCCTCATGTTCGCCATCAACGCCCCGTGCAAACTTGTCCAGCTGCTTCTTCTTGTCGGTGCTCATCAAACTCCGGGGCTGTGGTTTTCGGAACGACGACTTTGTGGCGGGAGCAAGTGCGTCCCACACCCGATGGTACTCCTTGTTCCACTCCTGACCTGTAGGCTGGGAGTTTGAGGATGCGGATGTGGCGCCCGTTTCGTCAGATGACGCCACGCTCTCTGTGTCGCTCATGTTGCCCAGCCGGCTCTTGACAGCCTCAAAATCGGGCTTTGGAGAGCCTGTAGGAGACAGTCCTTGAGGCGACGTGTTTCCATAGATAGGGTAACTCCGGTCGTCCACCGTTCGGTACAGCTGGTCCTTGTTTTTGTTCTCGTACAGCACCTGACCAATGGCATCATAAGTAGATCCCGGGGCGTGTGCAAACGAGGGAGTGAGATCGTCACTCAGCAGCTTGGCAAAGCCCTGGATTCGAAACTGGGCATGGTGGGCCTCCGAGTAAAAAACGGCCTCAAAGGCGTCGTTCTGTGCCAGCTGCGCCGTCTTGTCCATCCGTCGGTCGGTCGTGAACAGCAGCACGCCGGTGTTTCTGTTGTTGAAGAGCCAGCCCCGGCAAACACATGTTCGAGCTTTAGGTCTGTTTTGAGAGTCGACTGTGGCGAGAGTGAAGAGCAGAGGCGTCTTCTGCTTCTTGAAGTTGAAGACACGCTCGAATTCGGGCACCCAGGACGGCAAATTCGACATTCTGAGGTGTGTGGTGTGGTGTTGGGGTGTGGTGTGCAGGAGATTGATCCGAAGAAAAACCAAAAAGTTTCACAAAGTTTCCGTTAACCAAACTGTAAGCAAACTTTGCATAGACGCACGTGGGCCAGAGGAAGTGGAAGAACGAGTCAAGTGTATGTAGGGAAGTGTTGTGCACAGAAACAGGATGTGGTGAAAGATAAAACTCGTATCTGGGCCCTCCACACCCTTATATACCCCTTTACACAAACGTTATCACAACAAAGACTCTGGGGTATTAGTTAATTAAACGCTAGCCCACGGAGTCAAATGTAGGTTGCCGTACGTAGATGTGGGAACGGTGTACAGCGCCAGCTGTACACAGGTCACATGATATAATCACGTGACCAGAGTTACAATGCTTATGTAATACACCAACTTGTGGTTGTACTTCAGTACGGTGCACAGCTGGCGCTGTACACCTCGCTGCGCACCTCTGTCTCATTGCTCGGATCTAACCTTGCTGACACTTGGCAGATTCCTTTATTTCCGCAACTCTATGCTGCACACGACAACGATAAGATGAGGGTTAGGGATGCCATGCGATAAAAAACAGGTCTATGGTGTTTGCTACAGCTATACAGCTCAACAGCTACTCTATTTCCATGTTAATCTTAGTTTTCGGTTTTTGTTGGTTTTTTCTGTTTTTTGGTTTTTCCTGTTTTTTGACACTTTTTTTTTCCATTTTTTTCCGTTCCACTTTTCCCCATGAGGCACCCGTTTGTTGACCTCAGCCGTACATTCCAGTGTCAAGTGTCAGTGGGGCATCGCGGTTGCAGGGCAACCGAAAATAATATTCTCCACAAGAGAACCTTGTCTTCTGTTGAGTCCTTTGTTGGAGACAAAGTGTAGCCCATATTATCGCTTACCATATGGGGAAGGGCTCAGAAGTAAATGTGAGCTGACTAATGCAGATGGGTTTGCATTGCTTTTGCCGGTTGATCACGTGACTCAGGGTTTCAGTGACGGCTTCTTCTGCTTCTGCCTGTTGAGATTAAAGCGGCTGAATGGGGGTGGGATAGAGTGACGTCATGGAAAATGTGGAAAATGTGAAATGAGCAAATTTTGAGCGGAGGAGGGGTGAAAAGCGGGATTAAGTGATATCTGTTTGTTGTATCTCTTGTACTTGTATTATCGCCACATCGCCACTGGGGTTTTTCGAAGGGCCGTTTTTCTCGGTTTTACGATTCAGGTTTTAAAGCTTGATTAATCTTCGATTTAAACATCTCATACGATTCTCCGGATTCTGAAGATGCTTGCAGTGCTTTTGGAATTCCATTTACCCAATCCTATCGTACAGAATTTAGTAAACAATATTTCAGCAAACCCCAGAATCGAACCTACGGTTGAAATATTTCTCGCTTAATTTTGATCCCCAGTTAGACTATAGTTGGGTCGTTATTTAATAAAATCCATTCTCAACAATTTTTTTAACTAGACATAATTAGGGGGATTTTGTTCCATAAATCACAAGAGCAACAAAAATTACACCCGAGAATATCGACAGAATCACTGCTAAAACCGTTCCAGGAATGTACCTCTCGTCAAGCGGATCATAGCGGTCAAGCATATCCTGCTTTTCATAACCCCAACAAGTATAATACAGCCATGTCAGAGGGTGAAGGAAAGAACTGGAATATTTTTCAAAGCTCAACTCTTGGTCCTGACGTAAACCAGAGACGTTTTTCGCTGCAAATTTCTTTCCAAATGTGTACACTTGTAGCTGACCATCCACAGTACCCACAGCTGTAAGCAGTCTTCTCTGTGGCCTAGGAATCCAGTGTTGGATGTTGGTTTTCAGGTCCCAGATTCTCGAAACGAGTGATTTTGTATCAAAGAAAACCACATATCTCATATCCTTCGACACTCTAGCTGCTTTGGTGTCATAGATCTGGAACGAAAACCTGGCATCGCCTTCATTTATACAGTCGTAAAAGTAGACCTGCATGCTAAAACAGGGTTCATATATGGATAAGCTAGGTCTTAGAATGAGACCATCGTACCAATAAAGTCCAAGGTATTCATACCCGGATATAGCAAGCAGGTCCAGTTCTTTGAGTTCTCCTGCCTCCACTTTGTTGAAAGAAACAAGGTACTTGACTACACCGCTCCTGATTTTGGTGTAGGCAACATGAATATCGTTCTTGTTGACAAAAGGAAAAGCCCAGTAGTAGCTGTAGTTTTCGTTAGTTTCTCCATTGAGACTCACTTCAACGTCAGGTCCTACACCTGAAGAGCCCATCTTGAAAGCCATGTAGGTATCCCACAATCCACCATTAAAAAATCCGGCCCGTTTCTTTCTAGCCGTAAGAGCTATGACTGTATCTGACATGACAGTATACTGTACAGTCTCATCTTCCACATTAGACACCATTTCAACTCCAGCAGAAGTCTTCAACTGAATACCATGCTCATCTCCTAGATGGAAGTAAAATACACCTTCCAAATAATGATCCATCTGAAGAATATTTCCTGGTAGATACTTTTTTCCGTCTATCTCATAACCGTCCAAAAACGACACGAAATTATCTGGAAGTTTCTCATCCCTTTTCACTTCAATCGTCCTCACTTCACCCCTAATATCAAACAAATAGGGATCATCCATCCACTTCGGATTGTCCATTCTGGCAATATGAACATGAGCACACTCTTTCCATGAACTTCTGGGGGTCGTTTCAGGGGTAAAACTGGGACAATGGAGAAGCACCTGAGCTCGATAGATACTCTCTGGAATATCAAATAGATGACTTGATTGAGCCAAAGAGACTAAATCTCGCAGATCTAGAGTTGAGCAGATCTCGATCAAAATTTCAGGCGGAAGCATGTTGTGGCAAGTGACTAGCGTAGTTCCTTAGCACCAAGCGAATATGACTAGAAATTCTGTCACGTGATTGTCGCTATAAATCATGTCACGTGACTAAACACATCCAAAAACAGGTTGAAGGGAGAAAAAATCGTCGTTCAAGGTGCAGTACATATCACTACAGACGGTACAGTATGAATGTAAAAAGCACAGGACTTCTGGGTACCGAAAGAATCAGAATAAAACGGAGATTCTAATGGAGTTATTCATTTTCATGTGGCACAGAAACTGACAATTTGAGGACGTATTTTGCTTGAAGTTGAGTTGGTGGAAATCTGAAACTTGAATGATGAAATGCAGTTCACCCCACAGTTTAAGGTAAAGATAAGAAGACTGGAGATAGACACTGTAAATCATATCTCAGTTGTGGCTTGTATGGCGTAACTGAAGGTAACAATATACAGGTGATACCATGGTCACATGACACACACGTGAATAACAGCACAAAAACAAAACCAATATTTTCTTTGTTCTACTTCTGCATGTCATCTCACTCCACATGCCAAGCAAAAAGTGGCTGATGTCGTATATTGAATCTTAACATTAAACTGTGGCTGATGCTTATATGGAGTTCAACTAGACAACGATTGTGAGATGAGTAAAACAGCTACAGCAAAAAGAATACCACCAAAATACTCCCCTGTCAAAATACACCCCAATTGACCCTTTAAAACCCCAAAACTACCAAAAATTCCTTAAACGGAGTCCGTACCTGTTTCAGTACTTTAAACAACCTCAAGCTCCCGCTAGCACTATCTTTCTCATGAAATTCATATCCTTATAACCCAGGGTTCAGCATGTTGTCCATTAGCAACCATGGAACTCGAAAAACAGCCGTCAGTGAGTTTCAACAAAGACAGCCAACTTTTGGCCACCTTTGGGTACAAACCTGAACTACAACGCAACTTTTCCACTCTCCAAGTGTTCGGTATCGCTTTCTCACTCATGGGTTTACTACCGTCTATGGCATCTACTCTCGCTTTTTCTTTACAATCAGGTCCCTATGGAATGGTTTGGGGATGGATGACAGCTTCAGTTTTCACTTTATTGGTAGGTCTAACACTGTCTGAACTCGCTTCTGCTCTACCCACCTCTGGAGGACTATACTGGTGGACTTATCATTTTGCTCCTACTCCAGCTAAACGTCCTCTTTCATTCTTGGTAGGGTACAGCAGTACTCTAGGACTCACTGCCGGTCTCATGTCTATCGACTACGGTTTCGCTCAGATGCTCATCTCCATGATTATCGTGTGTACTGATGGAGCTTGGAATCCTAGTTTATACGTGACTTACGGCATTTTTGCAGCGTGTGTGGTATCTCATGCGTGTGTGGGTAGTATGGGAACCAAGTACATGGCGAGGGTTCAAACTGCGTGTATTTTTGGAAACGTGGCTATTGTTTTAGTCATGATAATAGCTTTACCCACCGGAGCTAGAAATCATCTCAATTCAGCGGAATACATGTTTTCTCAAGTCGGAAACACTACTGACGGATGGCCTACAGGCTGGGTCTTCTTTTTATCTTTCCTATCTCCCATGTGGACAAATGGAGGTTTTGATTCGTGTATTCATATGGCTGAAGAAGCGACTAATGCAGCTGTAGCTGTTCCTTTCGGAATTATCACTTGCATTATAGCTGGATGGGTGCTTGGATGGGCAATGGTGCTTGTTTTTGTAGCTGTTATGCCTCATGATACAGTTGGTTTACTTGAGACTGTCTATCAACAACCATTTGCTCAGTTAGTATACGATACTCTAGGAAAAAAATGGACTATAGGAGTGATGAGTGCTGTTTTCGTGCTTCAATGGACTATGGGACTGTCCAGTATCATTTCTGCTTCAAGACAAACCTGGGCTTTCTCTAGAGATGGAGCTCTTCCTTTTTCGAGTTTTTTCAGAGTTGTTAACGAAAAGTACTCAAATCCAATCAGATGTGTGTGGGGATGTGCTCTGGTAGCTTTGACGGTTGGTTGTTTATGTATGATCAACTCAGCTGCTGCTCAGGCTCTCTTTGAACTGTCTTCAGGAGGTATTTCTCTCTCGTGGGTTATTCCTATTGCTTTGAAACAGGTTTATGGGCAGGATTTTGTCCCTGGACCGTTTTATATAGGAAAAACGGCCTCTATGATTGTTGCTAGGATTACTATCTTGTACCTTTGTTTCTCTATAGTGTTGATTCAGTTCCCTCAAACAACTTCTCATCCCACTAAAGATACAATGAACTATACTTGTGTAGTAGCAGGTACAGTTTGGGCTGGTTCGTTGGTTTATTACTATGGATTTGCTCACAAGTGGTATAATGGACCGAAGAATACTCTTGAAATTGAAGGACAGAAAGTGGTTGTCAATGGTAAGGTGGTTGATGATACTGATAGTTCTTAGCAGTCATATGAGAAGTCAGATCGACAGAAATTGGTGATTTTGTAAATGAAAAGATATCCACTTATAGGAGCTACAACACTGTAGAATAATTATTCCATATGAAGCACTATATCTCCAGTTGTAGACCATTCAAGAATCTCATATCTAGGTTCAAACTCTGAGTCAGATACGTGAGTCTAAATATTTCAGTTTTCGAAAAGTCAATATGATAAGATACATCCATTCAGAGCATCATATATCTATACTTATATTGTTGCTGGTACAAGTGCAACACATAAAAATGTGTGTCTACAGTACATCGTCGAATATTTTTTATTTTTTTATTTTTTAATTCTGAAGATACATTGAAGTGGCCGGTACCCTCCGCGGTTTATGTAACACCCAGTGCAGTACTTGGACCGGTAGAGCTTAGTAAAACAATAACCTGGCTCATGCTTCGTGTATGTGATATTTACATGTGCTGGAAGGCGAGATACCAGTTACACTTTGTTAAGGTTTTGGGGACAAGCTGAGTAAATGTAAAATGTCAAGTAATCTCACAAGTTTGATAGCATACAGCTCGGAATTTTGTACTAGCACATGATGAGATTAATGTGGATTATATAATTCCACGCTTTAGTTAGTGCAATACAAAAATCTCATATCCGCGGCATGTCTTGAACGTCTAAAAGACACCCCCAAATCACTTTTTTAGTTGACTTTTTTGTTAGCCTTAAGTAAACCCATTTGGAGCCTTCAACATGAGCTGTAAAAACCCGGTAACACCACAAGGAGAGACCGTAACAAGGTGAAACAAGACGCATTGTACTTCCAGAGGCGTGCTACAACGTGTGAAACTAAAAGAAAGACCAAAAAAAAAATGTTGCTTTTTTCCAAAAAAAGTCAGATTTTCGTCGCATGGGGGGACCACCTGAGATTTTGTCAAAAAACAGCCAAAAATCAAAATTTTGTAAAACTTTAGACTCATGAAACTGAGGGAAAAACATGATATTTCATATTTTTAAAAACGTTATCTGAATTAGAACTATCGATTGATTCTTTTTCCATCTTCAGCTTTGTTATTACCACTTCAGGATGTGTTGATTTGCACTAATCCTCGTTTTTCTGACACTGAAAAAAATAGCAAAAAAAAAAACTGAATTTTTTTTACAAAGTCTTTATAAATTGCGATATTAATAGCTCATGTTGTTCTTTGACATCACAATATACTGTAGGTCAATTTTCACATTCTCGAGGCACGTCTTTGACCTTTTCGTACACTGTTTTGTAAAGCAGAGATTATGCACCCTGCGCATTTGGTTAAGCTTTTGGGAGGAGAGAAGTAAATTTCAAATGTCAAGTAATAGAGGAACATTGAGAGCGTTCAACTCGGAATTTTGTACTGCTATTACGTGAGAGATTGGATATTTCATAATAGCATGCTTCAATGGACGCATCACAAAATAAACCATATCCCTGGAATGTCTGGAACGGGTAGTAGCCACCCCCAGAGCACTTTTTTAGTTGGTTTTTTTGTTAACCTTAAGTAAACCCTTTGGAGCCTTTAAGATAGAGCTGCAAAAGAAGATAGAACACAGCCAACTGCATCAGAAGTATGGCGGAAAGTCGATTTAAGTAATTCTAAACATCCAAAACAAGGCAAATTCTTCAGAAATCCCCATTGTGAGTCACTACACTCATTATTCTACTCATTAATTAGTATAATCGTTTCCTTCTGAAACCATTGCTAGTTATTCTACTCCTTACTTTAATCGTTTCCTTCAGAATCATCGTTCGATAAAGAAGTGATTTATTATGGCTACAGTATGTATGTACTGTAATATTACATTCGTTATTTTAATGGCTTCCTTCTAGCAGGGTATGTTGTTATAATAGTCAATACTTATACACTCGTTATCATAATCGTTTCCTTCGGAAACCATTGTCAGTCACTTTACTAATATCAATCAATTGCATTACTAACTCTAAGCTCTATTTTCTATTCGTCACCCTCATCATCAGTATCCAAAGGCTTGGGTGTTCCCTTGGGAGAGTTGAGCCACTCAATGTGTCTCAGTCGTCGTCGCGACTCCCGCTCCTTCTGCTGGTTTCGAGACAGCTTCTTCTTCTTCTGACGCACCTTGATGTTCATGGGCGAGTCTTCGGCCTCGGAAGCAGCTGTAGAAGGAGCAGCAGACGAGCCGGCAGAACCAGCTCCGGATCCTCCATCTTCAAATCGGTCGTTG
Source organism: Yarrowia sp. JCM 30694 (assembly GCA_001600515.1). Lineage (NCBI taxonomy): Eukaryota > Fungi > Ascomycota > Dipodascomycetes > Dipodascales > Yarrowia > Yarrowia sp. JCM 30694. The sequence goes on along the minus strand of BCKF01000006.1, from coordinate 234,054 downwards.
GAAACAGCAGTCTTGCCCATCTGAGTGAGAATACCGTTGTCAACATGCCACTGTTCAGGGCACAGAGCTCCGACAAACTCCTCGTTATGGGAAATCATGACAACTCCTCCAGCCCACTCTCGAATGGCAATAGCAAGACCTCCAAGAGAGTCTCGATCCAGATAGTTTGTAGGCTCGTCGAGAACCAGCAAATGGGGGTTGTTCCACATGGCTCCGGCAATAACCACCTTGACCAGCTGTCCTCCAGAGAGGGATCCAAGGGTGTTGTGATCGGCAATATCACCGTCCAGACCAACATCTTCAAAGTGCTTTCGGATCACGGGAGGAGACAAGTCTCGGTATCCCAGACCCTCTCGAGACGCCTCGTGATCGTCAAACTCCTGCACCAGCTTGGAAAAGCCCTGCTCAATGAGGTACTCTCGAGTCGCCATGGAGTTGTACTTGGGATGCAGATGCTGCCACTTGATTTCGTACTGGAACGTCTTTTTGAGCTTCTGTCGACCGATGATGGCCTCGAGAATTCGATCTCCTCGTCCATCAGGGTCAAGAGGTTTAGCCATAATGGCCTTCTCCTCGGCAGACATGATTCGGGTCTGCTTGAGATGCACCTCTCGATCGTCTCCGTTCTGGTATCGCCACTGCAGGTACTGGTTGGGGGTCTTTTCCTTGTGCTGTTCGACGTGCTGCAGAGCGTGCTGAGCAATGTATCCGATTCGCAGGTTGGGGTGCTTCTCGACCTTTCCTTCGGTAGGAACGACTTCTCCGGTGAGCACCTTGATGAGAGTCGACTTACCAGCTCCGTTGGGTCCAAGAACAGCCACTCGAGAAGACATGCTGAGAGAACAAGAGGCGTTCTTGAGAGAAGGCTTGGGGGCGTTGGGGTAGGTGAAAGAAGCATCGACAACTCGGGCAATAGCTCGAGTGTTGGATCGAACTCCAGAAAGAATACCAGGAGGAGGGAAAGCCATCTTCAGGTTGGAGTCTGTAAGAGTGTAGTAAGCCTTACCTTCGGGTCTTACCTTGACGAAGTCAGCCAGGTTACCCTTGTAGTAGACCAGCTTTTTGTTCTCGTAGTGAGCAATATCAGTACAGACAGCGTCCAAAAAGCCAGAGTCATGGGAAACAATCAGAGACGTGATATCGGTGTGTTCGACAAGATAGTCCTGCAGCCACTTGACGTTGCCTACATCCAGATGGTTAGTAGGCTCATCGAGGAGCAGAATGTCGGCCTTCATCAACATGGCTCGAGCCAACTCCAGCTTCATCTTCCATCCTCCAGACAGAGCACCGACGTTTTGAGCTCGTCGTTCTTCATCGAAACCAACGGAAGCCAGAGCATCGGCAATCTCGTCTTTCTTGACATGAGACAGATCAGGGTCAGAGGCAATGAACGAAACAAGATCCATATCTCCCTCATCACCCTGCAACTTGTGTTCAACAAAACAGGTTCGCAGCTCGGACTTGTCGGGGAACCCTTCGAGTTTACCATTGGCAATGGATCGCATGAGAGTCGACTTTCCAGCTCCGTTTCGGCCACACAGACCGTACCGATGGCCCTTGAACAGTCTCAGCTTGGTCTTGTTGAGCAGCATTCGTCCTCCGTAGGCAAGCGAAAAGTTGGCGTTGACAATCTCAATACCCTCGGCAGACGTGTCTTCAGCAGGTCCCTCCTGGAACAGTTCCTGGTAAAAGTCGAAAATGTTGGTCTTGAGTTTAGCCTGGTCGAGGGTGGGAAGGTAAGCAGAAAAGTTGCCCTCCAGACGGTCCCACTCTCTGACAGAAATGTTGGACGCAATCAGAGTAGCAGCGTACGTCTGTTCAATAGGAGGAATGGACTGTCCTCCACACTCGGTGATTCGAATCTCCATTTCCTCGGTGGAAACGACCTTCTGAGCTCGGTTCTCCTCGTCCTTGGCGTCAGTAATCACCTTGAGCGCTTTTCCGGCGAGTTCTCGGACCTCGGGAAGAGCTGCTCCCTCGTAGACCTTCTTGACAGGAGGCAGAAGCTGGTCAATGAAGGGTTTGATTTCTCGGGGGTCATGAACCAGTCGAGTCAGGTTCTCAACGACAATAACCGACTGTCGGAGCTGTTCCTGAGAAGAAGACGTCTGGTTGAGAGATCTGGTCATGATGGGAACGAGAAGAGAGAGGGCAGGAGCAGTAACCTCAGCGACAAAAGTGACCATGGAGAGTGCCTTAACACACGAAGGAACCTTCTTGGGGTCAGCCAGAGTATCGACAATGAGTTCGTTTCTGGGGGAAACATCCTGGTTATCAAGGACAGCAACAAGCTGCATCAACGTCTTCTTACCCTCCTGAGCAAGCTCGGGCTTGAAGTCGTGCATGCAGTTGGTGAGGGTGGGAACACCGGTCAGAAACTGGATCTCAATCACGTCCGCAGGACACAGCTCAATGATTCGCTGGACGAGTTTCAGAGCACCGACCTTGGACTGCCACTTGGCTCCAGAGTCGAGGAAAGAAAAGAGTTTTTCGAGCAGAATGGAAGCTCGTCCTTCCTCGGGGATTGCGCCACAGACAGCATCAATAGCAGCCTGAGAAGCTCGCTTGACAGAGTTCTCCTTATCGGTAAGCAGATCAAGAGGCACGTTCAGAGCCTCCACAAGATACCCCTCAATGGAGGTATGGGGCTCGGATCCAAACTTCTTGGCCACGGCAGAGATCAGAGAAACAGCGCCCTCTCGAGCAAGAGGGTTCTTCTTGTGCTTGGCAAGGGCAGAGATACTCTCGACCAGTTTCAAGGCAGAGGCGTCCTGAGAGGTGTGGATCAGCTCAACAAGCGAGTTGACGCCTTCCTTGACCTCGCCAATGGTCTTGGCGTTCTTGATGGCCTCCACATAAGGCACAACAGGAGAATCAATCTCGTTGACGGCTCGCTCAAGAGAAGCCATGGAGGTGGTGGACGAAGAGGGGGTCAGATTGGGGGTCTGAGAAGGAGTGTAGTCGACCTTGCCGTACTGGTACTCGTTGGGACGGTCTCGGGGGTTGTCCTGAGAAGGCACAAACGCCTGTCCGGGGGTGAATTTGGGGGGCATGGTGTTGTGTGTGGAAGATTTCGTCAGCCCTCGGTTTTTTCAACACATTTTTTTTTTTAACCTTTGCAACATCCCAAACCTTGTTCGTTGGGAGATTGCCAAATGTATCATTATGAAGGGGCGAGAAAGGGGAGGTATAGAGATGTACGTTACATATTCGTGTATGTGGAAAATGACGCATTTGTCGGTTTCTCCCGCCTCGGTTACCCTCCCTACGCTGGAAAAATCGTGTTTCCCTGTTTTCTACACCGCACAGGACATCGCCTAAAGTATGCGCATGTCGCAGCCACCATGTGTAAAGATTGGCGAGCCAATGAGAGGCGTCCCAGAGCATTACCAAGGTCACGTGGGCGAGTCACGTGATTGAAAAGTAGGTCACGTGAGAGTGGTGGTCACGTGAGAGTATGTTGATCACGTGATTACTTAAGTTGGGGCGTAATTCGCTCTCCTGTTCGTTGATTGTTGTGCTGGCAGGACACGTGCGTTGTCAGTCAGGAGAGATGCAGTTGAGTAATTGCTTAGTCAGCATAATGCACATCTGCTTATGTAATCTATCTATTACTATATTTAGTTGCTCACACTATCCACTCGTTTCGCCGAAGCGATTAATGTTTTTCACGCACGTGTATGAAACGCTGTATGAAAGGCTAAGTATTTCGGCAGGTGTAGAAAAGCCTATTAACGGGGGAGAAATGGAAATGGCTGTAGAAGCTGTAAAATGAACGCCCGGGAGATTTGGACGACGGCAATGGATTCAGGAGGGTCGGAATGGGGTATTGGGGGAAAAAAAAAACTTGCTCCCAAACTTTTTTCACCAGAAATATCCGAAATTTACTCCACGTTCACCGCCACCTCTCTCGCACCCCAACGACATACTGACATGCACGTTTCCGCTCGTATCTGTCGGCTTAGCGTCCATTGTTGTTGCTGCTGAATGACTCGGGAAAAGTTTATTGGAGGAGTTTTCACATTACGTCATCTGCACCAGGATGGATTGGGAGTTTTTTGGCGGAAAAGGGGGTGAACGAAATAGTTGGTGGAGTTAGTTGGCTTTTGTTGGTGAAGGAAGGCCGATATATCTGGTGAAATAATGGTCTGAGAGGAAAATCAAGTGTACCGTTAGATTCAGATTGAACCCCTCTATCTAATGGCACTTTGATAATTCCATAATGGAGCTCAAGAAAGGCAGGGAAGTAGGGGCTATAAACACCACTAATGCTATAATCTTAGTTGGAGCTTTACTTACCAAAGGCCTCCACAGAACACCCCTTTGAAACACCAATATACCCCCTAAAATAGCAAACAAAAAACGTAAACCCACTCAATCCCCCTTCCTGAATCAATTGCCACCATTTTAAACCCCAAATCTCGTACTTTTCACCCCACAAAGCTTATCACCACCTACCCCCCCTAAACGTTATCATGAAATTTGAGCTGACACATTGACATGACAAGAACACCACCACCATGACCATCATCATCTCACCCCCAGATCCTTCTTGGAACTCCGAATACACCACATTGAGAGCAAAAATCGCTTCTGTGGCTCCTGCAAACTCTCACATTGACCACATTGGGTCCACATCTGTTCCCAATCTGGACGCCAAGAACATTATCGACATTCAGTTGAGCGTTGTGTCTTTAGCCGAGGTTGATATTGAGGCTCTGCAGAAAATAGGCTATGACGTCAGCAAAACAGCCAAAGTCGACCACTGTCCTCCAGGCATGATTTTGGAAGATAGAGAGCTGCAAAAGCTGTTTTTCAAACACAAAGAGCGTCCCAGTCACTTGCACGTACGAGAAATCGGCCGGTTTAATCAGTCTTACCCGTTACTGTGTCGTGACTATCTTAGAAGTCATCCTCAAGCTGCTGCTGCTTATGCAGAGATAAAGAGACAATTGGCGAGTAAATTTCCTGAAGATGAAGACTCGTACTATGATGTGAAAGATCCCGTGTTTGATTTGATCATGGAGGGAGCTAGAGAGTGGCAGAAGAGACAGGAGGGTAAGTAGGTCACGTGAGTGTGTTAAGGAGGAGGTGGGGATGAGAATGGTATAGGTTTTGTTCTTCTGAAGTTGGTACTTGACTTGTGAGGGGAGTTTTTGATAGGAAATTTAGATTTCGTTTCCTGAACGCTAGGGAGGTGTATGAGTCACGTGATTGATATGGTTGTGTTCCAAATGAACAGCTGATTCTAATGGTATGTTTTTTATTGTTCCTGTGTTGATAATTGACTTGCGGGCTATTACCTTCTTTCAAAAAATCTTGAATTTCGTTTCCTGAACGCTGGGGAGGTCTGTGTGTCACGTGATTATACTGGAATACTACTCACGTTCCTCTCATCATGATGGAACTTCAGAAATTCGTCTAGCGTTCCAATTGCGTGTTTTATCGCCATAAGTAACTCCTAAATATCTCAACTAAGCTGAAGTAAATGTATAGACCCTTGTTACTATAAAGAGAACCACTCAATTGCATTTCGGTGAGTTCAATGTCTATGAATTTATTTTTTATTTATTTTATTTGTATTTGATTGTATTATTTTTTTGCTGTGCCCCATTGTTACCATTAGCACACGTCAGTGTCAAATATTATGTCAAACCACTATATCCACCTCATCACCACCATGACGGACATCAGCATCTCTCTAGAACTCCTCTACTACGTCTCTCCAGAAGACTCAGCTCACAGAAAAACGTACAATAACGGTATCAAGTTTTCTGACGTAAGCTGGACCTCTGATGAAGACTTCCTAACTTTTATGAGAGACCACATTCCAGCTATCAACCCGAGATCTGTGTATGTCATCTCTACAGCTAACAGAGAACAACTAGGACTACCTTACCAGTCTCTTCAAGGCAGTGTTTGGCCTGTTATTGATCCTCAGTTCTTGGTAAAGAAACCTGGAGTGGCAGTCACTCAGTGGAAAATGAAGGAGGTGAGTGACTCAGTAAAAAACGAGCACCATTTGAGAAAGCTCGATGAACGAGTTGATAAACTCAGCACTGCCATTGAGTCACTAGCTACTGAGGTGAAGAATAGTAACCAAGCCATGCTGAAGATACTTGAGAAGATGTAACCATAGACACAATACATTACCACACCACCACAAGTACAAACAAGAAATATATAACTCCTACTACCTCAAACAAACAGTATCACACAACTCTTTCAAGCTATACAAAAACTACAAGTTGTGTACGTTCTGAGGGTCCTCTTGATATAGGCGCTACAGTTACTGTATATAGGCGTGCACTCTTAGTTACACCTTATTGTCCACCCACCTAAAACACTCTTCTTCCTACACCCCACTTCACACACAACCCACACACCAACACAAACACCCGAGGTTTCAATCATGGCTGGCGCTTTTTGTCAGTTTGTCACTAGATCACCGTTTGTGTAGTTGGACTGGTTGTGCGTGTCGAGCGGGGTGCTGCAAATTGCCACAAACACAAAACCAGGCAAGCCTCAAACCAGGGTTAGGGTAGGGATCGTATCGATAAGATAAGGTAATCTCGCATAATCTCTGATTAGGGTTAGGGTAGGTCTACTTTGGATTCGCCGTGGGAAAACGGGTTACACCCCAGGCATCTAGTATCAAAATGATCGCAGAGATGTGACATTTATCATGATCAACTCCGTTTTTGTGTAGCTCTGATATTGGTCGAAATAATCGGGGATTACAAAAACATCCTAATTAAGGTGACGAAAAAAAGCTGAACAGAATACCTGGTAATGGGTATCAGAATGATCTCTGAAGGCTGAGGATTACAATGGTGAACTCCTTATCTCTCTAGCTCCATTAATTGAGGAGATACAAGACAAATTCAGAAACTTAAGACCATTAGCTACCACTAGCCAAGGTGTGGTATGATGCCCCAAGCTAAGGAATAACCTATCTACTATCGGATTGCAGTCTTTGTATCGCCACCTGTTTTAGTGGGAACTAAACTAGTTTCAGTCTAAGATTGATTATATAAAGACACAGGCAACCCCATAGAGGTATACGCCTTACAGCCAACAACCATGCCCACCTTTGAAGTTCACGTCGACCTGTATTACTTCCCAGATCCAGTACATGGCCATGTTCAAACATCTGGAAAGCTCTCGTTTCCTGAGCTGCCTAATTGGACGTCTGAGAAAGAATGTCTGAGTGAACTACAAAAACAATTTCCCCATATCGATCCTCATTCCGAGTATGTTGTGAGAAGCTCCAAGTTTGAAAATGAAATGACAGCTGTGAAATTGGAAGGAAGCATTTGGCCTGCAATTTCAGCCGATTTTCTACCAGACAATGATAGGAAAAGAAACTACTACTGGACTTTTATCGAGTTGCCTTACTCTGGCAGGTCAGCAGAGAAGCTGAAATCAATCGATAAAAGGCTAGATGCTCTGACTGAGTCTGTTACTGAACTAGCAGCCGAGGTCAAAAGAGGTAACGATCAGATGATCTGGCTTTTGAAGCTGGTTGTCAACAATTCACCTGGCGGTTGTAAAGTTAGTTTGAAGTAATAAATGAGAGTTAAAAATGACTGTCTTACATACTGAAATCAATCACCGCAAATGCTCATATGACTTTGTTCCATAAATAGAAAGCAATGTCTTAAACTGACATAATAATTATCTACAATAACTTTTGGAGTCTACTTTGAGTGGAGCTCCAGAATGATACAGGAAGTTCAATAAAGCATTTTTATAGGTTGTAATGCTCCATACAGCTACAATTGACCCAGATTATGTAGTTTCTGTCCAATAATTGACCATCTCCTTCCTTTGAATAAACTCTGAATGTCTCAAATCGTGTCCTTATGACCAGTGGATCGAAATAATTTTTGTATTAAACATGTCAGTATGGAGTATCGAGCCTCGCTGAGTCACCAGTACCTTTAATTTTCTATTTTGAGCGACTATTCACCCTGAAACCATTGTTCCCAGTGTCTTTAGCTCCGCCCTTATCCGCATTGCCAAGGTTTGAGACAACTCTAAGTAATGTTAAATGAAACAACACGACTTTCAGGACATATAACTCCAGATTTTGTAGGGGAAGAGAGTGAGATTTTTGCAGATCCAGCAAGATCCCATCCATATATACCCCCTACCAAAACCCCTAACCCACAGCACTACCCTAACCCTCCGTTTCATCCAGTTAGCTAACCTTAGGTATCATCACCACTGCAGGTGCCGTACGCATCTGAGTTTGCCACCTATATGAGACAAAATAAATAAATATAAATACCAAAAATTCCGACTTGTCTGAAGCATCACACAATTGATCCAGACTGTCTGAATCGCCATGTTCCACGCCTTTTACGCCTGGTGGACACGCCCTACTACAGTGACAATCACCATTGAACTCTTCTACTACCTTGCTCCTGGAGATGCTGCTCATCAGCACTGTTCCACCACTTTTGATTTAACCAGAGTGCCCTATTGGGAGTCTGAACGCCAGTGTTTGCGTGAACTTGAGAGACACGTGCCTCAAATCAACCCAAAGAGTATATACATGATGACTACAGCTGATGAACAGAAGATTCCTTTCCGTCGTTTGCAAGGCAGTCTGTGGCCTGGAATTAAAGACAAGTTTTTGGACTGGAATAAAACTGAGGAAGCCCATTTAGCTACTGGCCACTGGATTTTGAAAGAGGTGTCTGAAGCTGTAAAAACGCAGTACTGTTTGGAGGAGGTGACACAGAGGATGGACCAATTGGAAAAACAGACGTCCAGACTGAGAAAGGACATGGACAGGAATAAGAGGGATACCAAAGATATACTGAGGAGGTTGGAGTACGAACGAGGGTGTAGAGATAGGTGTGGTCGAGGTGAAAGAAAAGATTGAGTTTTGTTAGTGCATAATCTAAGCGTAGTGGGGTGCTAGTGTGAGGGGGGAGCTAAGAGGAGGTATAAGTAGGCAGTGGGAGATTGATAATTCACTCATCTTCAGCATGACTCAAAAATACCATATCGAATTGGATTTGTGGTATTGGAAAAATGTTGAAGACACTGAACGGGTATACACTAGAAGGGGCTTTCTTCTAGATGAAAAACCGACATGGAAGTCCTCTATTGAGTGCTTAACTGAACTAAGGAAACATTGCGGGGAAATAAATCCCCATTCTACGTATATCACATCGACAAGAAAAACAAGAGACAAGTTTCCATACAGAGATCTTCATAACGACAATTGGACTGCACTGATGGAGGACTTCGAGAAGGAGCCATTGAGACCGGGAAGATCAGGAGAATATGTATATTTATCCTGGGAGTTTACTGAAGTGAATTATTCAATGCAGAAGATTTCAAGTCTTCATTCTATTGAGACAAAGATGGATCTACAATGTTCGAAGCTTGATAAGCTGAATGGTTCGTTTGAATCTCTAGCGACGGAGATCAAGATGGGGAATGTCTTGTTGTTTCAGCTGTTGAAAGTGCTAGGGCAGAAGAATGGAGTTAAGGAGTTGGGGGTTTAGATAATTTATCTTGACTAGTAATAAAAAATCGATTTATGTAGAACCTCCAATAAGCCAGCACTAGTAAGATGCCTTTGTTGTGATTAGTGCTCTAACGGGCTAGGACGAGGGGAGCACTAAACTGATATATAAGGGCAGTCGCCACCGTCAAGTACTTGTAGCATCACTGAAATGTCACAAACATACCATATCTGCTTGACCCTGATTTACTGGAAGGACCCCCAACACAAACATCAATCTTCGTTTGGACGTGGGTTTTTTATGAAAGAGAAGCCGACTTGGAGCTCTGAATTTGAATGTTTAACAGAATTACGGCAATATATCAAGGAGATCAACCCCCATTCCACTTACCTGACTTCAACCACTACCACAAGAAAGGAGTACCCTTACCGAGATTTACATAATGATAACTGGCATGCGTTAATGCAAGACTTCGAGGACAACTTTGATGGTGGTAACTTCCAGTGGCAGATTGAAGAAGTCCACCCTTCTAGACGGAGAAACAAGAACAACAACAACATGAAATCTGTGGAAAAAAAGTTGGAAACGCAGTCTACTAAACTGGAGAAACTGAACAAGTCTTTCGAAGGGCAGTCTGCTAAGCTTGATAAGCTGAATAAGTCGTTTGAAGCTCTGACTACGGAGATTAAGACAAGCAATGTCATGCTCATGCAACTGCTGAAGGTCATAGGTGAGAAGAATGAGATGAAGGAACTGGGTGTATAGTGAAAATAATATCTGACACAGTGTTCAGTCTGCTCAGCCACTTATCCGCATTGATTAGGTTTGTAGAACTGTAACTAATGTTATTGATTAGGTTTGTAGAACTGTAACTAATGTTAAATGTAAGATCGAGACTTTGAGAGTATACAACTCGGGATTTTGTATGGCCAGAATGTGAGGTTTTTGCGTATCCTCCAACCAACCACCAGCAGCTACCCATTACCAAAACCCCATATCGGTAGCACTACTCTAACCCTCTTGTTTCATCCAATGAGATAACCTTAACTATCGCATCACCATTGCAGGTGCCGCATGCCATTGAGTTTTGCCACCGAAATACGAGATAAAAATAACAAAAGAATATTTATATATAACACAGTCGATCCAGACTTCGTCTGAATCGTCTGAAGCATGCTCTTCTCCTTCTTTACCTGGCTATCACGGCCTACTACCATCACCATCACCCTCGAACTCTTCTACTACCTTTCTCCTGGAGATACTGTCCATCAGCACTATGTGACTTCGTTTGATTTACACAAAATGCCCCGATGGTACTCTGATTACCAGTGTTTGGCAGATCTTGAGAAGCTCGTGCCTCAGATCAACCCCAAGAGCATGTATGTTATGACTACTGCTGATGAACGGATGATTCCTTTTCGTCGTTTGGAAGGGACTCTTTGGCCTCAGATTAAAGACAAGTTTTTGATCTGGCATAGAACCGAGCACGAGGATTTTGCTACTGCACACTGGGTTTTGAAAGAGGTGTCTGAAGCTACAAAGCTGCAGTACAGCCTTGAGGAGATGATTGAGAGGATGGGAAAACTGGAAGATCAGACGTCTCAACTGCGAAATGAAGTGCAAAAGAATAACAGGTATGTTAGAGACATTGCCAAGCAGATTGAGAATGAGGTGGTAATATTTAAGAAGGAGAGAGAGAGAAAGAGGAGGGTTGTAGATCGAGATGAGAAGAAAAAAGATTGAGTTTTTAGTGCATAATCTAAGCGTAGTGGGGCTATTCTATAAGGAGGTCTAGATCAAGTATCAAGACTAGCGCTGCACTAGTATCTAATATATAAAGCATTTTGCCACCTTCCTACTTCCTACCACTTTCAAAAATGACCTTCAGAGTGCCTGTTTCTGTTATTCTCCAGTACTATGAAAAACCAGAGGATACGACTTACACACGAAAAACCTACTACTTTGATATGAAGGAGAAACCGACCTGGACTTCTGTTGTGGAATTTTTGACTGAGCTCAAGAAAGATGTCCCAGAAATCAACCCTCATGGAAAGTACATGTTTTATACAGGAGTCACCAAAGAAGAGCAGCCTTACATTAAACTAGAAGGAGACAACTGGGAAGTACTGGCCAGAGATTACATCAAATGCGGGTTTGTGTGGAGGTACTGGATGTTCAAGGAGATGTCTGATGTGTTTGCAGAAGATAGACTACAGAGAATTGAGAATAGGTTGATTCTTCAGTCAGAGCAGATACTGAAATTGGATGACAGGGTAGATACTTTGAGTGTTGAGCTCAAGAAGAGTAACTTGTTGATGAGTGAATTGTTGGAGGCATTCAAAGAGCAGAAACATAATTAATAAAAATTGCTACAATACAAAAACAGGAAAAAAAAGAGAAAAACCACTGGCTGTATGAACTTGTTGGAACAGTGTTTTCTGCCAGTTGTAAAGTTGAAAGGGCATTGGGACTTCTGTTCATTCTTATACCCTCTTCAAAGGCAAACAACTCCCCCCTTGTAACTGAGGGGAAACATTGACTGGTCAGATTTTGCTCTTATTGTAAGAACAAGGCAAACATGTGAGATGGAGATGTTAACCATGATGGTGTCAAGGTAAAATCACAAACCCCCAAATTATATACGATCCCCTATGTCAGTGTAGCTCTACAATATACCATTCTGTAGCCCCTGATCTCCCGATTCCAGCCGTCCAACCCGTTTGTCTGTAGCGTCATTCATGAGTGAGAAAAACATAAAAAACTAGAAAAGTCGGTAAAAATCAGTGAGGCGTTCGCACTCACTCGTTCACTTCGTGAACTTCGTTCTTGCTCACTACCAGGTACATATGCTACGTTCGCACTCACTCTCTCGCTTCGCTCGTTACGTTCTTGCTCACTAGCTTACAATCAATTAATATACACAACTACCTCCTTCCCTGAGTCTTGCTCTTAAACACCGTCTTGAAACCGTTACACAGCTTCATGACATCCGGATACTTTTCTCCTCCCAACTGGTACCCTCCCGGAATAACCTTAACTGGCCAGTCCAACATGGGGCTATTTCGGTCAGTCTTTACCAGTAGATGAAAGTAGCCAGCCTTTTTGGTAGACAGCACAAACCGGTACACAGCTCGCTTGGAACCTCCTCTCAGATACGAGTCCATGGCCAGTTCGGTGTCGGGAATCGACTCGGCAGAGTACTTGTCACTATGACAGAGCTCGTCCACCTTTCGAGCCATGGACTTGACATGCATGGCGATCAGCTCATCGAGATCCGAGTACTTGGAGGTTCCCACCATGAGTGTTTTTCCAAGGGCGTACTCGTTTTCTTTGCCGAGCTCAACCACGTCAATGTGCTGGTAAACGCCATCTCCCACCTTCCAGGTAACAGCAATATGGTCTGTTCCTCTGGAGGAAGGTCTGATGACCAGTTCACCTCGGGGAAGAGTAGACAAGAACTTCTCAGCATCACTGCCGGAAAACAGCTTGAACAGAGGATGTTTGATGACTCTCGTCTTTCTCTGTTCCACCTCTCGTCTGACCTCCTGGGCACTTTTATCAGCAGCTTCAGCTTCGTGATCCCACTGGTCACGTGCTCGTTTCACCTGTCGAGCGAGTTTCTGAGCATCAGACACGTCTCTGTTGAGGCACGACAGCTCGGCCGAGAAATTCGAGTACGAAATCTCCATCACCACCGCTCGAACTGTCTGAGAATGGTGGTAAATGGCCGAAGGATGAACTCCTCGCTGGTCAGTGATTCGATCCTGAGTCACGTTACCCTGAATACCACAGGAGAGACGAACTGCAAGGTACCGGTCGCTGATTCGCTTGATCTGAACAGCAACCACTGAGCCTTCATGAAGCGACTTTTCCGTCTCTCCAGTGAGCATGGTGAACACTTCCAGGTCAGTGAGAACATGCAGAGGTTGTCTGAGCTCTTCATAATGACTAATCAACTCCCGTCTGATCATCTCCAGAGTGTATCGCTTCTTTTTACCGAGTTTGACCTCGAGTTCTTCAGCGTATCCCTCGAGAATCAGCTCATTGAGCTTCTCAGCTCCCTCCTTCATGAGCTGAGCGATAACTCCTCCTTCACTCTCGAATTCAAGCAGATCCTCTTCATCCAGTTCAAGAGCATCAGCAGCCATCTTCTTGGCAAGCTCATAGTCCTCAATATGGATTCTGGTAGCGTCCAGAAGCTCAGTTTCTTCGTGTCTAACCGACCGCTTATCGTAAGGAAGTCTCAAGAACGAAGCCACGTTCATGAACACATTCTTACCACACAGCTTTTCGGTAATGAGATCGAGTCTTGTACCAAGGTAGCCTCTGGACTGAATCTTGTGAGTAAGACCTGAAGCCTTTCGAGGTCCAAGACCAGCAATGTAAGGCAGCATTCGAGCCACATAGGCGTCTCGGATAGCCTCGTTGATATCGACTCCAACCAGGTTGACGTAATCAACAAAAGTAGAGTCGATAGCCTCGTAGAACCGGTCCTCGGAAATGAGGTTTTGGAAATCAACCATGGGGATAGCCTTGATTTCCTTACCGAGAGACAGGTACTCCAGCAGAGGAGACTGTACGTATCTAGCAAGAGCCACACAGTACCGTTCAAGAGGAGGAGAGTCTGCAAACTCCACCAGCGCACCAGCTGAGTTTCTGAACAGACAGGCAACCTCGTCCTGAACCCATCTCACCTCCAGAGGCTCTCCTTCAGCAGTCAGACCCTGGGTTCGAACTGCGTCTTCAATGACAGATTTGAGACGGTTGGATTGCACAGTTTGACCGGAGAAAGCGATGAGATCAGGTGTTCGTCGCTTGACCATCTCGGCAAGAGCGTTGGTGAACTCCTGAGTCTGGGGAGCTCCGAGTTTAGCTCGTTCAGCGACACGTCCCTCTTCATCGACAAAGACACCGACAACAGCGTCTCGTCGGAAATCAGCCTGACCAGCGGAAAGAGCGAGAACTCGAGGAACAGTGCCCTTTTCGTAGTTCCTAGGCTTGAAAGGAGCCTGGTTGAGTTTCTTTCCGAAGACAGATCGAAGCTCAAAGAACAACTGTCTCTCACAGTCAGTTCTGAGGTCCTCCTTGATGGATCTCGTGACCATAGGAACAAGAGTCTTCATGGCCACTCGAATCACAGCTCGTCGCTGGTTGTTCCATTGAGTGGCAATATCGGAAACACCGTCAGACTGCAGTTTGTTCAACAGCTGGTCAATGAACTTGGTCTTAAAGTCGGGATAAGACACTCTGACGTTAACCAGACCCTTGGCCTCAGCCTGCAGCATCTGAAGGTACAACTTGGGGTTGTTTCTGAGCTCGTCAAACGACAGGTTACGAGCATACTTGAACTCGTAAGCAGGGTGGGCTTCGTCGATTTGAGAAGATCCGGCGTCAGTAGCATGCACGTCGATTTTAGCGTGAGTAGCAAACTGCTGTCGGACGTATCGTCTCACACGAGGATCGAACGCAAGCTCCATAGCCAGCATCTGAGTAGCACTCTCGAGAGCAGATGCTGCATCTGACAGAACAAGTGAAGGGTCGTTGAGGTAGTCAGCAGCAAGCTCAGAAGGTCCTCTGGCGTTATCTTCAGTGTAGTTGATTCGAGTAGACGTCTCCAAGTTCTCGGCAAACTCGTCGGAAGAAATACCAAACTGCCGAACAAGACCGTAGAGCTTGGAGGCTCTGATTCTGTCGTATCGGGCGTATCTGGAGTGTCGTTTGGACGATCCAGACTGGAGATCTCCGAGTTCGCCAGAGAATCTGAATTGGACATACTCAATGGCGTCCTGAGTATCTTGCAGAGAAGACGAGTTGGCGAAATCGTTGATGAACGAGTGTTTATCGGAATTGGACACTCCAGCTTGGGTTCTCAGTCGAACCAGCTGCTGCTGCTTCTCAACAATACCATGGTAGTCCAGATCAAGCTGAACCACCATCCAGAGATCGTCAAGCGTCAACAGCTCCACAGTGGTGTACTCAATCTCCTTTGTCTCTTCAGTAGTAGCAGGAGCAGCTTCAAGAGTAGGCTCATACTCGTCATCTTCAATCTTGGCCTTGATCTTTTCCTGTTTGGAGACATGAGTGAGGAAGTCTCGTCGATGATGCCAAATGAAAGGAACCTCGAGATTCTCCTTGGCAATGAACTCCAGCACCTTAGCCACTGCAGTTTCGAACTCAAGATCAAGATGAGCAGGAATAGGCTCCTTCTTCTGACTCAGCAAACGAGCAGACACCCATTCACACTCCTTGGAGAAGTCTTCATCGGAGAGATCGTACTTGTCAATCGACTGACGCAGCAGCTGGAACCGCTCAGGCTCATCTCTGGCTCGAATGTCGTTATCTTCGTCGGTGAGAAGTCGTTCTCGCAGCTCAGAAGGCTCGAAAACGTCTCTGAGCTCAGGACCAGCTCGTCCCTCATCCTCGTATTCCTCCTGGGCTCTCTCTCTGTCCTCCTCAGCGTCCAGAGCCCAAGCGTACTCCTCTCCGTCTCCAAACACCTCGTAAATCTCGTTCAGCTTGTCGTCATCAATACCGACGTCCTTCGAGAGGAAAGCAGCAGGGGCGCCTGTGGATCTGCTCTCTCGCTTGGACTCGCCTCGAGTGGGAGCGTCGTCTTCACTGAACTCGTCGTCCTCAATGAAATCGTCAAACTCGTTTCGAGTCTCTGTAGGAGCGGGTTGTTCTTCTTCGTCAGAAAACATATCAGCGAGACCCTTGGGACGCTCGGAGGGAGCGTCTTCGTCTCCTGCTCGCTTGAGACGCTTGAAATGACGTTCTCGAGGAGCTCCGGTGTTTTCCATCAGGAGATCGAGATCGTCTTCATCGAGATGGTCGTTTTCGGTAGGAGTAGGCGCTTTTTCGTCAGCGTCGTCGGAAATGACTCGGCGTCGTTTCTTGAGTTTTCGACGGGGTTTCGGTTCTTCTTCTTCGTCGTCGTCGACAATGAATCCTTGGCGGACCTGGGTTAGCGGGAGTCGAGTGAGGCCGAAGGCCGAACGGACGACAGTAGGGCTACGAACGAAGTGAGTAGCCATACTCAGGCCATGAACGAAGTGAATGGCTGTGATGTCGTACGACCTGGCTATTTACTTCGTTCATGGCCGTAGAGCAGTGGTACTAGGCCATTCACTTCGTTCATGGCTTCGTTCATGGCTTGTTCATGGCTGGCCGTGACCGAAGTTCGGACCCACAATTAATTCATTCACTTCGCTCATGGCCTAGTGGATAACACATTGTATGCATACCCCAGTTCAACTTTCGGTGGCCACACCCTGTAATAACAGAATGTTGGCTGTGAGAGTCGTAGGGCAGGGACCTCATGACGGGTGTAGAAAGGCGTTTGGAGCAGTGTAGGGTAGTGCCGTGGTGGTGTGGTGTTTAGACTGGGGTGCTGACAAGAGCTGTCTTTAAGGTCATCACCATATTAGAGTGGTGTGAAATATGATGCATGGCTGAAAAATCACTCTCAGACAGCAGCCAAAAAGAGTGGTGTTGAAGTATTGCTGTTGATAGTGGTGCTGGCTGAATGGTCACGTGAATGCTGGATTCGATTTTGGTGATATTGTATGGCAGAGTGTTACTGTCATGCTGTATGATAGATCACCACAGCACAACACAACACTACCAACAACACCACTTCCAACAAAACCAACCAGACACCAAATCACCTCAGATGTTGTAATACAGGTGCTTTTAGATCTGCTTTGATCTCGGCTGATGAGTTGTGTTGGTGCTGACTGTAGTGCTGTGAAGGTAGATCTTAATTAAGAACCATCTTCAGAACAACACCAACAGCCACCACCAACAACAACCAGCAATATCAAATCACTGATAACGCTGGAAAGAGTGCTCTCATGATCAGTTTGATTTGTCTTGATTTTTTGCTTGAGTGTCATAACTGGCCATGGTAGTACTGTAGGTAATCTTGATGAGAACCACAGCACCAACGAAACCAACAACACTCTCACAACCAACCAAAACAGAATCGCCTCGACCACTCTCACAGCACCATCAGAATCAGATCAGCACTACTGCATCACCAACAACACACACCAACAGCACTTCCCAACATCACCAAACAACCATCATCAACAGCACTCGACACCACACACAGCCACGTCACACACAGCCACGTCACACGCTCATCACACACTCCAGTTCACGTTCTGAATCACCTCGCACCGCGTCACGCGTATGCATCATGTACAGTAAGATATCGCTGTTCGTTTCGATCTCTCGTTCGTTCTTCTCTTAAATCAAGACAACTCGCTGCGCTCGTTGTCTTGGTTCGCAGTTCGCTTCGCTCACTGCTCACACTCACCCTAGCAATCTCCTCCTCATCATCATCATCCTCCTCCTCACTGCTATCGTCCATCTCATCGTTATCATCATTCGCCTCATTTCCGTCGTTGCGCTCGTCCCCCTCGTCATTCACGTCAATCTCGTCCTCGTCAATCTTCACCTTGACGGACTCAACGTCGCTGGCACTGGTTGGCGACGACATGTGGATGTTGTTGTGGTGGGATGGTGGTGAAGTTGGGATATATTTTCAGGGTTAGGGCGCGAGTGAGCGAAGCGAACTTGCGCCCGAAAAACGAGTTTTCTAGAAAGCTGTTGAGGATAGTATTTTAAAAACAGCTAGATATCCCCATTTTCAGCTGCTTCTGTGTACGTTACTCTGGATTCATTTATTGCAACATGTACTTGTGATCTGGTTGATGGGAGGCTCCTCGGAATAAAAAACTCTCGCTTACTCGGTGGTCGGGAAATAAGGTTTTTCAGCAAGTCCCAACCTGAACCTGGAGAAGCGATGAGTAAGCGTGAGGTGGGAGAAATCTGGGGAGGTGTTGGAGATGTTGAGAGTGGATTTTTCGAGTGAGACAAACGGGGTTAGGGTTATTGTGATATTCGGAGGCGTTTGGCAGTGTATTCATCATTCTAAGATAGTACTACTGAATAGTAAGTATAGCTGTCAGAAGAGTGATCTAAGGAATAGGAGAGAGTATGAAGGGGGTGAAGAAAGGTACTTTTGGGTGATGTAGGGGTTTAGTGAGGGTTATTTGAGGTTTTGGTTTGGTTGTGGATAGGTCTGTGGTGTTACATGTATGAATATCTCGGAGATTGTCTGGTGTTCCACTATTACTTGACATTACTTAGCCTAGTCAACTACCCTCAACAAAATGAGCCTCACCCTCATACCCACACCATATGCCTTAGGACACTCACATAACCAATACCATATGACTTTCATTGACTTTGGGAGTTCATTCAGGAGCTGATTTATCAGTGCTCTACTGAGGTGCTATAGCCCTTAAGCAATGGCATGTTAACAGATAGCTAACCATCTTTCTGTTAGTATGTACAACATGGAGTTGTTCTGATGTGATATTTTTTAGATATTAAAGTGAGAGGACTGTCATTCAGTCAGTTGATTGATGACTATGACTGCTACTATGGTCAATGGAGTTGTCTCTGTATCAAGCTCTATGGCTACAGTTAACAGTCTATTGACCAAGCTGTGATACTGTATTCTGAAAAGTCCATCTTGGTATCCTTAATTTGAAGCTTCAGGTATCGATTCAGCTTCATATGACACTCCTACTAAATATAGATCATTCAAACCTCTGACACTCAGGTTCAACTCTCAAAAGGTGGTTGTGCTCTATTCTTTTTTTTTTTTTTTTTTTTTTTTTTTTTAATTCTCTCATTCCGTATCTTCCATAGACCTCTTATTCATTCTGCCTTGTTTCGTTCACTACAACCACCCTTTATAGTCATTAATCATCATTTATTGTTAGTATCTCTATGCTCTACCCCCCAATGTACAATTGAGCTTTCTGAGCTCCTCCACGTCATACCCGACAGTCACCTGCTCTGTCCATTTTTCATGCCTCCGCACAATCATACACGCTGCTCCAGGTCTCATATCTTCATATTCAAACTCGAAAAGTTTCCATGCGTGCTGTGTAATCTCCTTAAACCGATGTGGATTCAATTCACATTCTCCCCAACTCTTGTACCAAAGAACAGGATTATCTCGAGGAGTATCACTATACGGAATCCCATGAGTTCCTTCCAGGATATTAACCTTGTGCAGATCAACTCCGCCTTTTACGAGTGCTTGGTCTAGACACTCTGGTCTGGAGAACATGGAGTTTGCCAGTAGTCTTCCGAGCCGTAAAAAGAGAGCTCGCGTAGGGTAATGAGCCAATAGAGGAGCGTACATGTCTCTATCCATGATCTTCATGTCAGCATCAGGAGGAGCTGTAGGAACCACTACTTCCTTCTGTAGAGGTCCCATGGACGAAAACTCGTCCTTTTTTTTCACCAGACCCTGTTTTTCAAGGGCCTCTTCGAGAATCTCCAAAGCAGATGTCGGTTTTCGTTTCTGACCCATGGTGACCGTCAGAGTGGCTTCTGTAGATGCTGGAGTAGGCGTGGGTATGCTGCAAGTGCCATAAACGAGATTTTGGCGCGAGGAAGCGTCGGATGCGAATGAAAACGCCGCGAAATTGATCAGCACACCAACAGCTAGCGCCTGGTATGCTGTTTTGCGCGTCACCATGGTGTGGAGATGTTGGAGAGATTGGAGCTTGTCGTATACGAGCAGCATGTGAAGAGCAGGGAGATGCATAACTTTATTGGGGTTGAGGGAGGGATCACGAATATAACGGTCTAGGGAGTGTAGGGGTAGTATAGTTGGAATCAGGAGGACAAGGGGATCATGGGGGTGTGTTTTATTTTCCTGTAGCATGATTTTTGCGTGTTCTACAGTGATGCCTTTATACCACACTAAGTAAACATCCAACTAACCTCCCAACTAATTAGTAATGTGTTTTAGCAGCCAACTAAACCCAACCCAACACCCGATATTATGCATCTAATCTCCGTGTGTGATCCGCTGAAAACTTCCAAATACGGATTCAGCGTTTTTAGACCAGAATATTGTTCCCTGAAGTTCAAAAGGACACTGGGGTAAGAGAACGTTATTTGGTTGGGTCTTGGTACAAGTATGAGAGAGATCCGTTTGTCCGAATTTCAAACGGGGAATATCATGAAAAATCGAATTAAATCGGATGAAATATATTGTACCAGCTGGTTGGCTGTGAACGGTTCTAAAAAATTTCAGATTTTTTTTTTTTTTTTTTTCAAATTTCACTCCCACCCCACTTTATTCAACAACCTTAAAATCACCCAATCATCGAGACATCTTGATGAAGCCATATCTCCCTGGATATGGCATCGATCCTTAACGTGATTACTCAATGCGAGTCCCCACCCCTGGTTTACCGTGTACACAAAATTTCAGCCCGTTATGAGCACTTTCCACTAGCTTCCCGTTATACACCATTTGTCAAGATGATTAATCACTCTCTTCTGATAAACCATTAGTAACGGTTAGCTCGTACCTACCTCCAGCTAAGTTTCTCTAGCCCAATGCGCAGGCATCTAGTTGTTTTCCAGTATTACCGCATCTTTGCGATATCTGCATTGCTCAAGTTGCGATATTGCCTCATGCCCAAGGAGGAGCAATGAGTCGAGTTGAGTTGAGTCTCGTACGTGGAGTATCGAGCAAAGCAGGAGCCAAAGGTGGCCAGAGTTTTGATGGCCAAACTCTTGTTCTGTAAGAGGCGTTGCGGTGGTCTAATGGGTGCTACTAGGTTGTGTGAGTTTTTTCGGGCTGTGGCGAAGCATCTAGAAAACGGGTAGCGGTTGCTATTTTGCAATTTGCCGTGCTCCTATTTCAAGACAGTCGATCTTGCAAAGGCTTGTGATCAGTACACATGAGCTTGCTCTTTTCATGCAGGCACACCATGAGGATGTGCACGGATAAGGGTAAAAATAGACAGATGGGATTTGTGAAAAAAGTCATTTCAAACTACTTGTGATAGTGCTTGTATCGTACCTCCATATACTGGGCAGTGTAGTATTCAAATATATTATCAGCAGATTCTGTTCCTAGTGTCCGCTTTGACTTTGTAAAGGCTGAGTTTGGAGTTTGCAGAGGACAGAGGACAGCCCAAAAAGTGTTCCGTGTTTAATTTTATTCTGCCATAGAGGACGGACAGCTGTGGTCGTAGTGCAAATATTATATTGTACGTAGTTACCATGTACGATACCAGGTTTCTTCAGTGCAACCACAGCAATATTATTTTGGTTCTGAATTATTTTCAATTTTCCCATTTCCTAAAACTCGGTATAATCGTACCCCCCTCTACCTCGGCTTCTTTGGGAAGTGAGACCATCTCAGTTCTCAGTTCCTTTACTCTTTCCACAGAGGGGTATGATACGAGAGCTCATAGAGTTTGGATGGGGCTATGAGACTTGGCACGGCGTTTGAGGGGTGCAGATGAGAAGAGGAGTGAACGAAAGACAACAGGTTTTTCTGATCTGACACATTCCGGAAACGGTTTAATTTCAGTCATGCCATGTGCCACAGCTCGTTACGTATATTGTCATCTACAACACCACACTGTAACTTTACAAGATGTGGTTTGGGAAGCTGAAAATGAAAAGTGAATGACCCAACGGTACGTAGACCATAGTACAACGATAGCACACAGTATCTTGTACCCGTCCTAAAAACAGATTTTCTCTATCAAATCAGTGATACAACAGTCTCTCGAGTCACGTGACATCCCCTCTCCATCTATAAACCGTTGTACGATATGACTTTTATATCCTGGTATTGTCTATTCCTCTATCTGCGGGCTTGTTTCGTGTAGTGTGGCTCTCCACGTGCCGCCACGCAGACCTTTGTTATGAACTGTAATGGCGTTTTTTCGGCTGGATGGGGCGATTGGGCAAGGGGACGCAGTTTGATGAAATCAACCGTTATCTGCAAACCAAGGCCGGAACAGGCATCTCTGGCGCTCTAGCTATCAGCACAATGCCTGATCGTCGCAATCAGAGCTCTGTAGCGGCCCTCAGCTGGCCTCTTTGTTGCTTGCTATCCTGCGGCTTGCTATCTTTGAACTCTCCCAACGATAGTCTTTATCAATGCTATTGTGCCGACGGTGAGACAGAGGTGGAGTGAAGTGTGTGTGAAGTGTTTTCAAAGTCGATTTTTTAAAATCGAGTTTGTGAACCCGATCCTACGTAGGGCTGTGGGTGTATCATCAGCTTGTAAATAATACCACCCGTGACATTCCTCTATGTTCTGTCACTGCCGCTTACAGCACACTAATTTACTGTGGCAGATTTCACTTTTTGATTTTGGACCATCCTTCAAAATTGCACTTTTGGGGGTGGAAAGTCGCTGAAAAACATGTTCCCGGCATTTCCAACCCGTCTAAATCGATTTTACATCCCAAAAACACCACTTTTCTGCCTCCTTCCACCCACAACAACCCCCCCTTATCCACCACTCCGCCTCACACTTACACGCTAACAACGTTTGGGTGGTGCAGCAACCGCATGGGCTTGCATATATTGATTTCCAGCCCTGTGTCAGCTGTAGAATATAAGCAGAGCCCTGTGTCTTTGAAAACCGATCTAACCAGGAACAAAAAACAGTCCAACCTCCAGACACTCCGTCTCATACCACTCTGCGAAAAAACACTACCCTACCTTCTACTCCACTTCTCCACCCCACTACACTACTAAAAATCCTGCCCCACTTTATTTCACCCCACTTTACTCTGACTTGCACTCAACCATGTTTGTCCAGAAAAAACGACTGAGCCCTCAGGCCATCTCTCAACGCTCCAACGGGCTGCATTTCAAGCGCCCAGTCACCTACAAGACAACCATGCTGCATCCCGTCATCTCTGTGTCCTCCAGATCGTCTCAGGACGAAAGTCTCATGGGCAGTGTGGAGGAGTCTGTCTCTTCTCTGTCTGTTCAAGACGATACTGAGGAAGATGAGACGGATACAGAGGAGGAGGAGAGCGACTCGGAACCGGTGGTGCTGAATGAGGAGGACGAAAACGAACAGAGTGAGGAGTACAGTATTACGGCTACTACTCTCAACAGAGGACTGACTTGTACGAATCTGCCTAGAGATTATTCGATCAAGTCGGGTGTTACACGATCCACAGTGTCCACGGTTCGACCCTCGTCTAAACAACACCAGCCTTACAAGTACAGATCTTTGTTGCTGCCTTTTGAACCGTCTAGAGGATCCAGATCAGTGAGACGAAAGATTGGAGGATCTAGAGGGTCCAGTTTGGCTTCTGTGAGACGTATTTTTCGATCAACTCATCATCTGCAGGCTTTGCCTCATAAGGATATCAACTCTCTGCCTCATGAGATCATGCACAAGATTGTGGGTCATTTGGATCAGAGAGATGTGACAATGTGTTTGTACGTCAACAAAAACATGTACTCCACGGCTGTGCGACAGCTCTACAAGGAGCCTTTCTTCTCCTCCACATACAGATTTGCCCAGTTTGTCACTCAAGTCTCTCACAATGACGAACTGGCTTCGTACGTGCAGAAATTGGACCTGAGTACCATCAGACCTGGTTTCGAAAGTGAAGAAGACGATTCAGCCATTTTTGAAAACGAGCCTTTTGAAGATGACGCTGTTCTAGCTGGATGGAGAGACTGGAAGCTGAGAGGAGATCCCTTGTACTCCAGACAGTTCAAGAGACTCACTAAACACTCCAGTGTGTCTTCTTCAAGCCTGTCATGCTCAAGAACCTCGTCAAACTCGAATTCGTCCACTGAGTCCAAACCTGCAAAGAAAAGACGGTCTGTGACTACTGCTATCAGAGAGTCTCGAATCTGGCTGTCCTTCTACAAGAAGAACAAGCTGTATCAGGCTTCTGAGGAGGTTTTGGAGGCCTTGAGAAAACAATCCAACCCTCTGATTCGACCGAAAGTGCCTTACTCTACAGCCCACCCCATCTCGTCTCCCTTCCTCAGACAGTACTCCACCTCCAAAGATATCCCTGTGGGTCACTTGATCCATGTGGTTGCTGCATGCAAGAACCTGACCGATATTGATATCTCGTTTTTGCCTCTCGCTGAAGACTATGCTGTTGCTGGATCGTCTTCGTACCTTCCTACAGCTTCGTCAGGGCTGCTTTTCGTGTCAGATGTGGCTAAACTGTACACTTGGAAGCCCGATGAGATCGTGCCTGTTTCTCCTTCAGATTTGGTTGTGGCTATGCTTCAACTGCGAGACTTGCAGGTGTTGAAGCTCAGGAAGCTCATGTGGGTCAAGAGAGATTCAGTGGTGAGGTTGGTCAATGAGAACAACTCGTTGATGCATTTGGATCTGACGGATTCGGGGTTGGTGAGAGGGGCTAGGTGGGCGGTAGCGGGTAATATGGAGGAGTTGAGGGGGGTGCTTCGATAGCATGAGCGAAGCGAATGCTATCGAAGTAATCAACTGAGCGTAGCGAAGTTGATTCCCCTATAATACTCCTTTATCACCCCCTACTACCCCACATTCTTCTACCCCTGACTAACTATTTCTGTTTCTTTTGCTTTTATTTTTGTTATGTTTTTGTTATGTTTGTTGTTCCTTTTGGTTGGAGTTTTGATTGTTTACGTTACGTCGGTTGGGGGAAAAATAGAGGTTGCATTGGAGATTTGAAAAATGTAGATTTTTAAAAAATAAAAAAATAAAATGAAAATAAGAATACCGTCGATCCGTAAAATGAATACAAGCCGTGTTAGCAGTTGGAGAAGGTTTGGGTGGGTCAGGGGGTGGAGAAGGGGGGATATTATTGTACCCACGTGACCACCGAGGTCAGGGCTATCTCCTGGTATATTAATATCCATGGTTCTGTGGCTGAACCACCCGTTACAAGACATTTGAAGGAAACCCCAGAACGGCAGTCACTCAGTCGTAATCAAACTCTAGACAAAGTTTATGTGGCAATTTGAGTTTTGTTTACTCCACTCTTTGTAGAGAGGGGGGAATTGCTGGAGGAGCTAGTGGGAGTTGTGGAGGTGCTACTGCGATTTTGAGAGTACTAGTGTGTTCCTGAGGGCTGTGGGATTCCTGTGGATGTCTTATATCACCGGTTTGTGTTCATTCCACCCTGCTAAATTGGACACGTGTTTCCTCAGTTAAGCAGCTGGTTAACGTTAAAAGGAGGCTTATCAAGATAAGATGCTGCAGCCCGGATTGAAGGGGAAGGAGTAAACAAAGAAAAATTTGTTAAATGTGGAGCTAAAATGGAGCAGTGAAAAATGGACGAAAATGCAGAAAAATGGGCAAACAAAAGAAATAGGGGGGTTTAACGTTCGTACGGCAGTGATGAGCCCTGAGACAGAGCCGTGCGAGATGTCACAACAAACACCAAAGCACGTGTACACACATTGGTCTATTGACATACCAGTATCGTAGCGAGATCAAGCAAATCCTATACTCATCATCATACGAGTGAAACATTTGCTTTTTGGGCTTAGTGTTTCGAGACGCTTAGCGAGCCGAGTATTAATAGCACCACACTGTACAATTCCAATATCTGTGCAGTTTGCATGGTGCTGGGTTAGCTGCATGTAGCCGTGCCAGGCTGTTTTTAAGACAGTGTTTGATCGACTTGGAGAAACATTCAGGTGGTTAGTAAGCTACCCACGTGAAGAAGAACACGTGATTGTGCTTGTAGGTACGATAGATTGTGTCCTCAACTGTCTGAACAGTGTCCTCAACTGTCTGAACACACAGCACTTTAACACTCACTTTGCAGGACTCATTGTATGTAAAGTCACGTGTATTATTTGTTTAATCAAATCAATGAGGCCATATCGATGAGCTACCAAGATATCAAATCCATCCCACTTATTTCCAGAGCAGTAAGTTGATCACTATTTCCTCCACTAAATACCAACAACCTTACTTGACCTTTTTCACCACCCATCTGCCAAACTCTAAAATCTCCATGCATAAACCTCCACTGAAAACATCACCACTTTCCCGCAACACCATGCTTCGAACACTACAAAGAGCGTTTTCCACGTCACGTGTGGCGCTGAAAAAAACGCCACAGTTCCCACCGCGACCGACTGTCGATGAAAATGAAATCAGCGAGTCGTTTATCAGAGGCAGTGGCCCGGGAGGCCAGTGCGTGAGTATCTCATGAACAACAGAGACAGAAAAGCTAGGAAAATTGAAGAAAAAATGTGAAGCACAAATGGAGTGACTCAGAGAATGCGGAGTAATTTAAGGATCATTTTGCAGCAACTCCCATTCCTCTCAGATGAGAACTGCATGCAGGATCAACGTTTGAAACTTTTCAGCCTGAAAAATTCAGATCAAATTCTGAAAATTCAGGAAATCTTGGAAATACGATTTCATTGATTCTACTGGCTCCCAAAAATCCGTCTGATCCAATCAATGCCCAGCTTTTCATGGTTGCTAGGACACACAACAACTGTTGTCCGTTCGTGACCTTCGGCCACTCACTCCCGTGCTAACACAGATCAACCGACGCTCTACACGATGTCAAATCACTCACATCCCTACCGGAATCGTCGTATCGTCCCAGAAAACCCGTTCTCTTGTGGAAAACAGAAAAATCGCACGCCAAATTCTTGCAGACAAACTCGACCAAATGTACGCCGAGCCCGGAACATCTCGAAAAGATATCGTCGGTGCACACAAGAAAGCCAAGGTCGATAGAGCTCAAAAGAAGAAGGATAGGAAGTACAAAAACCTGTCTTCTGGAGCCGAGGAAGAAGCTGAACTGGCTAACCAGAAAGCCAAGGAGGCTTATGAGCAGTTGATGAAGCAGCTGGGAGGTGATAAGAAGGAGTAGCTGGAAGGGGGTGACGTGTATATAGTATTTATTAGCAGAATGGACAATGTTCGAACTTGTAGTGTGTGCTAGAGACATCATTCTGAAAAGACAGTTCATTCAGAGCATCTTCAAGATTAAAACCAGAATTACACACGACAGGAGTACACCTACAGCATAAATATTGGTATCAATATGATGGTAAGAATGAGGTCTTTTATATTGTCATCTTGGCTAAGCTCTTGTATCATTATGTCGTGCTGCAAATGCGTTTTTATGACTTTACCAAATTAAGGTGATGAGCTCCAAAATCAAACAGGGCAACGATATGAACATGGGAATCACTCAGAAACATTCCTAGAACCTCAATGATCTCCAAATACTCATAAAAACACCGTCACGTGACATATTTAGCCCAGTAAGACCGCCCAATCACCTGAATTTCCAGTTGCGGCCATATCCTGGTGAAAATACGGCTTCCCGTCCGATCAGCCATAGTCAAGCACCAGAGAGCCTAGTTAGTATTGTAGTGGGAGACCATACGAGAATCCTAGGTGCTGCAATTAACAGTCGCGAAGCGGCTGTTTCTTTTTGTACTTTTTTTGTCTGATGTTTTGTCTCTCACCTATCTAATGTGCTTAGTTATCGTGGTGTTGAGAGATGTGGTGGTTTTTGTATGTTGAACTTTCAGAGGTTGGGAGTTTAGATTAGCTTTATTTTGAGTGGTGTCTTTGTCTTGGTGATAAAGAGTGGTTCTCTTAGCCGAAATAAGCGAAGCATGAAGCTTTATGAGTGTCAGAGAGGACAATTCAATGGGGCATTATCCGGAAGTAAAGTGAATAATCTTTTTCTCGTTAGAAAGCCACAATCGCCAGGATCATTCTGATATAAAAATATCTGCTTCACCCCATACAAATATTCTAGTTGTGTGCTCTCAAAGTACATCGTAGTTCTTCATAGAAAGACAGTCTATTCCCGTTTCAAGCAGACATTGCTGCCATACCACTGTCACATGCTCCACAGCCCCAACTTCATTGTCTGAACCCCTCTCTGACTGGTCGATATTGCTCACATGTACTTTGAGGCTGTTGGGGCTGTCTTTCAAGAGGAACTGTACAACACAGCACTCAGTATATATCAGTCAAGAGCTGTTCATGTATAGTCTTATCAATCCAAAGCCATTAAATCCTCTTATATTACTCCTTAATAACTGTTTCTACACTCTTTCATTTTGAGGCTGTTCATTGTCCTCACCAGTCACCCTTTCTGTATAGACATAAAAGGAACACCATTGCTCCACCTACAGTAAGACAACATGATAACCGGCATCCAAGAAACATGCTCTGCATCAACCTTCATTGAAGGTACGATGAAGCTGTGTACTGTGTGCAGCAATCCATCTTTTGGCAACTTTTACTTTGTCTATGAAGATGGTCCATACTATGAGAAACCCGTCTACTTGAAGTACTACAACCTCCAAACAGGCCGTAAACACTCGAGTGTGATTCCCGTTTTTTACACTTTTCCAAGAAGAGACGTCACCAGCAGGTGCCTCAGTCCCTGGAGCTTTCTCATCATGACAGATACTGAAGCGTTCAATATTTTGTTGGACGATAATTGGAGTAGGAGAAGTTTGTTCACTCAAAGTGGACAGGCTATTGATGAAGAAGAGAGACCTGAGGGATGGTATTATCTTCAGGCAGTTGATGGAAGTGAAGTGAAGATCTTTGGATGGGTGCTGCAGGAAAAGTGGGCTTTTATCTGGTGGAAGTTTGAGGAGATCCAAGGTCGCGTTTTGAAAATTGATATTTCAGGAGAACTGCTGAAATTGATTGAAGCGTACATCTATTCCAAGTCGTTTTTTATGGAGGATCATATAGCCAAGGAGGTTATAGAGAAGAAATGGGTGCATGGACATCCTCGAGTCCTAGATATGGCTTATAAGATGGAGGATAAGAACAAGAGGTTTAAAGACCCGAGGTATAGGGACAGTTGGCATTATATAGGATAATGACATTTATCGTTCATGACATCTCGTTGAATATTTGTGCTACAAAGTTGAAAAGCAGTTCATTGAAAGCGCATTAATTAGACGGTTCTAATGGTATACACGAAGTCTTGTTTGGGCAATATTCCCTTTATAAATTGAGTGTTGTAAGAGTCGCACGTTAGTCTAGGTGTGTGTTGTTTTTTTTTTGTTTTTTTGTTTTTTTGTTTTTTTTTATTGTGCTGTATATTCATGTATTAAATCTATTCGTCATCCTCCTCCTCATCACTGTCCACCTCCATCTGTGCAAACGCGTCGTTTTTCGACTCGGGTCCAAACCATCCTTCCTCATCATCATCGTCAGAATCACTCTCCTCCTCCTGTTCAACTTCAATAGGAACCAGCACCTCTTGGGCCTCCTCTCCATTAGTAATAGCCTGAGTATAAGCCACATCAGGCTTACCTCCAAGCAGGTACTGAGTGGAGTATGTATTCGTTCCAGCGAGTCGAGCAATCTCCTTGTTCACCCTAGTGACAAACTTTTGCACAGCTCTGAGAACCTGAGCGTACTCGTGCTTTCTCTGAGCCATGTGTCTTCCATGGGCAGTAATAACCGCCTTGATCCACTTGAGATGGAACTCGGCATGAGGAGTAGCCTCAGTAGCAGAAGCCAGGAAACGCAGGAACCGTTCAAGGTACACTACAGGCAGTCCTCGAGCCACTCGATCAATGGTATCAACAGGAATGCTCTCATAGACCTTTTGAATGAGTCTAGGAACGTTGAGACGATGTGCCATGACCAGAGAAATGAGGTAGTCCTTGTTCTCCAGAGCCTCCAGAGTAGTCTGAGGAGTCACATCAACGTCCAAGTCGAAAGGATCAAACATGAGTTCATCGTCAATGGAGTACATCAACAGACCCTCAGTGGAAGCAGCAGCAAACTGTCGTCCAGTAGGAGAAAACTTGATGGCAGTGGTTCGAATCTCAGGTCGAGTACGTCGCTTACTCTTGTCTCCTCGAGTAGCTCCAGGCAGAGTATTGTCCTTGTTATCTTCCCAGTCTGATCCGTCGGGGTCATTGATGAGATCCAGAGCACCTGCTTCAGTCATGTTTTTGGAGTTGAGATAGTCCAGAGTACCTTCCAGAGACATGTTTCGAGACACCTCGAACCGTTTCAAGAGTACTCCTGACTGAACATCATACAGACAAATGAAACGCGAGTTTCCGCCTGCAATCAGACACTTTCCGTCTGCAGAGTAAGTCATGCAAGTAAAGTACTTTGACCGAGCAGAGTTCTTTGCGCTGAATCTATCGCTAGAATGACGTCCTCCAGAGATATCTTTAGCTCCATCAATACTGCCCACCTGCTTTCCTTCTTCAATATCCCATACAGTCACTTCTCCGTTGAGAGTAGACACTGATAGCTGCTTGGAATCAGGTCGCATCACCACCTGAAGCACATCCGACGTCAGCTGGAACGGCTCAACCGTCTGAGTACGTGCGAAAATGTTCCACACTCGCACAGTATGGTCCCAGGAGGCTGATGCAAGAATAGAAGCATTGGCAATCTCAGCTCCAAACGACAAACAAGACACAGGACCTTCATGGCCAGCTAGAGTATCCAGCAGCTGACTGGTTTGCACACTCCACACGTAAATGTCAAAGTTATCCAGAGAGCCAGCACACACGACTTCTCCTGAAGGGTCGACTGCCAGAGCAGAGAACTGAACTCGCTCAGGAGCAGCAAAAGTCCGGAAATTTCTGTACCGAATGAGATCCCAGGCTCGGACTGAACCGTCTAGAGACGCTGAAAACAGGACATTGCCCTTTCGAGAAAACTCCAGGGCTGTGACTGCTGCAGAGTGTTCAGTGAAGGTGACCAGACAGAAACCTGAAGCAGTGTCCCAGAGTTTGATTTTTCCGTCCTCCGAGGCAGTGACCACCTTACTGCCGTCAGGAGAGTACACCAGGGAGTTCATGGAGTCGAAATGGCCCTGTTGTTTGAGCACATAGGACTCTGACTGCCACTCCCAAACAAGCAGCTGTCCGAGTTTGGAAGCACCCAGAGCCATCCACTCACCTGTTTTGTTGATGGTGACAAAGTCGATTCCATGCTGAGACACCGACATGGTCTGGATTTGGGTCATACTGGGCAGCTCGTACATGGCAAAAGTACCATTGGCAAACCCCACAACCAGAATGTTGGAAGCCGCATGGAACGCCGAACACTTGAGAACACTCTGCTGCTGGAAGTAATGCCGGTCCCGGATCTTCCAGCCAATATGCTCATCGTCCTCAGACCCTTCGTCGTCGTAAGCCCACTCGAAACACGCTCCGTCCTTGGAAACAGTGTAGATAGTCTCCTGGTCCTGGGAGAAAAACGCGTTTGTAATGGTGTCTCTGTGTCCTCCAAGGGTTGCTGCAGCTCCGGTATCCTTCTCCATAAGAGACCAGACTCTGCAGGTGAGATCTTTAGAGGTAGTAAGGAAGAACCGAGAGTCGTCAGACCAGGTGATGGATGTAATCTCGGCAAAATGGCCCTCGTATCGCTTGTGTCGTACAAAGGGAGCGAAAGACCGGCTGTTTGTGTCACTGGGAATAGCCCAGACTTCCAGACGAGACCCAATGTTGATGGCAAAGTACTGAGAGTCGGGCGAGAACTGAATGTCAGATACAGCGTCGTTGAAGTTGAAGTGATGGATGACAGTACGTCGCTTGAAGTTGACGAGAATGGCTTTTCCGTCGTCGGAAACAGTCAACATCAAAGAGCCCTGGTTGTTCAGAGCAATACAGGTGATGTTTCGTCGATGCTCATAGGGAAAGGTGAAAGATGTGTTTTTGACCAGGTCAAAGTAGGACACTCGGTTGCCTACAGGTGAAAGTAAGGCAGTGCCATCGGGCGTGAAGACCAGATTACCCTGTCGGTACACCGTTCCAAGCAGGTTGGAGAATTTGTAGTCTGCTTTCATGGTTGGGGTGGTGAAAGAGTGGAAAAAAAATTATGCATGATCCAGGGAAATTTTTAAATAGGCTTTGGGGGAGGTTGGGGGGGTATAGTGAGTGGGGCTTGATAGGAGAGGGCTAGGGGATATTTGAGGGTAGTTTTGGGGTCCTATGGGATGGGGGAGGAGGATAGAGGTGTTTTTTTGTTTCTGAAAGTGATGATTGGCTCCATTGATGGAGTGCTTGAGGTGTTCCTCATAGTAATTGTGAATGAACCTTATTTGAGGGGGCGCAGGGATATTGGTGAAATTTGTGGTGGGAGATGATGTAGGTAGATTAAGGTGATTTTTGTGAGTGAGATGGTGCTTTTATTTTTCTATTTGGATCATTTTTGGGCCTGCTGGAGGGGTATTAGTTATGGCTAATTTTCAACAATTCTTGTAGTAAAATGGGAAACTTTTGTTAAGCGAGTACTTGATAACGTTAGTTCGATTCCCGTGGATGAATCTTTAAAAATATTTTCAATTGTTGAGTAAATATGCTAAACGTGATAATATTTTCCGTATTATTACACAGCAATGTCCATCTCGGTGAGGGGGTCTTTGTATGAGCTCCTTATTGTACAAGGTGAGTTATTTTCCATTGTATCAGTATAAAACGTCTTCTAACTTCTAAGATCAGCAGTATCTATAGATCAAGTGGTCACGTGACTTCAAATCGCCCCACAATTTGGTGGAAAAAGCACATCCAACGAAATTAGCCCATTTCCGTTGAGTCTTTTGATGAAGATCAACTAAACTTTGATTTTATTCCGACAAACAGTATTAGCGGTATGCTGGATGTTGCAGGACAGCTAGAGGGATAAGAGTTTGATCATTGGATTCCTTGAAGCGCAGCGATTCTAATGGTATATCTCTAGTCCCTGTAGGAGCTCTATAACCCTATGTTTGGTCCTACATAATAACCCTTCCGACAAAGTTTAGCCGATGAGATAACTAATGTTGATCTCTTTGTATTCTCCTCTGGTATTTCAGATATCGCGCGTTGGTTCAAATCTCACACCAGCAGTGCCATCTTCCAACTCCAATTTCATCCAAATTCGGCTAAAACAGTGCCGTTTTCTGAACCTCGGTTGAGTATCAAGGTTCAGATCTGAAGATGCAGCCGTTGGAACTGCGGGAGGGAAGATATACGGATTGTGGGGTCTCATTCGGAAGCGGTTGATGTCGCGGTTCCAGAAATTCAACAATTATTCACTTTGCATGGCTATTGAGTGAGTTAGGGGTGATTTAGTTCCCCAATTGCTTCACGTGACTCCCGCTTTGGAAAATACCTCTATTCTCCCGCCTACTTTAAATAAACGCATTTGCGGTCAAATCGAACGCGAAGCAACTTTGATCAGGAATGCAACGTTAGTGATTAGCATATGATTGAAAGTAGGGAGGTGATAGGGTGTAGAATGAATAGCAAGAGCACTACGTGCTCTTACCCCTGTAATTGGATCTGAGACCGGACGTTGCTATATACCTGTGCATGCATCTTGTTGCATGAGGGTACATGTGCGAGCGATATCTCGGAGTTTACGGAGATAACGGAGGGTAACCGATAGGGCATGAACAGGATTGTGTGAGAGATATAGGTCAAGTGTTATTGGTCTCACTATACTATTTGATCATGTGATATGTGGTATTCCAGGTACTAACAGGTTGTTTTTGTAGGTGCGTTATTTCTCGTATCACTCACATTAGAGACTGCAATAACCATGTAAATAAAGCGATGGATAAGCGGAGGGTGTGGGAGGCGTTTTAGACGTTTTAGAATTACAATTTGTAGAATGACGGAAGGCTTGTAGATAAAAATGTATAGCCACGCGTGTTTCCCGTGAAGAATGAGTTATTTAGTGTGTGCACAAAAGTAGGCACTGTTATATGGAACGAAATGAGCTCAAAACAACTGCATCATGATGTGCTCGTATATATCTCAATGCTGTCATCTTCTCAACTGGCATATGGCTGCCATATTTTTATTTTATTTCGGCTGTATTTTCGCCCCTCTAAAATAGCTTGTATGCTGCATGACGGAGACGTACTTGTAGGAGTAGTGTCCTGGCTCAGTTTTGGAGTATTTGGACGGGAAAAAACGGAATTCCACTCTCCTCCTCAACGCGGTCATTTTCCAGTAAAAATGATCCCCCCAACCCTCCTCCTCATCCACCCACCACAACCCCCCAACAATTAACTCAGCTCAAGGTTTAACTCTATCCTGTCATATCACATCCTCCATCTTGCAACATCTCCTCTACATCCACCCAACACATGTCGTATCA
Organism: Yarrowia sp. JCM 30694; assembly: GCA_001600515.1. Classification (NCBI taxonomy): domain Eukaryota; kingdom Fungi; phylum Ascomycota; class Dipodascomycetes; order Dipodascales; genus Yarrowia; species Yarrowia sp. JCM 30694. The sequence goes on along the minus strand of BCKF01000006.1, from coordinate 199,620 downwards.
ACCCCCGAAACTCGCTCTACAGCCTATCCAAGAGCACTATCTCAAGCGAGAGCTCGTGCGGCTTGAAATTGAGGACGAGTTTCTTGAACTTGCCGATTTCCGCGGTCTTCGAAAATTCGGAGCGCCCTTTGCTGCTAATGGACCTCAATCCACCCCAGATCCCATTGTCGAGCCCCATAGTGACCACGAACACTACACGCCGACGATTGGGTCGCCGGTACTCGAACCGCAGAGCTCTGGAGGGTCGCACCACTCGGTTATGGGCTCCATCAAGCATATCAAAAAGAAGGGGTCTCATATCAAGAAGCACATTCACATGCCGCATTTGAAGGGGCATGGACACCATGACGAACATGAAGATGAGGCGTATGGAGATTTGGGACTGGGAATTGTTCCTGACGATTCTCATACTCCTTCTCATACTTCCTCGACGTCGTCTATTGTCGTTTATCAGTTTCCCATTGTCAGACACATGTTTGTGCACCATATCAAGACCTTTCCTTTCTTGAGCAAGGCGGATGATCGCGATTTCTGGCAATTGCGATTGCAGGCGTTTTTGGAGAGTTTTGCCGACAAAAACATTTCTTCTTCCGAAGACAGAGCTGAAGATACAAAGCGGTCAAAGATCTCGCTACGAATCAAAAAGGCCTTTGCAATGTACATGTCTGCGGGTCTGATGACGACTTCTGTTGACGAACCTACAGCTAAAGTGGAGAAACCCGCTACTGCTGGTGTTGAACAGCTTGACCATAAAAAGGTGCTCTCCTCCTTAGCGTCTGGAAAGTTCATTAATGGCTTATGTCTCAATGTCGTTGGAGTACGAGAGGTGCGTACCAAACGAATGCTCTCCTTCCTTGCTGGAGATCACGTGTCTGCCGAGTACCTCATTGAGACGAAAATGGAGTCCCATGAAGGTCGAACCGTCGTTGTCGCACGCACTTTCCACGATTTCAAAGAGCTCGCCAAAAAGCTGCATCGTGAGTTTCCGGGTAGAGGACTTCCTAATCTTCCTGTAAGAAACAGAGCAGCTTCTCAAGCCACTTCTTCGGCCATTGGAGGGTTTGTCGATAACCATCAGGACGAAGATGGGTCGATTGAGGACGAGTTGAACGATGCCGAGGAGCATATTGATGATGACGATACTGCCAATGTGAATCATAATGGTAAATCAGTGTCTCTTCCTCGAGAGAAGCAGAGAACTACTCTGAGAGCGTATCTGCATTCTCTGGTGGCTAATAGGATGGTCGCAAACTCCAAAACTCTCCTGGAGTTCCTCTACATGGACCCTATCCAGATGACTCCTAACGAAATCAAAGATATGGAGCTGCGTCGAAAAGTGGATATTGCTCGAGTCAGAGACCAGTTGCGGTTCTACGAGGTTGCTCAGGCAAGAGCGCAGGAACTGAACGTTTACTTGCAGGAGTTCAAACAAGATCTTGTGAGAGAAGATGGTCTGAAACATATTTTTGACGAGATCAGAGATAAGTCGTCTGCACGTGACTTGTCGCCTCGATTCCAAAAGTTCATCAAATGGGCCACCATTGAATTCGCTGCTACTCTCTTTCACATGTTTGTGGCTTCGGATAACGCTCCTGAAGTTTTCGCTCAGGTTTGTCGTCTTCATCGGTTCATTCCTTATACCGTGATTAAAGGTATTTTGCGGCTTTCAAACCCCGTGTCGATCATGAAAGGCATGATGGACTTGTTCCTTGCTCAGCCTTTTGGCAGAAAGTCCCTTTTCCAGAATATCGTCTGGTACATGCTTCAAGAAGATATCAAGCAGCAGGAGCGAGCTATCAAGGAGCTGAAGTTGTTGATTGCAGACGATTCAGTGTGTCAGGGTCTGGAGGACTTTGTTTATGCTGATGAAGCCACTCATCAGCGAGTTCTGAAAATCAAACATGCTCATGATTGTGATATGGTGCTTGCTATTTTCAAACTCCAGGCTGAAGAAAACCACTCCTGGGAACAGGAACGAACTGTGCAGTTGTGGTATGAACGATGGGACAATGCTGTTGAAGAGGAGCCCAATAATGATCCTCATTTTGTTCAGCCTGAAGATGTGGCCAAGTTTAGTGCGACCAAGAATTTGCTCAAACATCTCACTCGAAAGAGAGACAAGGATTTGTTCCAGGATTTGATCAACGAGAAGGCTACTGTTCAGCTTGTTAAAGACTTGATTACTATCTTTTATGAACCTCTCATTCGAGTTTTCAAAGACGCTCATATTTCCGAAGCAGTTGGAGACTTGCAGCGGTTTGCCGACGACTTGATCAAGACCGTCAGCAAGTCTGAAATCGACTCTCTGACGTCTGATGCCAACTCTCAGGTTCAACTTTTCGTCGATCTTTGCAACAGACACGTGGATTCGCTCTTCAGATTCATCCACAACGTCTACCAGCACGATGGAGGCTTGTTTGACCAGCTCATGGGCTGGATCTCGGACATTATCCTGTTTTTGAAAGAGGGACAGCAGCATGGAGCTCCCTTAGACCTGGAAGCCATGTTGGCCAATTATCCGGGTGATAAACAAAAGGTCATTTCGGAAGTCGACCAGATTGTCGACTGGACTCAAAGAAGAAAGGACTGGTATGATTTGCGAGCTGCTGCTGCTCAGCAGATGCGAGATAGTGGAGTTAAGCGGTTGTCGAGATCGTCTTCTGTCAATTCGACACTTGCAGCTATGGGAGCTGATGCTGAGGATGATATTGATACAAAGTGGGACTCTACGCTTCCTGGCGGTCCTAACGGTATGACTACAGCCGATTTCGGTATCAATATCGAAGATATCAATGAACTCGAGCTGGATGTTGCCGAGCTGGATCTGGAGGATAGAGCCATCATGGGCAAGAGTGAGGGTCAGTTGGATGCAGTGGAGGAGGAGAGGAGAAGGAGAAAGCTGGCAAGGAAGATTGAGGCCAAGCAGCAGAGCTCGGATCTGCCGCCTCAGAGACCGGATATTGTGGAGATTCCGAAAATGCTGCCGGTGTTTAAGGGGCAGTTGTTGGAGATTTTGGACCGCTAGGGAAGCTGCGAAGCAGGTTCCCGAGTGGGTCAAAGCTGTGTGTAAGGAACCTGCGAAGCAGGTTCCTTTTAGCAGTTTTGCCGTAACGTATAGACTTTAGATTATATTATTCTGTCATTGATGTAAGCTGGACACTGAGTACTATATGATGGTGTAGATGATAGCTGTAGAGTGACTGGAGAACAGACTGATGATGAAGCTGTCAGTGTGTTCCTGGTAGCTACAATTTTTCATACTCTAGAAATGTGTAGTATAGATCTCTGTGTGACTACTTCTTACGAGATGTTTATGCCTTCTCCTTGTTGATGGATAGAGCTATTGTGGTGGTGTGCACTTGGTCATGCTGTTGGGAGGTCTAAGAGGAATCTTCAGAGGCCTTTAAGGTGAGGGCTGTTTCAGAGTGCCATGATTAAAGATGAGGCTACACAGCAGAGATGTATTGATGTGGAGTAAAATCATGGTAAAAACTGATTTTGTTACTGAGATAGTCTTACGTGGAACAATATTGGTATTTACTGCAGGGTTCTGATTACTTACAAGTTAGGAGGACATTTGAGCTCTGTTCTATACCTCTCTTTGAATACAGTACATACAGTAGCCTATAACTGTCATTAGCTAGCTGTTAAATCAAGTGTATCAGCATCAGTTCACTTCTAAGAACGGTCTTGTCCTTTCACTCTACATAAAGATAGAATTTGAGAAGTATTTAGTTCGGTAGTCTGTTGTCAAACGGCTGTAGAGACAGACTTCTCCATTCACTCTAGCCAAAGCTTATCAGATGCGCTATTAGGTGGAGAGGTGGGCTGGTGGAACTTTACTCAGTACCCGGTAACACTCAGATCACGTGAATCTGTATCAGAAGAGTCTTTATGTTAGTGTCACGTGACTTCAGCTGAGATTTTTCGGTTTTCATTTTTTTGGTCATTATTTCTTACGGCACTGTAGATCACGATAAGACCTTGGTAAGCCATACAACTCTATCTCAACTCATAAACAAGGGAGGGGTACGAGTTTTTCACTTTTTCAAAACCCCAATTCCACAGTCATCTTCTCCAATGAAGATACTGAGCATTCCGTTGCTTTTTACGTTGGCTACAGCGCAACAGGAGTTCATATCGGTCGACCCATTCTTGTCTCCTCCTCAATCATTCCAATGGAGTACAGCAGGAGTAGGAGCAGCAGCAGGCACGGCATTTTTCTCTGGAAAAGCAGTATCGGGTTTCTGGAGAGACAACAACTGTGCCGGCAAGTTTGACAAGTTGTGTGTTTTGGTTTGTGGTGGGGGAGCTCTGTTGAATGTGTTGTCTGTTGCTACAATGGCAGGACTAGCAGGACATGTTTATGAGCAGCATAAGTTGTTCAAAAGGTATAAGAGTGTTGTGGAGTCCCATTACGAAGCTGTGGAAGCGATATCCTTGTTGTTGGAGGAGAATGGGTGTCAGTTAGTGGGTACTACAGGGTACCTTGGTCAAGTGTATTCTGGTACTTCAGACAACGCTACTTTGACGTGGATGAAAGAAGGGGAGGTGGTAAAGAGGGAGTTTGCGCCAGGGAGGGCGTTGGGGGTGTTGACTGAGATGTTATGAAGGACAAAAACAAGAAACGGGATATTTGTTGAGGTAATTTCATCTTCAAAAGCGCAATGCTGATTGTTGTCGAGATGTGAAGCAACCATTGGAGTCAGCGAGCTTTGGCGGTTATAATGAGACCTTTCCGAGCTCTCTAGGGCTATTTTTGCATTCTGGAGATGGTGTAATGTCAGGATACCTTCAAGCGTCTGTCTTGAAGAGTAAGAGAAGCACTTGCACTTGTTGAATCTCAAAAGCAAGCCCACTGTACTATTGGAAACTGACCGATGTGGGTTCAGAAATATCATCTGTTTATCGATACACTCACTATTGGCCTGTCTGTCTAACTAGCTACAACTGCTCTTATTGTAGGATGCTTCTCTCCACTAACTCTCAACAAAAGTCTATCTACCACTTACTTGGACAACTGCCTTAGACTGAATATATCTCCACATTTTGTATGAGCCGGAGTGGATATTCTCCCATATTCGCTTAAAACCAACCTATAACGCAGATATTCCGTATACAACTTTTCTCCCACTGCCTTCTGGAACATCATTATTGCACCCCTAAATGAATTTTATTGTAAACAAATATCAACTAATTGCTCTTAACAAAAATCAAAAATCAAAAAATCACGAAATAGACATACTTCTAGCGTACTGTAGTCACCAGACACTTCATTACAGCACCCAGTATTCACCACCACACAGCAACTCCACTCTCTGGCTCTTAACTAACAAAAATGCTCTGTAATGACTTTTTTCTTAAACAAATGCTAACTAGCTAAATGGAACTCCAGTCTTAAGTTACAAACTAACCTGTAAGCAAAATTTAATGCACCATATATATTCTACGTGGTACCAAAATACTCCCATGATTCTCACGATTCCACTAATACCACCCTACTAAAGACCTCTTTCGGCTAGCATCTGCGCTCGATACTTGAAAGCAGAGTCTTGAGAAATACACCTGGCTGAAAACGTTCCCTCCACAAAACCAAGCTGGTGCAAGGCCTGGTCTTTCCATCCATAAGGACAGGTGACTAGAGTGATTTCACCCGTAGCCAGATCAATCACATGAACATCAGCATCTTTACCTCCAGTGACAAGAAACTGGGCTGTTCCATGCGGTGTATAGCCCTGTTCAAAATCTACTCCAGCTTCACAAATGATCCTCTCTCGCTTGAAATACAGCTTGTCTGGGGTCTCATAGTCAATAAAAGTAGGTACCAACGCCTTCTTTAGCTCCAAATAGAACCAAACCAGCCCGTTGTAAAACGCTCGAGGACGTGCATTGTATGCTTGTGCGTAATGAACCATTTGTCTGGAGTTAAAGTCGACAAAATGGTGTTTGGCAGAAGAATCCTCTGTGACCACACTCAACTCTCCAGGCTCATAACAGTATTCATGTTTCAGCCAGGGCACTCCGTTTTCGTATACTGGGTTGTCACGTGGCATGATAAGTGTTCCTCCAGTGGCCATATTGATCTGAACCATGTTACGTCCAACATGAACTCTCCATTCAGATCTGTTATGAGGAGGTTTCATGTGTCCAGGAAGCGAGATTCGAACGCCGTTTTTCATGATGATGTTTCTATCGTCTCCAATAGACACTACAGTGTAGTCCAAATCGACTTTTTTTGTTTCCAGAGTCCAGTGATCCAGTCGAAAGTACTCGTCCGTGTCTATATCCATAGTCTCCATAGGTGTACAGTATGCTACTTCAACTTGATAATCTCCAAAGAATGAGACAAAGGTTTGGGGTAACTTTTCGTTGAAATCCAGCTCAGTGCCAATGACAATATGTCTTTTAGGACGTTTTGGCAGAAAGTTGATTTTGTCTATATTTTCGTCAACATCACAAAATTCCCATTTAAGCCGTTGGACAAAGACAAGAGCACAGTCCCGCCAAGATGATAAATCTCCATCTCCAGGATGCATGAAAGGGTTTCTTTGTTTCACTTTGGATTCCAGAATTAAGTCAATTGACTGAAAAACAGAATACCATGCCTTGTTGACTTGCCGTAAAGAGACACATGTCTCGAGAGAAGCAAAGGAGTAAATGTTGCTCATAATCTCTGACGGGATATGAAATCCACGTGACCTGGCGTCCCGAAGATACTCAAGCGGCTGTTTTGTTTTCATCACATGAAGACCACTGGTAGCTTCCTCCTTCCACCACTTTTGTAGATGTTCTTCCACCTCCATCTCTTGATACACATAGGTTCGATCCAGTCTCACCCATCTATGTGTATACTTTGTGTCCTTGTCGTTAAGATTATCGTACATTTCTAATATCTCCTCAGCAATACGTTCAACCACTTGTCTGTCCTCCACTCTAGCCATACTGTCTTCAATGACCATACCAAAGTCGTCCAATAAGCCAAGATACCCTTTCGCAGCGTTGTCCCATGATTTATTCTGCTTGGTGAAATCTGCAATGGACGTTTGTAGCGATGCATTGAACCTGCTGGCTGCTTCCAGACACTCTTGTTTAGTTGAGGGTGGCTTTTTCGGAAGAAGCTCCTTGAGATGCTGAGTCAAAGAGTCGGCCAAACTGTCGATACAAGGGATAAGGCCTGTTCCTACGTCGTTAAAGTCGTTCCAGAGCGTCTGGATGCCTGTATCCAGCTCGGCTCCTTGCAAGAGTCGCAGATCTTGGAATGTGACCATGTTGGAGAAGGTTTCGTCACGATAAGACGACTGCATGAGATAATGGAAATAGTGAAAAGAGATTGAGACGCGGTGGAGACAAGCTGAGTGGGTCACGAGATACATAGGAGTTGTTTTAGACGTATTATCAGAAAAAACCATCCCCGTCAATACTTATCACCCAGTAAATGCCTCCCAAGTGAGCACTTTGAGCTCCGTTTAGTTAGGCTTTGTTAGAAGCAGTAGTTGGGAGTTTGTTCAAGAATAGGTCTGGTCTTACCAAAAAAAAAAAAAAAAAAAAACCGAAATACAGTCACCTCAAGCCTTCTGTAAACATCCAAACACCTCATCCATACTCCTATCTATATTCTATTCTATTCCACCATCTCCGCATACACTTGGTTTCACTGGTTCCGCTCCTGCAGCTTTTTAACCTTCATAGAGATGAGGCAACTTACTATCAGCTCATAGCAACACTCAGCACCAGGTTATGACCAATAAAACCCGAAAAAAAATACTTCATAGGTGTCACGTGACCCGTACCTCCATTTCCCCTTTTCTACAGCCCTCCAGCTATCCTGGAACTGTACCTTTGCTCTTCTTATATGCATGCAGCCCTTAAATTAGGAGAGCAAGAAGTAATCAGAACAGCACAACTAAACAGACACCTGGAGACACAGAAATGAGGGGAAAACTGGATACAAATAATATATCGTGTTATTATAGCAATATCGCTCACTATTCGCTTTTCTCATAGTTCTCTAACAGTTGTTGTCAGTTGCTCATTTCCTGTATCTCGTTTTACTCTTGGTGAACTCCCAACGTCACGTGCAAAGCTAACCTAAATGCAGTGAAAAATCCTCTTCACAATCAGTCACTCACACAGAACAGTACAACAACTACAATGGACGAAGTCAACACGACCACCTGCCGATTCTACGCCAACAAGTACCCCGAGGTCGACGACCTGGTGATGGTCAACGTCAAGGAGATTGCGGACATGGGTGCTTACGTAAAGCTGCTGGAGTACGACGACATTGAAGGCATGATCCTGCTCTCCGAGCTCTCTCGAAGACGTATCCGGTCCATTCAGAAGCACATCAAGGTCGGCAAGAACGAGATTGTTGTTGTGCTGCGAGTCGACAAGGACAAGGGCTACATTGACCTGTCCAAGCGACGAGTGAGCGCTGAGGACGTGGAAAAGTGCGAGGAAAAGTACACAAAGTCCAAGACGGTGCATTCGATTCTGCGACACGTGGCCGAGAAGCACAAGTACTCGCTGGAGAAGCTGTACGAGCAGGTGGGCTGGCCATTGAGCCACAAGTACGGCCATGCTTACGACGGTTTCAAGCTGTCCATCACCAACCCCGATCAGGTTTTTGGAGATCTCGAGGACCCTGCCTCTCCCGCCATCATGGAGGATCTCAAGGCGCAGATTGGCCGACGTCTGACCCCCAACCCCGTCAAGGTGCGAGCCGATATCGACATCACCTGCTTTGCTTATGAGGGTATTGAGGCGATCAAGAAGGCTCTGGCTGCTGGAGAGACGCTCAACTCGGAGCTGGTGCCCGTCAAGGTCAAGCTGGTTGCCGCTCCTTTGTTTGTGCTCACTTCTACTTGTCTTGATAAGCAGAAGGCCATTGATACTCTGGGAGAGGCGATTGAGAAGATCCGAGAGAGTATCGAGGCGTCTGGAGGCTCGCTGACTGTCAAGATGGAGCCCAAGGCTGTGACTGAGACTGACGATGCTGAGCTGGCGAAACTGATGGAGAAGACGGAGAAGGAGAACAAGATGGTGGATGGAGATGATGATGATGCGGATGAGGAGGCGGGGGATTTTGAGTAAGAGAAGCGAGCGAAAAGCGAACGAAAAGCGAATGAGAAGCGAACGAAGTGAGCTTCGCAATGAGCTTTGAGGAGCTTGAGTGAGCGAGCGTACGACAGACGTTACACACTCAAGAGCTACAGTAGAGCAAGGATGAAAAGGATAAAATGAGCATAGTCAATAAAGGTTGGATAGTAAGAGGGGCTCGAGCGGAGCGAGAGTGCCGGCATATTTTGCTAGAGTAGAACAGGTGTAGATTTGGACAGTAGAGATTTTGTATATGGAGGTTTGGGGTTGGGTAGTTCTGGTGTGATGGGGACTGGGGTTTATTAGAGTGATGTTCAATAGGCTACAAGAACGCTGAGTGTGGGAGGCTTTGTTGAAGAGCCAGCTGTTGAAATTAAGTGTGCCTTGCTGATAGCCTGTCTTGGTCTTCAGCTGTGGTACTGTACGTACAATATTGTCTGGTTGTATAGACTGTGGTTCATTAAAGTGAGGTTCAAGAGGCGTTGGGTGTGAGTTACTACGGTAGGCTTTGTTAAAGTAGAGAATGTGGTTCAAGAAACTTCCGTACTGTATCAGTAGAGCCGGTTGACGGTAGCAGGTTTGCCTAGGAGAGATAACTATTAACAGGGTCTAATTAGTGGTCCTCGGGTTTACTGTGGGGGCTACTGTGGTTGTATAGACTGGGCTTCATGGAGGCTCTACTGCTATCCTGGAGGCTTTAAGAGCTCTGAGTGTAAGCTTATGGCTACTTAGAGAGAGTCTTGTTACAACTACAATAGCAGCCATGATAACAGTCAGGTTAACTATCGGTACAACTATAGAGTATGTGCCAGTACACCAGATACGTTTACAAAAGACTAGTCACAAGTTATTTGCAGAAATGTGGTAGAGATTGTAGACGTCCCCAGAGCTGTCTTGTCTGTAGGTGATTTTAAGGTGACTGATTTTGTAGAGAAAGCTCAGACTGTAAAGCAAGATAGAGTGAAGGCTATCGTAGCTACTGGCCGTAAAGATGAAGAAGAGCTCCAGATAGTTGTAGCATTCAACCCTCACTAAGCATACAAAAATTACCCTAATGACTCGAATAGCTCTGATATTCAGCTTCTATATTCTCAAGGTCTTCACATAAGTTCATAGGATCTAGTGGTCTGTATTTCCATCTTCTTTACACTTGTCGAATAGTCATCAATAAGCTATCTTAGCAAGGAAGACATGAAGCTTCACCTTTCTAAAATAAGCTGTCTTCATTCATAAAAGTAGTCAGCTACATTCTCCAATACTGTAAAGAATTAGCTGTATAGCTGGAGTGATACAAGATGCCTGCTTGTAATGGTTAAATGCATGTATTAAATAATTAGTGCCTATAGGCGATTAGTGAATATAATTAGGGGTGTAGTGAGCGCCAGCGAACTTCACCGTTAATAAGCCCTGTTTGAGGACACTCAGGCTTCGCCTTGTGCCCTACTCAACATAAGCAGGAGGCATACTAGCCCCACCCGTCGCCTCATAACCAGGCAACCCCTCTTCACCTCCTCCACCCTGCTGTCTCTGAACACCCTCTCTAAACGCAGTATGTTTCTCTGCCAACACTTTCTGAAACTCGATAGCGCCACCTTCTCGAAAATACAAAGACGCCTTCCACGTGGTTCCATCTCTGCTATGTGAAGGGACCAAATGCAAGCCTTTGGCAGCCTTTGGAATGGCCACAAAAGCAATATCCACGGAATTAGGGCCAAACCAGGGCTGGGTCAGCTGCACTTTGAGGATATTGGTCATGGGAATTTCGAGCGACGAAAAATTGACATTGTCGAGTTTGAAGGCAACAACTGGAGGCAGCTGAGGAGCGTCAGAAGCCGACTGAACAACCACCTTGGTGGCGTCTATCAGTAGAGTAGCTCCCTGGACTTCGTACTTGACTGGAGATCTATTTTCGTCGTGTGGTTTGGACGTTTCTGTGAGAATGAGATGGACGTTTGAGCCGCATGTTTTCATGCTCTGGTTGGTCGTCGTGTTTGTGCTGTTTAGTGACATCTTGTGTACTGTTACTATGATGTTCCATGTTCGATGTTGTCACAGTATATGCAAGGTTAAGCCAGCGATAAGTTTAATTGAGTTGGGAGGCGAAAAGTGGTGAAATTTGAAAAATTGTGAAAAATTCAGCAAAAATTTGGAAAAATTTGGAAAATCGGGAAAATCCAGAAAATCCTGGAAATCAAATACACACGAGAGAACCTCTGTTATGACTAGTTCCATACTACCATCTTCACCTCTGCTATGCTTCTCTGAGACAGGTGCCTTAGACGTCCCCCAAAGTGGCGTATTTTTCGTGAAATCCAAAACTAACCTCATAGAAGTGTTTTGCCACCCGTAAATAGCCCTTTTTCAACTTTTCAACTCTGCAACACTCCATTTCACCCCAATAATCGCCTCCTCAACTGGCCAAGTCACATGACTTTTTTCTTCGCTCTTTAACTTTCTCCCAAACTGTAACTCTAAAAGTTTTATGCAAGCTGGGAGGGCAGTAAAAAAAAAATTCATCTGCCCTTACACACACACATCAGTCACTACTCATCACGAAAATGCAGCTGACGTGGAAAGATATTCCCACCATCCCCAACCAGGGCGAGTTTCTGGACATTGTCCTGAACCGAACCCAGCGAAAAACCCCCACCGTCATCCGAGCCGGCTTCAAAATCTCCCGAATCCGCGCCTTTTACATGCGAAAGGTCCGGTTCACGGCCGACGGCTTTGTCGAGAAGCTCAACGAGATTGTCACGTCGTTCCCCAACATTAACGAGATCCACCCCTTCCACAGAGACCTGCTGGACACTCTGTACGAGAAGAACCATTACAAGGTGTCTCTGGCTTCCTTGTCTCGAGCCAAGGCTCTCATCGACCAGGTGTCTCGAGACTATGTGCGTCTGCTCAAGTTTGGACAGTCGCTGTTCCAGTGCAAGCAGCTGAAACGGGCTGCTCTGGGCCGAATGGCTACTATTATGAAGCGGCTCAAGGACCCTCTGGTCTACCTGGAGCAGGTCCGACAGCATCTGGGCCGTCTGCCTTCTATCGACCCCAACACCCGTACGCTGCTGATTTGCGGCTACCCCAATGTTGGCAAGTCGTCTTTCCTCAAGTCGGTGACTCGAGCCGAGGTTGAGGTCCAGCCTTATGCTTTCACCACCAAGTCTTTGTATGTCGGTCATTTCGACTACAAGTACCTGCGATTCCAGGCTATTGACACTCCCGGTATCCTTGACCGACCCACCGAGGAAATGAACAATATCGAAATGCAGTCCATTTACGCCATTGCCCATATCCGATCGTGTGTCCTGTACTTTATGGACGTCTCTGAGCAGTGCGGCTTCTCTGTCGCCGAGCAGGTCAAGCTCTTCCACTCCATCAAGCCTCTGTTTGCCAACAAGCAGGTCATTGTGGTCATCAACAAGATTGACGTCAAGCGACCCGAGGATCTCGATGAGGAGAACCAGGAGCTGCTGAGAGGTGTTGCTGCCCAGCCTGACGTTGAGATCATGCAGCTGTCCTGTCACGCCGAGGAGGGACTCATGGAGGTCCGAAACCGAGCCTGTGAGAAACTCCTTGCCGCTCGAGTCGAACAGAAACTGCGACATGTCAAGGGAGGAGCCTCTTCCGATCTGCTCAACCAGGTGCATATTGCTCAGCCCAAGAAGCGAGATGATCTTGAGCGACCCTCTGCCATCCCCGAGGCCGTCCAGTTCCTGCAAAAGTACGACAAGAACGACCCCAACCGTCGAAAACTCATGCGAGACTACCAGGACGAGAACGGAGGCGCTGGAGTCTTCTCCATCGACATGTCCAAGGACTACCTGCTTGAGGAGGAGGAGTGGAAGAAGGACGTCATGCCCGAGCTGCTCAACGGCCGAAACGTGTACGATTTCATTGATCCTGAGATTTCTGCCAAGCTGCAGGCTCTGGAGGACGAGGAAGAGAAGCTTGAACAGGAGGGATTCTACGACTCGGAGGAGGAGATTGAAGACGATGCCGCCGAGGAGATCCATGAGCAGGCCCAGTGGCTGCGAAACAAGATCAAGATGATGCGAAACACAGCCCGATCCAAAAAGTCGCTCAAGAACAAGGCCGCCATGCCCCGAACAAAGACCAAGCGAGACCTTGGAGACATGGAGGAGCACCTGGAGCGAGTTGGTTTCGACTCCTCCAAGGTTGTTGACCGAGCCATTGCTCTGGCTGAGGCCAAGGCTAGTGACGACGTTTCTGGCCACCAGACTATGCTTGAGGAGGCTGTCTCTACCCAGGAAATGTCCCTCATGCCTCTTGGACAGTCCAACAGACGAGACGACGGTATCGTGTCGACTGTGCGATCCAAGGCCGACCGAATGGCCAAGCACTCGCAGCGAAAGGGTAACGCGTACGCTCGACGAGGTGAGGCTGATCGACATATTGCTGAGACCAAGCCTAAGCATTTGTTCTCGGGTAAGCGAACTATTGGTTCTAACGATTGGAGATAAGGGAGGACATTTGAGGACGCAGTCCGAAAGTGTCCGACCCATACTACTTCGTGTAGTTGGACTTGGGTTCCTGCCTTTTTTTCTTTTTGTTGGAATATACTGGGTGGGATAGGATGAGGCAACATGGGTTGCAGAAAATAAGTTTTAATATTAATAGATTGAGCATTGTATGAACGAGGTGCCAGAGCGAGGTGTCAGAGCGAAGCGATGACACCGAGCCGTAGTATGTAGTGTATATCATAATTCCGCTGTGTACTGTCGTATGAAGAGTCCTGGTATGAACCTACGGTACAGTCCCTGTAGAAGGTACCACCTGACTGTATGTGGATGTGTGCTGTGTAGTGTTATTTGGCACTTAAAAGCTGCTGGTGTGGTGCGTGCCAGGGTTGATTGTCAGTCTATCTTACTGAAGGCGGTAGAGTGAAGTGCTGTTGGGTCTATAGACTGTCCTCAGTTGGTACCCTTAAGTTGGACAGACCTTGACTGATGGAGATGTTGTAGGAGAGCAGCTACTGTACAGTACTGAAGATGGGAATAAAAAACTACAGGGTTGGAAATCAACGGCTGGGGGATGGAGAGGAGTGCTCTAGGAGGTTACTGGAAGTATATATGGTCCTAGTGATAGTGTGGTTGTAGAGTCAGAGACAGTCCTGAGCTTCAATCTGAGTGGCCTTAATTTAAGGGTGTCTTTGGAGTGTTCCTTATTGCTGTCTCCAGAGAAGCTTAGCCTAAGACCTTACAGTAAGAAGGACTGAAGACAGACACAACACAGTGGCCTCTAACAAATATGCCTATCCAGCTGTTGGAGTTGCTCAATTGGTACAAGTAGCAGACGTCTAGAGCTGCCACTTACAGAGGAGTAGTTCCGCACAACTATTAGTATATTCTACTGTCCATAACTGCTGCTCTCTATGTTCTGTTGCTTTTCACTGTCCTCTAGACTACCTAGTATTCTAGGTATGCTCTCTGCTCTGACCTTATCAGTGAACTTGGACTGTCCTCCTAGAACATCCCCTAACATCAGCAATTGTACCAGGTAAATCCACTCGAAAAAGTCATTAGCCATCAGCACGTCCCCTTAATTGCCCACAAAAAAATTCTCCAATACCCAAAGCCTTCCCTCTTTGCTGTGCATCCTCCTTACATTTTTCTCTATCTTTTTTAACGTGCATAGACGACGCAGTAAACAAAAACATTCAGAAAAATTCAAAGTAAAAAATCGCCCCCAGAAGTGATCAATCAGGCCTTAAACTGGCGGATTACCAATTGTGACGTCTCATTTAATCCCCCTCTTTATCCTCATCCTGATTGGCTGATTTTTCATTCTCCACCACTCCTCTTAAGTTCAATATGCTCACCTCAATTAAGGTCTCCAATACAGCACCTTTCAGCACATCATACTCAGACCAAATAAACAAACCAATCAAATCAAACACACCAGAACTACAAATACACCACACTTCTTTGATATATCATATATTTATACATAAGTCTTCGGTCAGGCCTTTGGCCCTCCCTCAGCACATTTGTCTTTGGTCGGGACTTCGTCCCTCCCTCAATAACTTAAAACAGATCATCCAGATCCATATCATCATCCTCATCACTAACCTGCTGCTGCTGCTGCTTTGAAACCGGCTCTTCCGCCCTCTCCTCCTGTTTCTCCAGCTCCTCCTTCTTCTTATCATCCTCCTTCTTGTTGTTTTCCTTCTTCTTTTCTTTAATCGTGTTCTTGGCCTTGAGCTGTCTTCTCTTGACCTCCAGCTCATGTTTGAGCTTACTAATGGGCTGCAGGAACCGCTCCTTGAGAATCGAATTCGCCGTTCTATCGGCATCATCCTGTTTCTTCTTGATGGTAGCTTCGAGATCAGCAATCGAGTCAACCAACACCTTGGCATGACCTCCCTCTTCTCCATCATCATCATCATCCATACCAGCTGAAGCCCGTGGCATCTCCTCATCTCCACTATCATCACTCTCGGCTCCTCCTTCTCCTTCATCTTCAGACTCTGAAGCATCATCTGCTTCAATCTCTTCTCCCTCTTCAGAAGCACCTTCTTCCAGAGCTCGTTCCAGCTCTTTATCAAGCAAATCGACGTCCATCTCGCCTTCATCAACCATGGCAAAACGAGGAGGAGGAGTAGCAGCAGCAGAAACCGTCTGAGAAACTGTTCCAGATGCTCCAGCAACACTAGAAGTGGCTCCAGTGCCGTATAACGACGCCAAAGTACGTCCATCAACTAACTCGTAGCTCGTACTGTCCGCCTCGTCGTCCAGATCAAGAAGATCAGTCACTTTTTGCTCCACACTCTCGATAACTTTTGTAGAGACTGTTTTTCTGAACCGTCTTCTTTTGGCATCAAACAAGGGAGGAGTAAGACCATTGTTACAAGTGAGAGCACTTTCAGACGATCCCTTATCCCACTGCATCGATTTGGCCTCCATGATAGCATGCTCAGAGGAAATCGGTTCAGTAACCAGCAACATCTGACATATATCCAAACACTTGAACATGTTTTTTCCGCGGTCAAACGTCTTTTGAGCTTCAACAATCGCCGGCAGGTCGACCAGTTTAGCCGCGTAATGCCGTCCTCTGATACTAACCACTGCTCGTCGTGAATCCTTGAATCTGATCACCACATTGCTGTAATCCTGATTCTCCACAGCTGTTCTCAAGTACGACAAATCGTCTCTTCCTCGTTTAGTCACCGGCGGAAATCGCAGAATCAGACCCTCCTCAATCAATGGATCGTCTTCTCTATCCGGAGCCTCACTGTCGTATCCCTGACCAGGTTCTCTAGCTGCCTTGACTCTGATTCGAGGCACAATCTTGGACTTTTTGACGGATCCAGAGACTGAAGAGGACGCAGTCGACCCGGAACTGCCGCTGGGGTCCTTTTTCGTCGTGCTCAGCTTCAGAGAAAGACGCGGTTTGCTCTCCTTCTCCTTCTTTGGAGCTTTCAATTTGATGCTGAGAGAAGGCGTACTGGGCTTTGAAGGTGACTCCACCTCGTCCGTCTTGCGCTTTTTCGTCTTGCGCTTCTCTGGCGAAGACTCGGGACTTCGTTTCTCCGGCTTCAGTTTGATTTTGATCATGTTGTGGTGGGGTGGTTCGCTACCAGGTATTCAGGTTGATGTTGGCACTTGCATAAAGTTTATTGAGGAGGAACGAGACACGACTTTGTCAGCGAATAACTGCTGAAATATTGATGCTGAATTAATGGGAATGGTACGAACGTGTTCCCCTCGACCAGACGGTCATTTTGATATCGATCAATATTTTTCACTTTCGGTGAATTTTTTCAGCATCAAACTTTCCACTCAGGCGACCTCGACGATGGTTATCTATAAGATGGTGTATAACTGAACGAAACAAACAGGAAGAGACACAGAAACAACGAATAACGGTTTTAAACAGCTTACTAAGCACAATTAGTGCACAAAACCAGCTTCTTGTTGTTTCTCAGACGCTCAATCCATCTGCATGATGACAAAAAAAATGCAGTGTCATGTGACCTAGAAGAACTGCACACAACTCGAGTAACTGGAGAGTAGGAGAGTCGATTTTTGTACCATTCTACTCACAATCGAGAGCTGTATCTGTATATCCAATCAGCTTTTCATTTTATTTTTTCACCTCTTCATTTTTCAAGGTGGCTCTCAAACGTCGTCTTTAGTAATGTCGCAAATTAGATCGGTTTGTACCCCTCAAAAGTTGAGCTACGAGAAAAAGAAAAGCACTCACGTGATCAGCGCACGCGGGAGATTCCAAATCCACCCTCATATCACCCCTACCATCTATTCCCCCTCTCCTTTTTGGACCCACTTGGGCCCTACCAAATCTCCCCTTGCAACCCTAATCCAGCACTACCCTAAGCAGACGCAAGGTTCATGCGATGGAAATTTTTTAGAGGTAGCTTGTTCCCACCCAAATTTTTTTTCTGCACATTGCAGTTTTCCTCAACTCCACACCACACTCCCCCCATCCATCAAAATGACCTTCATTCTGACGGAGACGTCTGCCGGCTACGCCGTGCTCAAGGCCAAGGACAAGAAAATCTACAAGTCCGACTCGATTCTCGAGGACCTGTCGACCCCCGACCAGGTGACCGCCCAGTTCAAGGTCAAGGGCTTTTCCAAGTTTGACAGCGCTGCCTCTGCTCTTGAGGAGGTGAATGCCATTGTCGACGGCCGAGTGTCCGACAAGCTGGCTGCCTTGCTGAACGAGTTCAAGGACGAGAAGAAGTCTGCCTTGGTTGTTGCTGACCCCAAGCTTGGTAACGCCATCAACAAGCTGGATCTGCCCTTTGATGTTGTTGCCGAGTCTGCCTCTCTGGATCTCTTCCGAGCCATCCGAGAGAACCTGCCTTCTCTCCTCCCCGGTCTGACCGAGAAGGATCTGGCCACCATGTCTCTGGGTCTGGCTCACTCTCTCGGTCGACACAAGCTCAAGTTCTCGCCCGACAAGGTGGACACCATGATTGTGCAGGCCATCGCATTACTAGATGACCTGGACAAGGAGCTCAACACATACGCCATGCGAATCAAGGAGTGGTACGGCTGGCATTTCCCCGAAATGGCCAAGATTGTGCAGGACAACATTGCCTACGCTCGAGTCATCAAGACCATGGGCTACCGATCCAGCGCCTCTGAGACCGACTTGTCTGGCGTGCTCCCCGAGGAGGTCGAGACTGCTCTCAAGGTGGCTGCCGAGGTGTCCATGGGAACCGAAATCACCGAGTTTGACCTGGAGAACATCCAGTGCCTTGCTGACCAGGTCATTGACTTTGCCGAGTACCGAGAGCAGCTGTCCAACTACCTCAACGCCCGAATGGCCGCCATTGCCCCCAACCTGACTGCTCTTGTTGGAGAGCTTGTTGGAGCTCGTCTGATTGCCCACTCTGGCTCTCTCACCAACCTTGCTAAAGCCCCTGCCTCCACTGTGCAGATTCTCGGAGCCGAGAAGGCCCTCTTCCGAGCCCTCAAGACCAAGCACGATACCCCCAAGTACGGTATTATCTACCACGCGTCTCTGATTGGCCAGGCCAGCGGCAAGAACAAGGGTAAGATTGCCCGAATGCTGGCTGCCAAGGCCTCCGTGTCCATGCGATACGATGCATTTGCCGAGGAGCGGGACGAGGTGCCTCTGCTTGGAATTGACAACCGAATCAAGGTCGAGAACCGTCTGCGACAGCTCGAGGGCAAGGAGATTGTCGGCACTGTTCGACCTACTGTGAATGATGTTAAGCATCAGAAGGTGGATCTTTCTACCGGCAAGCAGTACAACGCTGACGCTGATACCGTTGGCAACACCACTGCCGCTGATTCCGATGATGAGGACTCTGACTCCGAGGAGGAGGACAAGAAGGCCAAGAAGGAAAAGAAGAAGGAAAAGAAGGAAAAGAAGGACAAGAAGGAAAAGAAGGACAAGAAGGAAAAGAAGGATAAGAAGGAAAAGAAGGAAAAGAAGGATAAGAAGCGAAAGCGGGAGGATGATGAGGAGGAGGGAAAGAAGGAGAAGAAGAGCAAGAAGTAGAATATCGGTTTGTATGTATTTTAATTGTTAGACAGAACCCAGGGAGGTGATTGTTGCGAAGCAACTGTCACCGACCAACGTAAGGAGCCAGTAACTCAAGGAGGCAATTGATGCGTAGCATCTGTTGCCGACCAACACTACAGAGTGTATCAGTAGAAGCATGAGCAGCTGTCGCAGACCTACATAGCTGGTACCAGTAGGAGACAATGGCAATAGTTGACCGGAATATAATATCAGGTGATGGTTACTTTGTACAGTAGCTGATGCGAATATCCACTGGTACAATACTTGATATGGTAGTCATGGTGTGGATGGGGAGTATAGCTCAAGGCTAAGATGGACCCATCTCTTAGACATTGGGAGTCTTCTGCCGACCTTAATCGTAGCAGAGACTGTTGGTCATGAGCTGGAGCGTCTACCACTGATCAGGAACCAGAAGCGCTCATGGTAGATACTCCAATAATAGCAGCTTCATAGGTGATATTGCCATGCCATTTGGGTTCTGGAGGGTTGTTGTATGTATTCTTGTAGGCTGTTCTGGTGCTCTCTTGCTACTTGTAAGGCTATCTTAAATCATGGCTGGGTACCCTCATGTTGTCTGGCCACCTTAATGTTGAGCAGTGGCTGTCTTGAACAACGGCATAGCTTGAGCTGATAAGAAGTCCCCAGGTAAATGTATAGAGGAGGTAGCAGGAGAAGTTGTTGCTCTAAAATAAGGGGGCTATTAGATAAGGCTGTCGCTACTATCCAACAGGGTGTGTATATGAACTCTAGGTTCTGCTTGTCTCTCTGACTGCTCTATCTTCAGCCTTGGGCTCTCTTCTATCTCAGTCTCAGCTGCCAACACTCTATAGCGGGAGCTCACTATCAAATGCTTTCAGAGCCATACTACAAGATATCATGGGCTGCATTACGATATTCAATGGGTACTCTGAATATGTCTTTAGGAGCTTGCCATCAAGACACTCTCATCTTAAGCATGGTTGGGTGCCTTCATCTGGTGACCTTAATCTCAGACCTTACAACCCCCCAGCAATGACTTTCTCTCCCAACCATATAAGGAGGTCATCCCCCTCTTTTTTCTCTTCCAAAAACAACTCAACAACTCAACAGCAAAGATACCATACAGATACCACTACCACAATGACACAGCAAAAAGATACCACCCCAATGACCTCGATACCCCTTAGCACTCCTGATGAATGGTCTACTCCATGGGACAACCTACCACCGCGAACCATGCTTGGAGTATCACACTTCTTTGACATAACACAGATCCCTCATACCGATATCCCTCCTACGATCACGTCTCTGACGTCGCGCACTTCCATCAAGACTGTGGGGTCAAAGCCTTCCCAGCCGACAAAGCCGTCACTGCCGTCCAATCCGTGCCCTGCTCTTAGGATTCATGATGAGCCGGTGCCGAGCGAGTGAGTCACGACATTCATTACGACAGTCTTTCCTCAAGGAAGGACTGGTGCTCCAGCGTGCCTTCATGGCAAGGCCACTGTGGTGAGTGCACCAATGACACACCCAATGACACCCCTGCCTGGACCTCATACTCCTGTCGTTAAGGGCTCATGGTACTTCTGCCTGTCACTCATGGTGTGGCCATTGCCGTGAGTACATCCATGTCCAGACTGACCAAAGGTAAGACCGTTGTGTGTACTAACCACAACTGACCGTCATGTCATACTCGTGGTCATGGTGTACACGGCACTCCCTCACCCTCATGAGAAGACCTCTGGGTACATTGATGATACCTAAGCCATTGCATCGTGCCCAGGACACCTACTCATCCACAGGTCTTTGTCGACGAGGTTCTCTACACTGCTGTCTACTGGAAAGTGTGGTGTTCTTGAGTCCAGCTACTGTCATTGACGAGGACCACCTGTGGCACCTCCTACACGCCCCAATGGCTACTACTGGTGCACTTCATCACCTCAATGGCTCACTGGTGGCACTTCTAACGTGCTTGTGTCAATGGCTCACTAGTTCGATATCAGGGTACTCACTGTCCTCAATGGCTAGCTACTCAATGGCTACTGGTATTCTCGTACAGTAGAAGCCTTCGGCTCCTACCCTACGGCTTCCTCGTTCATAGATCTAATCATTAATACATAACGTAGCTCGTACCGTTCCGGTACTGCGCTAGTAGCGTCCGTCTAGTTCTCTCTGGTGATCAACTCCTGCCACAGCTTCTTGGCGGCCTCCAGATCATCAATGGCCACCTGTCCCTTCTCCCAGTCGACCAAAATAGGTCGAATGACGGTAGGCGCATCAAAGGTATCCGCCTTGATCAAGGTCTCAATGATCTTGTGGCTCTTCCAGTCCTCAGGGAAGCTCTTTCCAGCGGCCTTGAGAGCAGGTCCAGCAGGAGCAAACACCTGAGAAGGAGTGAACGAGCCAGGCACAATGCCCTTCTTCTCGTCGACAAAGCTCTTGATGGTCAGCAGCTGGTCGAGAGTAGGAGCAGTGGTGGACTCCTCAAACTCGAAAGGAAGGTCTCCAACGTCCTTACCGGCAGTGTTGAGGTTGGTCTCAATGTACTTTGCCAGAGCCAGGGACTTTTCAAACTTGGGGTTGGCGAAGAGAGACACGGCTCCCTTGGAGAATTGCAGGGTTCGGAAGAATGACATTGGTGTGTGTGTGAGGTGTAGATGAGACGGTGAGGTTCGTCTCTATATACCTTGGTTGCTCAAGCTCATGTACCCAAGAACTTTATCGTCAAGGCGGATACGAAGGGGGGTAGAGTGGCAAAGTGAAACAGAGGTGTTTTTGGGGGTGTTAGGGTTAGGGTAGGGTTTTTTATATGGCTGATTTTATGCTGGTCACGTGAGTATGTCGATTTTTTCATCCACTCCCGCTCAATTGGTGTCGTCGACTGCTCACTCGCTGCTGCCTCGACTTGCATCGTGCATCAATGGCGTAACCCAAAAATATTATGCGTGATTGTAGGAAAAATGAGCACCGATGGGTGGGAGTGGTGTGCAATGTAGAAAGATGAGGTGTGGTGTTAAAAGGAGGGTGGTGGGGTTGTTTTGGAGATGGTGTGTCTCTTGAGGGAATTTCTGAATGTGGGGGTTAAAAGTGATGCCACAGGCTGAGTATTGATACTGTGGCAAAGAAAGATATACTATTGGAATCATGAGCTCTCGGGAATCATTTTGGTACTAAATATGGCTTTGTTATGACAAATTGGAGTGGTTTGACAACCTGCTATAAGACACTCGTAATTCTGAATACTATAAGAACAAGCTCAGGAACGTCTTAGATTGAAATTTCAGTGGTGTAGAGGTTACTGAGTATTCAAAAAGTACACGAGAGCCCATCATTGCAGCTATTTGTTTGCCTTATTGTAGCATCTGTATGTAGTTCGTCTCGACATCTTTACAGCCTTCTCTATTGAGCAAGCCCAACTTCAGTATCAATACTGGGGTTGAAACATAAGCCCCACTCATGTCAGTATGAGCAGTATCTGTACATCTTTTTGACTAATAAAAATACATTGCATCTATATTTTACCATGTTCACTCATCCCTAGAATACTAGGAAAAGAATGAGGAACATGGTTGAGCTTTCAACACAGCTACAGGCTTTGAGCAGGACCATACAACAGACCCATTTGTACTCAGTCCGACACATACCAGTATGTGCTCAAGACTGAGCTGTAGCCTGTTCACTGATCTTCACACTGCACAGAGTGAGAGACAGTACACACTGTAAGTAGTACAGCAGGCTGTATAGCTGACAGGCAAACACCATCTGTCTAACTACGTTAAACGCTCTGACCTACGGCCATCGCTAGTGTGTTGTTGTCCGTTCGTTCGCTTCGCTCACTCACTGCCAGATCTTCACCTGCCCATCAACACCCCCCGTAGCGACCACACACCTCACCCTTCCATTCGCATCATTCGGAGCCCAAGCCACACACGTGACAAAATGCCCATGAGCATCCACCACCCGTACACACCGTCCTCCTTGCTCCAAATCCCAACACCGCATAGTTTTGTCATCAGATACTGAAACAAGATACCGTCCAGCAGGATGAAGAACACACCCTCGTACCCAATTATCATGGCCTCTTAACAGAAGGAGGGGGTCTCCACGTGACGACCAGACGCGGATCGTCTTATCACGTGACCACGACACCACGAAAAAGTCGCTTGTTTTGTCCAACTTGGTCAACGACCCGGCCACCTCCTTGGAATACACATTGACACCTTCAATCACGTGATCATGGCCGAGCAGGGTCATTTTGCCGTCACCAGAGACGAAATCCGACACTCTTGTCACGTGATCTATGCCTGCCGAGAAAATAAATTGTTCATTGAGGGCTGTACAAGACTTGACCCAGTCAGTATGACCATGAACAGTACGCACACAGAATCCAGATTGAACGGACCAGACTCGAACAGTCTTGTCACGTGACGCAGATATCACGTGATTTCCCGAGCTCGTGAATTTCACCGCAGAGATTGTATGGTCGTGTCCTGTCAGTGTCTTGACATTAGCGTATTCATTTTGCGGGTCCCAAATCCGAATCGTCAAATCAGATGAACATGATACTAGTAAAGCACGTGACTGTGTAGCCGATTCCTTTTGTGTTCCAAAATCCACATCCAGCACTCCTCTTGTATGTGCCTTTATAGTGGTCTCAATCTCGCCCATTTCGTGGTCCCAGATTCTGATATTTCCGTCTTCACTAGCTGAAGCCAGAGTCGAGTGAAACGGGTGAAAAGCTACTGCATTCACTGGTTGTTTGTGTAACAGCGAAAACCGTGACGTCTTTGGCAGCCACGTTTTCGGATCAGAAGCTCCCAGTCCATTACTTCTGCCTGCTCCTCCAGCCACTTCCCTCTCTGCCGTCTCCAACCGACTTTCCAGATCCATCACTTTTCGCTGTAGACGAATCACACTGAGCCATTTCTTCTCGAGAAGAAGAGCCGATTGTTTGTGTGCCTCTGGAGTGTTTTCTGCTTGGTCTAAAACCGGAGCCAGCTTCTCCAACAGCTCCTCATCGTTGGTTATCGTACTGAGATAGCCGTAAATGCACGTTTCCAGGTCCTTGCGCTGTTTTTCCGTCAGTAGCGACTCCATGGTGGCGTGCCAGAGTGAATGATGTGGTTGTAGTGATGATAACGGAGATGTCGATTTCACCAAATAGGAAATTGCAGTTTGGAGATTATGTCACGTGTAGGGTGAGTGAGGTTTAGGTTAGGGATTGCGGGAAGACAATCGCGTTGGTTTCATGGCGTGGATTAGGGTTGGCGGAGTGAAATTAATCAAATCAAAACAAAAGCGGATTTAATTAAATTAATTAAATAAAAATGAATAAAAAATGAATAAAGTAAATCACGAATAAATCAGGATAAATCGGGGGAAAAGAAAAGGAGAAAATACCACAATAAATCGAAAAAAATCGGAAATAATTCAGAAAAAATCGAAAAAAATCAGAAAAAAAAGGAATAAAATATCAGAAAATCAAGAAAAATCAGAAAACACCAATTGAAGACTCTGAGAACATTTACACGGTTCACCCGAATTTTGACACTCCATTACTAAGCAACGTGCTCACTTCTTCCACCTCCTCAAAATCGTAAATGCCTCGGCCCAATATCAACACAACCTTAGATGAAGATGCTTAACGGTTTTTGGATGGTGGAGGGTAGAATGATGGGGAGAGGTGGTATCACTAAGCCAATGGTATAATTGTGATCTCCTGATCAAGGGGAATCGAATGCGACCATCTAGAGTCGTTTTGGAGCACTATTCACCAACTTATGATCCATTTACCATGCCCCACAGTATCACCATACCGGTCAACAAATGCTTACTTCCAAAGCAAGTCCATCATATGAGAAAGGAGCCTCACCTAAAGCACTTTACTGTAGCTAAGTGAATTGTCATAAGTGCTCTACTTGCACAATAGGACACCACAGGATGACGTAATTGTGCTGTGTTTTCCGGTGGTGTAGATCATTTGGCTTTATCGTGGTGGAATATTATTCCGAAGATCTGATAATTTTTTTAATTTTCCTTCGTCCTTTTGTCCTCAAACAACCGGATAAAAAAAAGGGTCGTTCGTTTGCATCGTACATACATACGCAGTCACTCGTACGACTCGCTTATATTGATAAAGTTGGTTTTTTCACTGTTCGCCGTCATAGCCGAGCCTCATAGTGTGACGATACAACGTCGATACGGTTTTAGGCCGAAATTTGAAAATCGAAAGTCTGAGACCAATGATCTGAAAAATAACGATTTTCGATGGAGCGCTTCACAGCGCTCCACAGCGACATCGCTGTACCTGAGTGCAGCATGAGCTTGAGAGCAAGCAGGTATAAAGAGGGCTTGAGCTGAAAGTACAGTTTTCAGGCAAGTAGACTTTCGGAGGCCGATATGGAGAAGGTGGAGTTGAATCGGGACTCTGGAAGCGTCTGGTCTGATGATACTAGCAAAGACACGTTTGCACGCATGTCTACAGCTTGATACAGTGCAGTTTACAGGTAGGAGAGTGTTAACAGCCGCATAGGTGGTGGAATTGGGGGGCATCAAGTTAGAGGTGGGTGTTTTGTAGGGTAAAAAGTGTACTGTATTAGTAATCAACAACACATTTGTGTATGATCTAATATACCCTTGTTCCATTATATCCCGTAGATACTGTACTTCATTAATCGTCAATCATCGTCATGCTCCCCACATTCCGGATAACGTTTCTCCCACCGCAACTTAGTTAGGTTGTCGGTGCGTTAATTACTACTGCATTAGCTACGAGACGGGGACAACTGTGAGAAGACACTGCACAGAAGATACACACAGAGAGATACAAGATACACCATTGCGAAGCATCACACTACGACACTACCTCTTCAACCACACAACAGCACAACACACCTTTACTTCTGTGTTCACTGAATCACATCAACGACAGTCAACACAGAACATTGACAGAACATCGACAACCATACAAACTTGTGACCACAGATCGTCTCGATAGCTCCTTCACCCGCTAGTTTCGAAATGGACGACTTCCACAAACTCACGCTCACAGAGAGCCATACACCTCTTCCCTCTCCAACCACCCACACCACGCCCACTTCCCGCACGTCGTCTCGTTCACACAGACCGTCAGCGGCGTTTCTAGGTATGGCCAACGACGAGTCGTACGACCCAACTCCCGGCACGCCATCCTCAAACTCGTCCTTTTCTTCTGTCGATAAAGGCACTCCACAAATGCAATCCCAGGTGCATTTCTCTTTGGGGTCTCCTTCGACCTCAAAGCCAGGATCCATAGCGAGCCCCTCTCGTCCCGGATCTCGGCCGGCATCGCGACCGGGCTCTCGTCCCGGGTCAATTGCGCCTCAGGATACGCTGTCCACTTACCCTGAAGCCGATGCCCACGATCCCTATGCTCGACAACACAGACCTCCGCAGGTGTCGCATAGGGACACGGACAGCATTGCGCCGCGGTTCCGGTTTGCGCGGTCGCGGTCGTCGTCGCGGTCGTCTCCTGACCGCAGACTCAACACCGATGAAGCCACGGGCAACTTCCATCGGTCCGGCGGGTCCATGGCCGAGCTCAAGCGTTTTTTCAAAAAACGGTCCTCCAAGCTCAAGGGCAAGAGCAAGAAGGGCTCCGAGTCGAGCACGGACATTCCCCGCAGCCGTCCGGTATCCCAGGCGTCGTCGTCGCGAAAAAGCACGCCTCCAGTGTCGCGTTCGTCGTCGCACGCTCGAATTCCGGCCGAAATCGGGTTTGGCAAGTACGGCAAGCCCGGCCGAGTGCTGGGCTCGGGAGCGGGAGGATCGGTGCGGTTGCTGCATCGTCAGAGCGACGGAAAGACGTTTGCCGTCAAGGAGTTCCGACCCAGACATCAACATGAGTCTGAGAGAGAGTACTCCAAGAAGGTGACGGCCGAGTTCTGTATTGGCTCGACGTTGCACCATCCGAATATCGTCGAGACGCTGGATATCATCCAGGACGACGGCCGGTACTTTGAGGTGATGGAGTTTTGTCCATATGACTTTTTCGCCATTGTCATGAGTGGAAAGATGTCGCCTGGAGAGGTGGCCTGTGACTTCAAGCAGTTGCTCAATGGAGTCACGTACCTCCATTCCATGGGTCTGGCGCATCGCGATCTCAAGCTGGACAACTGTGTTGTTACTGCTGATGGTATTTTGAAGTTGATTGATTTCGGATCAGCCTCAGTCTTCAAGTACCCTTTCGAGACTGGAATCGTCATGGCACATGGAGTGGTGGGTTCGGATCCGTACCTTGCTCCCGAGGTGCTCTCGCAGACCAAATATGATCCCACTCCGACGGATATTTGGTCCATTGCCGTGGTGTTTTGTTGCATGACGCTGCGACGGTTCCCATGGAAGGCGCCCAAGCTGACGGACAACTCGTTCAAGCTGTTTGTCTCCGAACCTGAAGTCGATGACCACGATAAAGCGACAAAGGGTCCCATGCGGTTGTTGAACCGTCTTCCACGGGATTCTCGGCATATCATTGGTCGAATGCTCACAGTGGACCCCAAGAAGCGAGCCACGCTGGAGGAGATTTGGGCAGACCCCTGGGTGCAGTCGATTAGTATGTGCACTCTGGATGAGCAGGGACGGTATGTAAAGGGAGAGGGGCATGAACATACGTTTGTCGAGGTGGAGGAGAAGGAGCCGGCGGAGGAGGGTGCATAGGACGGGGGAAGTAAGGACGGAGGAAGAGAGAGGGCGGTGAGTTCTTCCGGAAAAGGGAGAGGTCCGAGCTTCCAGAGGAGGTATAGGGAGGGGTATTGGTACTGACGGAGGATGTGAGGGCGAAGCCCGAACGTCCGGAGGTTGGTGAGCGCGGTACGGAAGATGTGAGGACAAAGTCCGAACGTCTGGAGGTCAGCTAGATAGTACGCAAGTGCCAGACGTTCGGACTACGTCCTCACGTCTACGTCCTCACGTCTGGAGGATAGATAGCTCCAGGAAATGTAGTGTAGCTATAGCTAAATGTATACTTATGTAAATGACCGTGGAGGGGGTAGTTGGTTGTACTGTAGACCAAAAAGGCTGTAGCAGGCACATGTTGTATAGTAGACACTGCATGAACTGTACAAGGCATTGCATTTAGAAAACCGAAGATGACCCCATCCAAAGCAGTTACGTATCGCTATGTTGTGTGAATTACAGCACCGTTGGCTTGGAAGTTGAGCTCGTTACATGAGCTTGTGGAAGAGGTACTGTAGTTAAGCTAAGGCGTAATATTGTCACTTATCTTATGGCATCATTTGAATGGCTATTGAATCACCTGTGTCCAACTATATGCTGAACACGTCACCGTTAAGAGTGCTTGGGTGTTGGTCTATGGTGTCCTTGAGACTGTAGCTACAGCATAACTAAGAGTGAGCCCCTCTTCAGAGGGACATGGCCAATTCCATAATATTTTGCCAAAGTGACAATCGTGTTAGATGGTAGCTGGATGGTATTCAAGAGCTGTGAGCTTGAAGATTCTCAACGCACCATTCATAGCCATGACGACTTGTTCACAGCCTGTAACCTAAGCGCCTAAGGCTATCAATTGTACTGCCACCAGCAATACCCCACGCCCATACAACTATAGTAATGGATGGATTTAGACGTGTGGAATCCACGAACACATCATATTGGTCATTGACAAGTATTCCACACGTCTTCTGAGAGGGCTCAGTTTTGTATCATGCTATAATTATGCCTACGGTGTTAATCGAGAGACAGCAGCTTTGGTGTGTCATACAACGTCAGTCACGTGCCAATTGATATTAACATCACACAGTATAGTTCAGCTGAACATCTGCTTCTTAGTCGTCTCTGTCCAGAGCCTCTTAACACTGGCTCGTTAAGGTGTACCAATAGCCTGTAGCAGTAAGGTCAACAGCATAGCCATGACTAGAACACAGCCTTGTTCAGATACACGTAATTCTGTATACGCGTCGTCCGTATGACTTCATAAACAGTCGCGTCCTATACTACCAGTACAGCCAAGTGTTGAATTGCAGACAGCTTCTGGTACGCGTAGAGTGCCTGTCCTACTTGTAAGATTACACGCGTCTTCGGTATGGCTGTTAAGCTACAGACAGCCGTTGGTTGTTTGGCACTAGACACCAGCTGGTTGTTAGGGTCATTATTACAAATACAGTCCAATATATTAAAATACTATTACAAAAGTCCAACGCTCCCTCGGTATGGCTGTTAGCTATAGACAGACACCAGTTGGTTGTTAGATACGTGACCACAGCTTATTGTTAGACTACAGTAACCAGCTTATCATTACAAATACAGTCCAATATATTAATAGTATTACAAAAGTCAACGCGTCTTCGGTATGGCTGCGTCCTCGTGATTTCAGGAGTGCCTACGGCACTCCTTCAACCACTCGTCCTCGCCATCCTCAGCCGCTAATAATCACCCGTTACTCCTTCTTCGCCTTCTTCTTCTTCTCCTTCTTCACTTTCTCCTTCTTGACCTTCTTTTCCTCCTGCACCTCCTCCAGCGCGTCGGCAAACTCCTCCTCCTCAGCAGCAACCACCTCGGCAATAGCAGCAGCAGCGATTCCAGCAGGGTCTCCCTTCTTGGACGCCACATACTGCTCCTTCTTCAAGTGGTACTCGGCCAGCTTCTCCTGGTACTTGATCTTGTAGGGCTCCTTCTCCTCTTCAGGAAGCAGTCCCCACAGTCGAGCCACCTCATTGGCCATATCGACATTGACAAGAGGAGGAAGGCCGTCCTTTTCCCGCTGGGCCCGGATAACAGCCCGCTTCTGCGTGGAAAACGCCAAAAACACCGTCATGGGCTTCTTGGGCATGTTGGGGTCGACATCTCGCTTTCGCTTCTTTCGACCGGTAGGAGTAGTGTCGTCGGACCGGTGTTTGGGGGTTTCGCCGGCCAAAAACGCGCCGGCCTCGGGCAGAGAGTCCAGGTTGAGTTCCTTGAGCGCCTCGATTTCGGCATCGCTCAGGTTCTGCTGTTTGCCAATAATGGCGGCAAACTCGGCGTGGAAATCCTTAATAGCCCAAGAGGCGTTTTGAGCAGCAAGCTCGAGGGTTTTAGTAGCAGCAATAACCTGGTCTCGCTTGCCCTTGAGCTGGCCGAGAGTGGAGTCCTCCAGGTCAATGTTGAGGTTGTTTTTTCGCGCCTTGACCATGATGTGCGGTGTGCAGAGTCTGGGGTGTAAGTGGGGGGGTCAACAAATGTGCGGGAGGGGGTCTATTAAAGAGAGGCGTTTGTTGTCCAGGAATGTAAACTATAGTTAGTGTGCCCAATGGGGGGCCCCCTGGTGAACCCTAATCGGGTTTCCGAAGCGCGAAGCGCTGGGAAGCCGATTAGCATAAATCGAGGAAAATAGATATGAACGAAAAAATCACTCACCCACGTTTGTCTCGATTTATCAATATTTATTAAAATACTAGTCACGTGATTCACCCCGTTCAACACCCTGTTATTGCCTACCCCCGTAACTCCCATTTAAGTTATCTCCCATACTCCAAGCCAAACACGCAACTCCACTGAAGATCCCAGTGGTGAACAAGTCCAACTGACAATTTTTTCGGTCACTTTTTGGCCGTTTTTTCAGCTCTCTCGAAAAATACTTGTTTTCATATCGTCATTTATTTGTGTCCGTATTTTTTCTTCCTGTTTTGTTTTTCACATTTGACGGGGTCGGCTCTCTTTGTTGTTGAGCACGTCACTATACGCGTATCTATACGACGCCAGAGATAGCGTGTATCTCGGTCAATTGTGGTCCAATCGGGATAAAAATTGCACCAATAGAATCGCTTTCTCAGGGGCAACACTATGAAATAGATAAATCTCAGTTTTGTCAAACAGAACAACTCCAATCGCGCACCCCAATAAACCACTAATACGGCATGCATCATGCGAGGCGCGAAACTCGGAATAATACGCTCTGTTTTGGGAGTGGCACGTGATCCAGGAATGTGTCATGTGACTGTGTGGCAGGGCACGTGACCAATCAACAGTGCCACACTGCTGACCACCATAACTTATGCCATACGTTGGTATCGTACTTTGGAACAGGTTATGAGGTTGCATAACTACGTCACCTTTGTTTACTTAATGAGTCCCGTTTGGGTAATGTGAGACATGGCCAGTTCCGTTATCTCCGTGTTACGTAAGTGCTGGCGAAAGCCAGCATGATTGTCCTGTGACATCATGTGAAACACCCACAAGATCTCTATAACACCACAGGAATAGCTCACTCCTACTTGTTCCAGGATTTCTTTCTCCCGACAAGAATCGAACCACTGTGCTTTAATATCGCATGTTTGGTTAGCCTTGTTGTTATGGTGGCATTAGGTTCGCCGTTCAATTGTGCAGCTCCCAATTGGGACAACCCTAACCCTGAAATTAAACGACCATAATTTGGTTTAACCACAACCCTGACCCCACACCAAACCTCATCTCCATCTTTGTAACCAAAAACACACACAGACTCACTACACTCGTATCTCGCACAAACGGTGATCTAGAGACAAACCGACAAAAGAGCGCCGGCCATGATTGTTTCCTCGGGTGTTTGTAACAAGATATGAGCAGAAGTGAGTGTTTGTGTGGTGTTCGTGTGCTGTGTTAGTGCTGTGTTTTGTGCCGTTTAGTGTGGTGTAAGAAGAAGAGTTTGTTAAGGTGGAGTCTTGTTTAGAGTACGTACCGTTGTTAACATGACACGTCAAGTGGGTCTATGCAAGTAAGATGAGTGACTGACACAGCGCTCCACGTTTCACGTTTCACACTAATGATTACTAACATCCGTTGGTCCTACAGTTTCCACATTGATCCAGGCTGTGTACGGCTGTGTAAGAGAAAATACGTGACAGTTGACGTCTGTAAGGGTGAGACAAGTATGAGATCTGATTCTACTATAAGCTGGTTGTTGGAGTCTATAACATTATCTTGAACACCAAAAAAACACCTCTGAGTTTTCTGGTTCTTTTGATACCATTATCGCATACCTTCACACCCACTAACTGCCAACTAAATGACATCAGCTGACTCCATCGGCTGTCAAAAAGTCGTATTCCAAGCTTTATCGGCAGCTTTATCAGTGGTAAAAAGTATGCTGTTGTTGTTCTTGTCATTGTTCTGATATTATTGTTCTCAACAATTTGGCATGTTATAATTGTATATCACGTGACCTAGCGGCACAAAAATACCACTTTTTAACACTCACCGGGCTGTGTTTACCCTAGTTACACGGATAATATTTCTAACATCTCGGACCCACACCTGGACCTTCCTTTTTTGGCATGACAGTGGTAAACCCGTAAACGCCGAAATGTGGAGAAAATGGAAAAAAGACCTATATATACATACTCAGAAAGAGCCCGAGAACCAGAAAATCAACTCTCCAAAATGTCTACTTCTCGATTTCTCGGTCCACACGAAACCTACGGCACCGTCCAGAGCAAGCTCGGATGTTACACCAATGTGGTCCTTTCCGCAACTCTATACACTCCTACCACCCATCAAGGGGCTCTCTACGCGGCCCAGATTCTGCTGGAAAAGGAATCTTTACTTGGCGTGACGATTTCCGGCCAGGAGGGGAGCTTTAAGATGACGAAAATGAGAGAAGCAAAATTGGATACTTTTGTTGATGTGAGTTTGAACGAGAAGAGGTTGGAAGACGTTATTGTGGAGTTGCACAATGTTCGTCTAGACCTATCAAAACAACACTGGAAGCTGTACCTGTTAAACTCCGGTCAGGAAATCGTTTTCCTTTTCGACCACGCTTTGATGGACGGAATTTCAGGCTTGGTAGTGATTGAAACGGTGGTCAAGGCGCTCAAGGACTTCAATTCACGTGACTACACACCTTCAACTACCCTAATCAACCCCAAACTACCCTTACCCTTGCCTGTAGAGCAGCAGATGAGAGTATCCGTTCCTCTATCACTCCTCCTCAAAGAGCTCTTCAAGGAGTACATCTACCGCCCCAAACCGACTTCTCTACCTCGTCAGAAGCTCAATTGGACCGGTAGACACTCTGTGATCGACTTTACACCTCTCCAGTCACGTGCTTTTTACAACATGTGTAAAAGCCATGGGTTCAGTGTTGGAGCCGGTTTATACGGACTTTTAGTATGTGCCTCAGCAGGAGTACTTCACAGAAAGTATCCTGATGCCGTATCTCGTCCAGTAGACGGTCTTATTCCTCTCAACGGGCGAAATTTCACTCCAAACATGGACAAAAGACGTCTTGGAATGGTTGTCGGGCAGAGTGCTCTTTCCACAGTGGTTCCACGACCTAACCGAGTTGAAAAACGGGTTCCTTGCAATGATTTTGTCACTATTGCACTTCAGTTCAAGTCTCAAATTGCTCGTGATACGAAACCCACCATGTTCTCTGGGTACCCCTTTATGCAACCAGTAGGACTTATTCCTTGGGTTAATTCACTGGAAGAGTACTTTAAAAAGCATACCGACAACTCTCAGAGAGCGTCCATGTTTGAACTCAGCAATTTGACCACTTCTGATGCGGATTGCGACAAGTTACGCTTCTCTCAGTGTACTGGAGGTATCTCGCCTTTTATCCAATGCAATGTTGTGGGTTTGAAAGGTAGAGGAATGAGTATTGGACTGGGTGTTGCTGATGATGAGGAGGTGTTGGAGGAGGTGGAAAAGTATATGAGGTGGTTTCTGAAAGAGTGTGAGGTGTATGCTAAAGTAGAGCTCTGAGTGAAGCGAAGAGCAACTAGATGCTAGATTTTTTATAAGGAGAAGTGAAATAGATAGAATGAATAAGTGAATTGTGTTGAGTGTGTGTATTATCAGCAGCGAATGTAGAAATTATTTATAAATGTACAGTACTGTACTGTAGGTTGAAGTATCTGTCAACAAAAGGGTAACCAGAATGTAGTTAAGAGAGGGTCTGAGAGTAGATATATCTCCACATTTTGTATGAGCAGGTGTAGATACTATTTGACACATAGATATAATTGACTAATATGAAGACATTTTGTAAACAACTCTTATCTCTCAGATTGCTGGAATACCGAATTGACCCGGGCAAAGGACTTTTTCTTAAACAAATCCCAACTAAATTGCCTTAACAAATTACAATTATCCAGCCTGTTGTCAACACCCATGTTTTTACTACTCCAGGAAATATTATGTCACATGGACTGTTTGTGTCCATATATCAAATTGTAACTTGAAACATCACCACCAGCTGCTTCGGGGTGTCTCTTCATACGCTCTGTTGATGCTTCAAACATGCTACTTAGGCTTCTCTTAACGATCTGTTTTCAGCCGCTTGACCTGACCTTAAACAACACATCCACTTGAGTCGCCCGTAACTCCTCCAATACCAACCCCACCGGCTTCAAACTCATCCCATTAAAACCGCCTCGCTCTCACCATCATTTTAGTACCAACATTTAACCCCTTAGTGCAGGTTTACACCCTCAATTGAGCGTTGTTGAAGTCACTTAATATTTTCAAAAGCAAGCAGAAATCAAGCACACCCCACACACACCCCCCTTCCACCACTCACCAACCAGTATCTTCCCCCAGATTTTCATCAAAGTCAAATTTATTTACAGTTTAACATTTCACCACCACAGTGTCTCACTACACTACACTCCCTACCCTTTCAACACCGCAATTCACACTCCACAGCTTAACCAACACCACCACTGGACTCCCCGAACTCACAGCTTTCCAACGCTACCACTTTCATCTTCAAATTCTAACATGGCACGAAACCCCGGACGAAATGCTCGTCC
This sequence comes from Yarrowia sp. JCM 30694, assembly GCA_001600515.1. NCBI lineage: Eukaryota > Fungi > Ascomycota > Dipodascomycetes > Dipodascales > Yarrowia > Yarrowia sp. JCM 30694. Next base: position 164,740 of record BCKF01000006.1, on the reverse strand, counting down.
TGCAAAGCCCAAAACCGACATATCTGCTCAAGTGGACGAGCTGGTGGCTGCTCGTATGGACGAGATTGTAGCGCGGGTCGGTCAGATGATGGACGAAAAACTTGCCAAGGTTTACAGTGAAATTTCACGAATTCAGGACTTAGTGAAGCCCAACCCGATTCCCGAATTGGAATTGTTGAGTGTTTCTGACCTTCCAGAGAAATGCTGTCCTCTTCCTCGTCACGTGAACGTCCAGCAGTTCCTCTCACTCACTCCTGTTCGAAAAGATTATCCTCTCATGGCTCAAACTAACATGATTTACTATCTTGAAAGATACAAAGGAAAGAGTATGACTTCTGACGTTCTAGCTAAAGCTATCAATTTCGAGCTACCCTCTCAATTCCTCATGCTTCATCTCGATAACCACTTTAAACACTGTGCTTCAGATGAGCAACGATTTTCAGCCATTCATGACTCCTTTACAGAGTATGCCACCTTTGAGTGTGAGAAATCGTTTGAGGAAAAAGAGAAGATTGCCAATGAGAATTTATCTCAGTTAGCTGAGCTGGTAGGACTGGATAAAATACTGCTTACTTCACGTGACCCAGCTAGTCTTGATGCCGACTTTGAAGTACGAAGACAGCTGCTAGTGGACTATCCAAAGCACAGGTACCATGTTTTCGACTACCTGGAGCATCTCCAGAGTGCCCTGCTTCACTCCAACATTTCTTCCACCCTGAAATGTCGTCGTTTGAACAATTTACTCCCTCCTCCATGGGTGGAATGGTGTGCAGAGTACGAAAGTGAGCATTTCGAGACGATTTTGGCTTGTTTGGAAGATCCCATGCCTGAAGATATGGAAAGTAGAGCTCAGACTGCTGTCAAGTATGTTTTTGATAAACTAGGTACGTTTATCAATTATAAACATAATGCTAGAATTAACGATGCGTACTTTTCTACAAAGTCTTGGGCACCTCTCAGAACCTCCAGAGAGCATGCAAACCTCATTTGGCAGGTATCTACACCCTCTCAGACCACTTCTGGGCTCACCAAAGCCACTAAAGCAGATCTAGCTACTCCTGGTTTCCTTACTGAAGACCAGATGGAATACCTCTACCAAAAACAGTGTGGAGGAAAAGAAGGCACTAAAATGATTGGCAGGACAACGTACGAGCTATACGCTTTATCTCCTTCGTTTTTGACTTGGATGAGAGAGAGAGTCCATAGAGAAACCGACTTGACCAAGCTGGCAGGTAACGATCCTCTAATGAGATCTATGGGAAAAGAAGGCATTTTGTTTGCGTTGGATATCGCCTTGGAAGCAGCTGCTCAAACGCCTTATACGCCTGATGATACGACTTTTGACAGGTTGAGCGAGGTGCTCAAGGAGATTGGACTCGAGTGGGTTGATGATGAGATGTAATCATGTAAAAAGTGACATCATGATCACTAGTAAAATGAATCACGTGATTTAATGATAGTAGGAGTGTGTGGATGGCAGTAGCATTAATTTTTAATTTTCCAGGTTTTTTTTTTTTTTTTTTTTTTTTTTTTTTTGATATTTGGACTAATGAAAAGAAGGGGTAATCTTGAGACACAGTGTCACGTGCTAGAAATATCATCACGTGACTATTGGTACTGGTACATGTACGACTGCGTCTGCCTTAAATAATTGATTTTTATTTTGTTTTTATTTTTTATTTTAAAATATTCAAAATGATACCGAACCAGTGCTGACATGAATGACATGATAGAGACTATATGATAGAGACTATATGACAATAAATATCACGTGACCATAGCAATATAACTTTGTACTACGAGAAACTTGGCTACTTGTAAGCCAGTATCAATTTTTTAAATTTTAAATTTTTAATTTTTTTTAATTTTTTTTAATTTTTTTTTTAATTTGATTTTTTCATATTTGCAACATCAAACTAAACGAATTCCAGAACACACACTAGTCTGGAACCACAACAGCTCCACATCCTTCTAGCCTTTTTCATCACTGGAGGGGTACTACTTTGGATCCACTTTATTTCCTTGTGTGATATCTCCGGTAAGTCCGTGTAGTTTAAAACCACACAAGAACAGAGAGAGTCATAAAACAGGAAGCAATGGTCTGACACCCAACCTGAAGCTATATTTGGACTCCTCGAGGTCGGTATACTCACGGCACCAACTTTCAGCTTGATCTGAGTTGTTTTGCCTTTGTGATAAATGAAAAACGTTTGTGTAACACAAAACCGGCATTTAAAAGTAGCCACTACAACCCCAGGTCAGTTAACGAGCTCCTCAGTCTCCACCAGTGTCGTACATGACTCAGTACATCATGTACCCCACTCTACAGTACTCCGCCACCTGTGACGCTACTCCAGTTTGTGTGCATACTATACAGTGGGCGTATCTTTTACCGGCAGGGCAGGTGGTGCCTGGTTTTAGCTGTTTTCTTTTTTCTCTTAGCTCTTAGCCGTCTGTTGAATTGGATAAATCAGGTTCTATACATTGCTGCTTGGTTGAGGGGCAGGACCCTATAAGTGGCTTAATGCAGTTTGGACATGTGGTAACTTAGTGAAAGAAGAACAAGAGCTCAGGGTATACGATGAAAAAGCAAGTCTCATAGTTAAATGAAACAGATATGAAACAAAATACGGCATGTAAATCTTTCATTTGCAGATCCATGTCGTATCTGTGTTTATAGAGTAGATCCCACCGTATCTCATAGTGGAACATCGTATCTTGTCTATAGTGGGCTGGTATTGTTGTATTGTCATGTATAGTGCCGCTGATGTATTGCTACCCGAGTAAGCAACTATTGGGCTAGCTCCTTTTCGAATAATAAACAAATAATAGGTGATCGACAAAAGGGGTTTGAAAATCATAGCTGAGATAATAGCACTCAAATAAAAATATAATAGACCCGGCCAAGGTCCGATATCGCCTGTTATCCGGAAGTAACAGATCCGACGCAAATCGGTATGTGCCAGAGAAAAATGAAAAAGGGCCCACCTACGACATTACATCTACGACACGGTTGTTGAGGAATGTAGGTGTTGATTTTTGGACTCGTACCCTACGGTACCTGTGTTTTGGCGAATTTGGAGTTAGTCTAGGAAAAAAAAAAAAAAAAAAAAACCTCCACCAGCCTCACTATCTGTTCTTGATCCTATATCCTTCATTCCGTGGAGTTTTGGGGTGTTTTTATTTTTTCTCATTTTTTTTTATTTTCGACAAACTCATACCCCCACCCAACTAATTCCTAATCTCACATTCTGACGTTCAATATTGTTATCTTTCACGTTATCTTCACGTTCACACCCGGCATCTGCCTACCCCTCCTTGATAAAACCCAACTATGGAGGCCCAGTTTTTCGTCCTTTTTTCGTCATTTTTTTGTCCACTTTTTTTGTCCACTTTTTTTCACCACGATGACCAACAATGACTCCTCCTTACCCCACAGACCCTGATACCACCCTGCTTCCCGCCCTCGTATTATTGACTCAAACCAAAACGCCGTGCATACCTCACGTGTATTATACCTCGCGATGAGTTGCTGAAGGGGAGGATGAGCAGGTCGTGCCGGTGTTACAGAGGTGAGCGATTAGACCAGATGGCACTGTTGTAGGTGCCGTTCATAGACGCTAGAAGTTATGTTACTGTGTGGTCTGAGTCATGGCTGTGGGTTGAATGTCACTTTTCGGGGTCTCCAGTAACTATACATTTTCACTCCCCTTAGTCTCACTAGTAAATGCCCTCTAGTTACTTATGGTACCGGTAGTTATTAGGAGGGTCTTCTGTTGCACTACGAGTAACGGTAGCTAGCTATACAAAGAAGACAAACTGTGGAGTGATTCTAAGCTAAGACTAAGCGTAGCTACAGTACTAATTACTGTGTGGTATGTACTCTGAGATCAGGTTGGTGGGAAGGCTCTAGAGTAAGCTACAGGTAGCGGTACCGGCGGCATACAAGTATATTGTTCTCAGTTTAGAATTATTACTGCATTGAGAAGTAAGGTGTATGGTTAAATAGAAGTGAGACAATTGTAATCTGTGCAATTTATCTTTTGACTGTCTTTAATTCTCTGTCATAATGTGGCTAGAGACTGTATCCTAGATACTCCTAGCTTAGCCTGGGTTAGACTATAACTGTGTCTACTGGTGGGTTCAAAATAAAGTGAGGGAACCTCCAAGCTACTTAAGGTCAACCCAGTTATCAGAAGCCTGAGTGTGATCTGAACGTCTATGATACTACATTTCTCTGTTAGTTGACAAATAGCAGCTCATTCTGTTGCCATAGCTACCCATAGACCTGGCTGTCTTGACTGTTGGATGCTGTTCTCTCTACTGTTACAGTGTTGTACATACCTCGTCCAGTACTCACAGCTACTTCAGCAAGCTACAGTGTACCCACAGGTTCTCTGTTACAGTATAAAGGTTACTCTGTACAGTTACAGTCCTAACCGTTACTGGTAGCATTACCACATTCACAGCTTCACTTGTCAGATACTGTTCTCTCTACAGGATACGGTAGTAGCTGGATGCTCTCTACACACTGAAACTGTTCTCTAAAGTAGTCATGTCTACAGCGCAACGACAAGTTATCTACAGTGAGCCCCAAGGCACACTCTATACTGTTCTATCTACAACTAGTGACTCTAGGCATAGTACAGAGTCCGTTACAAGACCACCTCTACCAAACATAGCCACTGTCTGTACTCCAGTAACTGAATATTCACTACAAATGTTGTCTCTAGCAGTTGTACTTAGTCCCAGTACATGATCTCTATACAGTACTACCACTACTCACAGCCATGTTCTGATTGTCCTTTGTACATCTGTTCTATCTACAACAGCAGTACTTGTACATCTACAGTACAACTGATCTCCACGCAGTGTTCTCCAGAGAGCTATACCACTCACAGTACAGTACCGGTGCACTCCTTCGTCACTTGCAGCTTTCACAATACTCACAGTTGGTTCATCATACTAAGCTCTGTAGTCTCAGATACACCCTGGTTTACACGTACAGCTTCTCTGCTTATACAACTTGATCTGCAGTAACTGAGTACAATCTACAATGTAGTAGTCACAGCACCCACAGTGATGAGCAGCGCTGTTAGCCATCGTGATTCTCTACTGCTCTACAAGCACAGTACTCACAGCTTCTGCTTGATCTCCACAGCTCATAAGGCTTGATCTCTACCATCTCAGCTACACTATGTTCTACTCTCACAGCTCCGCTGATTGTTAAATCTTCACTGACCCACATCTTCTCTACAGTATCGTACAGAAAAAAAGAAAAAAAGCTCTCCACAGCTTAAACAGCTTGACCTCTACAGTCACAACTACACTGTACCATTCTACCAGTACACTCTTGCACAATTCGAGTACTCACAGCTTCTCTATTATACGGCTGGATGTCTCTAGTACAGCTGCTACTGTCTACACTGTACTACAAAGCCACAGTACGGTACTTGCAGCTTTACAGCATCTACCTGTACAACTTGATATCTACAGTCATATCTGAATGATCTCTACGGCTCACTCCTACGACACTCGCTCGCAGTGCTCACAGCTCACAGCACTCACGTATTCGCAGCTACGCTGTATCATCATTCGCGCAAGTCTTAGCTTCTCTCCTTCAGCTCTCTCTACAGCTTAAACAGTTTGATCTCTACAGCTACAGTCACTTCTACACTCCATGCTACACACTCGCAGTACTCACAGCTCACAGCACTCACAGCTCACAGCACTCACGTATTCGCAGCTTCTCTACGGTACCTGCTACTATACAGCTGGATCTCTCCAGGACTGCTACTACAATCACTTCTACACTCCATGCTACACACTCGCAGTTCTCACACTCACAGTGGCTCACAGTACTCGCAGCTACGCTGCTCGTACTGTTCACCACTGCTCGCTGCTCGCTGCTCGCTGTCAATCTTCACCGCACTCACAGCTTGTTCTCTACTGTCTCAGCTACACTCCTACGTCACTCGAGTACTCACAGCTTCGCTGTTCGTACTCTTTGTAACATCATTCATGACTCGCAGCTGCGCTGCTCGTCCTTCATTTCTACTGTCCCAGACACTTGAGGATATCTCCCCACACCTTCTTGGGGTCCTGGGCAGCATCCACGCCCTTCCAGATACCCGTCTTCTGGTAGTAGCCCACAATAGGCTCAGTCTGCTTATGGAACGAAACCAGTCGCTTAGTCAGAGCCTCGGCATTGTCATCAGATCGCTGAACCAGAGGCTCGCCAGTAACGTCATCGGTCATCTCCTTCTTGGGAGGGTTGAAGACCTTGTGGTAAGATCGTCCAGACGAAGGGTGAACCAGTCGTCCAGTGATTCGGGCAACCAGCAGATCATCAGGGATCTTGAGCTCCACAGCCTTCTCCAGAGGCTTGTTCTTGGCAATGAGCATCTCGTCGAGCTTCTCGGCCTGAGGAATGGTTCGGGGGAAGCCATCGAGAATGAATCCGTTAGAGCACTCCTTGTTGTTCTCCAGCTCGGACCGGATCATGTTGATCATGATATCGTCGGAAACGAGTCCTCCAGCATCCATAATCTTCTTGGCCTCGATTCCAAGAGGAGTCTTTTGCTGCACCTGAGACCGCAGCATGTCTCCGGTAGCCAGATGGCAAGCACAGTACTTCTCCACCAGGTTGGGGGCCTGGGTGCCCTTGCCGGCTCCAGGAGGACCAATGAGAACCATTCGAATGGACTTGGGAACAGCCACAGGGCTCAGCTTGGCCTTGGCAGAGGCCTCCAGGTCGTGCACTCGCGCACTCAGGCGCTCAACGGTGGCTTTGAGATCTTCAATGGTGGACATGGTGATGGTAAGAGGAAGAGTTGGTGGAGGCTGAACTAAAACGTATGCATGAGTTGTAAAGGAAAGTTGGGTGATTTGGAAAAAAAAAAGTACCCACCCGCTCCAATTCGAGCGTAGAATACGATTAAAACGTTTATATAGCAGGTATACACCTTGTAAGATGTGTTTTAATCGTCCTGTTATTCCACCTCATACATCTGACAAACTCTAATTCAAACTTTCTTCCGGCCGAGAAGCACACTTATTGGTTGGGACCAAGGCCACGTGACGGAAACAGTGAGTCACAAATAGGAAGGGATAGAGATGGAGGTGGGGAAAGTCACGTGACTTGTATAATTATTTGGGTCACGTGACTTGCTTACGTAACGACCTCCTTTCAGTCGGTCGTCTAATATTTCCAAAACGCCTCAAGCCTCATCGGGTCGGCCGTGAGCGGTTTCGGCACATGAGCAAAGTTTAATTGGAAAATGTGAAACGGGGGAGTGGGAGGTGGTGGGGGGATTTGGGAGGTGCTACTGAGGTTCTGAAGAGTGCGGTAGTGAAAGGGGAATTTTTGGAGCTGATTGCGGGGTTTTTGGGTGGTGGAACTATGAGCGGGTGTATCTTCCCGAGGAGGGGTCGTAGGGGTTCGTTAATGGTATGACTAGATTGGGGAGATCCAGGGGAGTCTTTTGGTACCGATATTGAGCTGTATCACCTCGAGGACGGGTGATTTATTGAAATTTCTGTATTCTGGGTGGGTAGGAAATTCGTTTTTTCGGGCCGCATAAGGTTTTTCGGTTTCGGGAAATCACGTGAGAATTTTGCTCAACCCCAACCCACGATCAACAGTTGAATAGTTGGTGGGTTACAAGATTGTTGGGCGTTGGGTGGGTTTGTTGGTGGCCTAAGTGTGGTTGGCTTGTTGAGAGTAGTTGAGAAAACGTGTCGAAATCGTGGTATCGGAAGATATCATGGTTCGAAAGTATATAATAGTGCACTGATAGGAGCTTCTTGGGTTGTAGAGCATCTTAGACATTGGAGGGCCTGTCTTCTAGAGCTACAATTGCTGTAGGCTGACACTTGAATACGACTACTCATCTTAGCTGTGTCTCTGTCTGTCCTACTGAGATGATTCTATTTCGAAGATACAGTTAGTAGAACGGGACACCAGCTCATCTGGTTGTATGGTAAGGGGAAGTCATTCCAGTATAAGGCAGTCTATAGAGGCCAGTTGAATAAGGCCTAGTTTTAAGCCCACAGACATCACATTATCCTGAATATCGTAGCTTCAGCTCCAAGTCTAATATCGGACTGTCATCACCTCTTGCACATGTAATTGTGACTTGACAATACCTTCCAGTACTGTAATTTGAAGTCCTTACAAGTTGTAGTTAGCTAGTACGTATTCACAGCACTGGGAGTTTGGCCTTAATCTGTCCTTGGTTTTTAAGGAGACTCAAGGGAGGACACTTCAGAGGGCACTTTATCTGATTACTTCTGGTCATGATTAGTATCATTGTGATCTCACGACTCGGGAGAGTATTCTGATATAAAAATATCCACCTCCCCCATACAAATATTGTGAAGCACGGGCACAGTAAGATGAACTGTTAGACTAAAGAGCAAACGACACTTGGCATGTCAATTTTTGAAGACTGCTGTTGACTAACAACCAAGCAGACACTCATTCAGTAGCTAACTGGTAATCGCTATTACTTTGTTTATGGTTAGCATAGAGAAGCTAAGACGATACAGTATCACAGCAACTTCAATCAGCTGTTGATGTACAGTATAAGTCCGTTGGGAGTTGACAAGTCAAGTTGTGACGTCAACATCACCAGGTAGCCATTCACTCAAAAATGACTCCTGTCAAAAGTCATGGTACCCTAACTCACACTAGCTCATTTGATAGCCACGCTTCTCACGATTCCAATCGTTGTCTTCCGGTTTAATTTGGACTTGATTTGGCCTAAAACGGTCAATATCCATCCGAGAGCTATGAGGAGTTGATTTTTGCAATACTAGAGACTTCTATAGTGTTTTTATCACGTGATTTAATCCATTACTATATTCTAGGTCAGTATAATCCACCTTACAAAATTCCCTTCAACCAAAATTCAGCTTGTGAAATCTTCAGAAATCAGAGTCCTTTGTACATATTCAGTTCAATCGTCACATGGGTAGTGAAGAATTGAAGTACTCACTTTTTAGTACAGAATAAATGAGAACTGAAGGGCTTCTTATAGACAGAAAAATATATAGACTTTTAGTATCTAAGCAAGTTGTCCTGAATAAGGAGAACTTATATAGAGAACTACAAGGGCTACAGCTTAGTGGTTAGTACTATTGGAATCATGAGAGTCGGGTGGTTCCAACTATGCCATTAGATTTGCGGTTGCTCTCAATCTGACAATTTTGTAGTACTCCTGCTGAGTATTATTACACGTCCAACAAGGTTCTTCAAAAGCCCCATAAAACAGTGCACCGCGTTTAAGCTTTTACAAAACATTTACTGGGCTCCCATAGGGTGGTTTAAGTATGGGAGAAGGAGAACACTAGACGATACACATGTCCAAGAGACATGGGAGGTGGTGGAAAAGAATCGCAGAGGTCACGTGATAATGATGCAGCTTTAAAAATTCAGAAATGTTGGGTTTCAGTGCTTCATTCAGAGAGCTACTGATTCAAAGTAACCCCACCATGAAGGCTATTATTGGAATTTAAAAACAAAAAAATACAAAAAAATACAAAAAATAATGCAAAAAATAATGCAAAAAATTCAAAAATTCCAACCAAGCAATAAACAGTCTTGTAACATACTTTTAACCCCACATTTTTCTCTTTGTGCTCAGCCTCATTGAATGTGTGTATTAAGATATTGTCATCTGAATAATCATCCAACTAATAGTCATTGATATTGGTCCTACAGAGACAAGACTAGTTTCATTGGAATCAGCGAGAAATTTCACGACGATCAACCTACTCAAAACTCCAATTGGGCAACTACAACACCTTCAAAATAGCAATCTCAAAAACGGATCTCGTAACCCAGATCAAGCTTTTATCGTACGTACCCGTCCCAAATGGTCGGCCTGCAGTAGCCGAAAAAGTCAGCCGCATCACGGTGCTTTTTATGCCTAAGCAGAAGGGCGCAGATGATTAGTGCAATGCAAGAAGAGGGTTCTGAGGGAGGTATTTCTGTGGTGTATTCGTCAGGTGACTTGATTTGAGACATACAGGTGGCAACTTTTGAACCAGAAACGCTAGAGCTTAGCTGAAAGTAGTAGAAGATAGAGCAGGTCGAGGTGATCATAATGGTATTACGAATGACCTATTTCGCGCCAAAACAAACAAAATAAGCACACTATTAATATCACTCTGGGATATTGCTTTTTTAGGCACACAACCTTAACTCCATCTTAAGAGAGCTCTTGAACCACTCTCAAAGTAGACCTTCCATATCCTCCATTGCCCTGTAAAGCATACCACATCATATTCCATACTCATAAACCTCACTACCAAAATATTACCCCCAAATCTTCAACTCTGAACATTCTACCTATCCTCCTAGTTTACTTAACACCTCCCAACTAACGCCTCCCTCACCTTAACCCTTCTGTTAAGCCACCCCAAGAGCCCTTTCCAAACGGCACAACCAGACCTCCAGTGGAGAATTAAAACACATTTTCATATACTTCCCGATCACTTGATTCGAATGAGCTACCTCCCAGCTCTGTAGTTCATCTGGATCGTGTTCCATGATCAAGTGAAATTTCAAAAAAAAAAAAAAAAAAAAAAAAACACTACCACCCTCACGTGACTACAGTATTACCGAATCATACAGAACTAAAGAGCCAACGCTTCGCTTATGGCTCTTACGCTTCGCTCTGGCTCTACTGCTCTCAAACAATAAGGTTATCTGCTGCAAGAAAAATCTCATCTAAATTTTTCACTTTATCCACCACCCCACACAATGTCCAAACCCGATCTTGCTGCTGAGGCAGTGCTTGTCCAAAGCGCTCCCGTCCCCGATGACGCTGTTCCCGTGACCGGAATCGATTTTGACAAGCCCGAAAACAAAAACACGCGAGCTGCAGATCTCGTAAACGCCATGGGCGGTATGGGCTTTCAGGCCACTTCTCTCGGTCAAGCATGCAACATTATCGACGAGATGCGCAACTGGGAGGGAGTTGACAAGGAGGGTAACCCTGCCAAGACGACGATTTTCCTGGGGTACACTTCCAACCTGATTTCTTCGGGTCTCAGATCGACTCTCAAGTACCTTGTCAAGAACAATCTGGTTTCTGCCATTGTTTCTTCTGCTGGAGGTATTGAGGAGGATCTGATCAAGTGTCTTGCTGAGACTTACCTCGGTGACTTTGCTCTCAAGGGATCTGTTCTTCGAGAAACTGGAATGAACCGTATTGGTAATCTGCTTGTTCCTAACGATAACTACTGCAAGTTTGAAGAGTGGGTTGTTCCTATTCTGGACACCATGCTTGACGAGCAGGAGAAGGACGGAGTGAGCTGGACTCCTTCTACGGTGATTGACCGACTTGGTAAGGAGATTGATAATGAAGAGTCTGTTCTGTACTGGGCTCACAAGAACAAGATTCCTGTTTTCTGTCCTGCTCTGACTGACGGATCTCTTGGAGATATGCTCTTCTTCCACACTTTTAAAGCGTCTCCTCTGCAGATCAAGATTGATATCGTCGCTGATATCAGACGAATCAACTCCATGTCCATGGCTGCCACTAGAGCTGGAATGATCATTCTGGGAGGAGGTCTGGTCAAGCATCATATCGCTAACGCTTGTCTCATGCGAAACGGAGCTGACTATGCGGTTTATATTAATACCGGACAGGAATTTGACGGTTCCGATGCTGGTGCAAGACCCGATGAGGCTATTTCTTGGGGAAAGATTAAGGCTGGGGCTAAGCATGTCAAGGTGTACGCTGATGCCACCCTGGTGTTTCCTTTGGTGGTGGCTGCGACTTTCGCTAAGGAGTAGACGAGTCGAAGTGCTGTGTCTGCGTAGTGGGTTTGCATAAGCCAGCTGCGCTGACTTATAGACAGCTTAAAGTATATAGTAATGTTAACGTAACTAGATGTTTGAGGTGTAGCTGTCGCTTGTGCTCTTTAGTAGATCATGGATTCTGTATGAATGTCATAGTTATTAAGACTACCGGTACTTCTCAAACGAAACCAAAGAGGTGTATGTACTGGTAAGCTACTTGTAGTGTCGGTTTAACCTAACTAAATGTTGGGATGTGTAGGCTGAAGTCACCTTAAAGATACCACAAGCCTAATATTGTGGACACTGTCCTGATGGTTGATGGTATGGAACAGATGATGAGCTTTCTACTAAATAGAAGGCGTACTAGATTGAGGATGACTAATTATAGAATTATATTTTTACACAGCGCGTTTTACTGTTGCTCAGATGGGGTCTGGTGGCGGCGGTATACAGAAGGGTATGAAGTTAATTAATGAGACGTTGGGGGTATAAACTGAGGGCCAACTTGAAGCTGTATCAACGTCATAGATACCTGTAGGAAGTAATTGTTCTGTATTTTACAACTCTCAATTGGGGTTTTTTTTTTTGTATTTTGATATCTAGATATCTGCTTCTTGATCGTAGTGTACTACTCTGTTCAGTCGTTAGTACAGGTACCGGGAGTTACCGTACTGTATCTACTATGGACTAGATGTTTGGATGTTGGAAACCATATGTATGATTATTGATATTTAGTTAATGCAACCACTTACAACCCACTTTCTGGGAACCCCAGGTTCCGGTAGTAGCACACATCTAGGAGATGAAGATGTGTGTTTGGACATCGACAAGAGAAGAGATTCCAGACCAGATAGCAGCTCCTACATCAGCCATCTACACATAAATACAACTCACATAGTGAGGGATTTATGTAAGTAATTTCCTACTGGATATTACGTTCAACATTGGAGGAGTAGCTAGAATTGAAGCCACCAACTGTAATATGATGGCTACCGGTACTGCCTTATGAATGATGAATAGTAAGGTGCCTTTTATGAAAGTGAATGGAAACAGTCTGCCTTAACTGTCGCTTAATACTGGAGCACAGTGTTATATTACAGCACCTGTTATAATTCTAGATGGACTGGTGACAGCTGTTGGGCTGTATATCATTGGTTAATGTCTCCTGTTTGGGGCATAGTAAAACTGACAAATTAGAGTGCTGAAATTGATATTAATATAGATAGTTTTCTTGGCCTTACAGGGAGTCAATTAATAGTCTGTTACAAAGGTCATCATATTAATTCTGTCAATATCATTGGTAGCTGTTGTTTCAGTCTGAAACTGACTTTTCAAAGTCAAAAATACGCAACCTTGATTTGTTGAATTTCAAAAAAATTGATTTTTTCAAAGATTTTTTATTCTATCCACTTTAACAGCACAATGAGAGCGGTCTGCTGTTACTCTGACCTCACACTCTTGATTTTCTACGTTCTGAATTATTTTTTTATTTTCTTTCATTTTTTAGTACACAGCTCTAATGAGCTGCATAGATCATGCAGCCATCACTCTTATCAAAACTTTAAACACCAAATCACATTACTAAACAACTTTCTTGACCTCCTCCTTCCCCTCACTCTTCTTCAATCTCGCTACATCCATAAACAGCGCCAGTAGATCCTCCTTCTTCAGTTTCTCCACCTTCTCTTCTGACTCTACCAACTCTGCTAACATGCCTCTAGCACAGTAACTCTTCAACTCTTCATTCTGAGCCTGGTGACTTTTTTCCCAGGCTGTTAGAAGTTCGTCAAAAGTGTTTTCCCGGGTTTTGATAGCGGTGACAGCGATTTCCAGCAGCTCAGACAGGTTGTACATCTGAGCAACCACTATTAGATTAGCAGCATCTTCAAACTGGAGCTCCAAGTCTTGATCATACACATGTCTCACGATAACTTCCAGAGTAGAAGTAGGACACTGGATTTCGAGCACCTTTTCAGCTGCTTCTTTCATGTCAGAGTTGATAGCTGCTGCAAAGAAGGGCCACAAGGGAATTAGGACGGTGGTGTGGACTGCTATCATATCTCCTTGGTTGCTCTTTAGATTAAAGTCTTCTGGAGTGTTGTTTCGAAGTTTTGCAAGTTTGGAAATGTCAGCAGTGCTTTTGGATAAGAATTTTATCACCTCAGCTCTTCCCACTCTCAAATTCTCCAAGTCTGCTTTGCTCCACTCGTTGTTAAAAGTAACGATATCCCAAGTATTGTTTAATCCAACAATAAACGTATTTCTGTCGATTGCAATACTAGTTTCAGGGTTTTTAGTAAAGTTAAAGGCAGAGCAAGAACTTGTGTGTAGTGTCTGTTTCTTTTTGTCATAGAACTTCAAGTACACCTTGTACTTTTTTGACCCTGCATCGTGAAGTTTGCCAAACGTGAAATAAAAGGATCCCACATCTCTCAATTCACACTTTGAGTAGAGGTCTTTAATTTCATTCTGAAATTCTGCCTCAGTGCATTTTTTCACGATTCCAAATGTCATGGTGGTGTTGCTAAGAGAGCGTGGGTGTCTTCGGTTGCCCCTCTGCAAACAGCACTAAATTCAAAATTCAGGTCTAAATTAATTAAATAGAATAATCAACATAAATATTTGGAAGTATACAATATATTGGATAGAGTCGAAAGGCACTCTTGGTGTCCGTAGAATACGAAATCTTCTATTTATATTTCTTGTGATTTCTATCTAAATTTTCAAAACCCGATATATATTTAGAGCCAAATTGCTATCTTATTACGTCGATTACCTAGTCACATGACTTACTGTGGATGAATATCCACGCTCTTGGAGGATGTCATACAATTTCAATGAGCTGCACAGATTATGCACCCAGGCACCTCTTATCAAAACCTTAACTGACTATGCACTGTTGAGTTACCCTGCCTGAGACTGGTCATCTCCTTGTACCTCATGCACCCTTTTTGTGACTCTTCTTCCTACACACAACTTCCCAACACTACCACACAAACCGCCGAGGTTTCAATCATGGCTGGCCTGTGTCAGTTTGTCGCTAGATCGGTTTGTGGAGTTCTACAGGTGGTGTCTGTGTCACGACATGGCGAATGCCGTTACTAACAAGTGAGTATGTTTTGAGGGTGGGGGTGTCTGTGTCACTACAGTGGTGTTGTGGTGGGTGTCTGCAGGGTGGGGGTGTGCAACGACTGTGATACCGTGAGCTGCTGAATGTGGAGGGCTTGCTACTGATGTGACTTCATCTCTGTCGTGTTAAAGGACTGACTACGTGCCTGTTGGCTCTGTTCATGGAACCAGCTATCATCCACTATGCAGTCTCCACTGGCTCTGGTGTCTCCTCATGTTATAGCTGAGCTATCCCTCTTCTTTTTGGTGTCCTACTAGGGTCAAATGTCTTATGGTATTACCTCTTTAGGGTGCTCTGAGTAACTACTGGCCCACCTGGTCATAACCGCGCTTACCCAACCGGGCTACATCCATAAACAAAGCAAACAGGTCGTCTTTCTTCAGCTTCGCCACCTCGTCCTCCAATTTGTCCGGTTCAAGTACCATGACTTGGGCACAGTATCTCTTGAGGTTTTCGTTTTCGGCTGTGCGGCTTCTTTCCCAGATTGTCATAAGCTCTTCAACGGTGTTTTCTCGGCCATGGATACTTTGAATGGCAATTCTAAGCAGCTCAGGAAGCTCATACATTTGCGCAGTTTCCACCAAGTTTAGAGCATCGTCGAACTGGAGGTCCAGCTCTTGATCGTAAATGTGTCTGACGATAACTTCTAGAGTGGAAGTGGGGCACTGGATTTGGAGCACCTTTTCCGCCGCTTCTTTCATTTCCGAGTTGATGGCAGCTGCAAAGAAGGGCCACAAGGGAATTAGGACAGTGGTGTGCACTTCGATCAGGTCTCCTTGGCTGCTTTTCAGGTGAAAGTCTCCAGGGGTCCCGTTTCGGAGTTTCCCTAGAGCTGATCCCGTTCCTCGGAGATGGGTACTGAAGTAATTCACCAGATCAGATTTTCGAGTACGCCAATATTTCGATTTTCCAGCGCTCCAGTCCTTGTTGAAACTAAGAATCGTCCAAGTGGCGCTGTCTTCTAGGATAAATGTGTTTCTGTCGATTGCAAAACTTGGTTTGGTGGTTTCTTTGGGGCATACAAATGCTGGCACATAACTTGTGTGTAGCGTTTGTCTGTCTCTGTCAAAGAACTTCAAAAACACATTGAAAAAACCAGGGACAGTGCCTGATGGTCCCCCAAACGCGAAATAAAACATTCCCTCGCCATCCAAATAGCACTTCGAATAGAGGTCTTTGATTTCTTCCTGGAACTCGGCAGTTGTGCATTTCTCCACCTGTCCAAAGTCCATTTCCGTGTCGTCCGTGTCGTAAATGTGCATTTCGATCATGGTGAGAAATTGTTGTTGATGTTGCCAATATAGTGTGGAGGGTTTGTTAATGGTTATATACCAATATAATAGTTTCCTTTTCTGCTCTTCTCTTGCAAGACTTTCTTCATGGAGATGGGTGTTGTTGGACTTACAGTTGCCTTTCCGTGGAAGCCTGACGATTTCCCAACATTAAAATGGTCACAACGCCTCTGGTGTTGGAGCAGGAGAAGAATTTTTATTTGTATTCTGGAGAAGATGATCTTACAACGTACACAATGAAGCACCAATACTTTCATATTTTGTTCTGGTTATCTGGCTGGAGCCGTTTTAGTGCTAAAAAAACGGCCGCCTTCCACGGAAAGCTGACCGTACTGAATTAAATATATATACTGTATTCAGGCACCAGTTGCACTTACCCTTTTACTTTTACGCAATTCCTATTCGTGACCTCAATTTGTAGACTTTACTGAAACAAAGATATCTTCTATAGTGCCAACGAAACTACAGTACCTGGTACCGGTAGTCAAAGTGACGTTGATGTTGTCAAGATAGCTTTGAGGATTTATTATATTATCAATTCTAGCTCCAGTTTCCCTTTCTGGCCTTCTCTTTCAAGACTTTTCTCATTGACATGTGTTGGACTTTCTGTATTGTATATATAGTTAAGTCAGTGGCTCATCACTGTGGGTACATTATATCCTTGAAGAAGCTATGGCCAATTACCTGCTTGTTGTGTTCATACAGATCACGAAACACCTTTTTGAGCGTCTGGTCCTCCACTGAACCTGTGGTGACGTGAGTACCAGGCACATCTAGCACTCCATACTCCACTCGCCACATAATAACCCAACTGTAAACGAGAGCCACATTAGAGTGGTCATATCTCCAGATATCATTTGGATATCCCTTGTCCAGGAAATGGTTGTAGCTTTCAAGTTGAATATCCAATGGCACTTGTTGACGGTAGATATCCCACAGATAATGTCTTTCGTAGTCGGGCCATGATTGGTCACCAGCCTGGACGACGTATTCGTAGGAAGGAGGGAAGAAGCTGAGAAAAAAGGTGTAGACAAGAGTGAGGATGGAGATGTTCATGGTGCTATAGAAGTAAATGGATATGGTTGTGTTATATATTTCAGTCCAACAAGGAAGGGTAAAAATAGATGTCAAATAATAACTAGCGTTCTCATTGTCTCATTGATATCATATTATTAGAGCCTTGGGATGTCTCAAACATGTATTTTTAGAATGCTTAGATAACGTCGGTTGCTGTGAGACAGAGATGTAGCTGATATCTTGACACTATTCTAGGCATGTTTTAATATCATCTGCATCAGCTGAACAGATCTGTATTTTTGACTCAATTAATTTAAATTGTAAATTTCTGAATCAACCATAACTTCTGTAATACCAACTCCATGACCATAAGACCCTTAACATTACCACCAGCTCATTTTTGTCGTTATTTTGCAGCCCCAATTGGCTTGTTTATGGCGTTCTTTGAAAAAGTTGAGAATTCAAAAAATATAAAACTAACCCTGACGACGCAATTCTTGTCCAATTCAAACCAAACCTGGTTCATTGGAACCCCCTCATTCACAGCTACCTCCAGATATGAAAATAACCCCTAAAATCGCCCGCATCGCCTCCTCCCCTGCCGCTCTTATACCGCGTCTCCTACCCGGAGCAACAAGGGCGTCTGGTGTAGTTGGTTATCACATGCGCTTAGCATGCGCGAGGTCCCCGGTTCGATTCCGGTGTCGTCCAGCTTTTTGCTTTTGCCGCAGAGCAGAGGGCGGTATTTCTGTTGCTTAGTAAGTGGATAAAGAGTGGGTAGAGTTTTGATGTTGTGCTGGGTGGAGCTGTAAAGTCACGTGAATATTATTTTGAGAGGACATTATTCACGTGACTAGAAAGATATTTCGTTTTCCAGATTGTCTTTTTATTATATTTCAGTGTTTCTGTAATTTTTGTAGATGGGTTCTCTCCTCAGACCTCTAAGGCTACCAAAATTGATATTGCGTAGTTACAGGGTAATAAGTAGTATCGTTGAAATCCTCGTTTCAAGACGATTCCAATGGTCAAGTCTGTGTCCCAGTTTGATTTCATGTTCTCTATCAAAAACCCAAAACAATGTCTTCCATCTTTCACAGCACACTACTCTCACTATCTCTTACTTTACCACCTCCAACACTTCCAAACCCGTTCACAACCACCCGTGGGACCCCCAATCACCCCATATTTTTCGTGTCCTCTTTTTTGCTCATTTTTTCTCCTCAAACACCGCCTTGAAAGACCTCTCCGGGTCCAGACGGAGGTTTTTCTGACCGAAAATCTGGCTTAATCGGGTAATCCCTAATCAATATTTCCTATTTGAGAACTCAAGCCGCACCTCAGTTTCCATCTTCCGAGGGGATCTCAAGCCGCACGTTTCGGATCGTATCCGGAAAACTTAGAAGGCAGTGGAATGGGGTTAGGGTTAGATCTAGGGTTAGGGTAGGTAGATATATACTGTTAATGGTCGGTTGAAGTCACGTGACTGATTTTTTTGTTCACACAGTTGTTCATTGTTGCTATTATTATGGCCATCTCAATATGCAGATTACAAGCACCCCAGTTTAAAAACTGACTTTGAGACATACGCCTTAGCCGAGGTAAACAACACAACTGTTGTTTTTTTGGTGTGAATTGTGGTCTATTACAAGTTTCTGGATGTCTTTTTTGGCGTGATGGGTATAATTTACTTAGATGTGTGCAGCTTTGTTGGGTTATTTGTTCAGGTTGGGACTGTTAAGCTTCGTTTTGTTAGCTTTGGGAGTACAGTAGTTACACTCAACTTCCGTAGCGATTTTAACAACTTTCCAGCCATCTGGTAAAAATTATACCTACACTAATCTCATCCCCTACTCTCTGTGCACATTTTCCACTATTCAAAATTCCCACAGCTCAATTTTCAACCCCAAACGGAACTCCTTAAAACTGCACCCCCAGCCGTGCGGCTCGGAAATTCACGCCGCATTATAATGCCGGCTGATTTAAAGCCGCTCGTTATAAAGCCGGATTTTTGAATGAAGAACTTGAAATGATCCTACACGACGAATTAGGCAGAATTGGAGAACGAGAGTAGTACGGTTCGACTCGTGAGAACCAGGGCTATCTCTGTGTCACTTTGAAACGATGAAATACTACTCATTGCACTAAACTAGCTCGGCTTAGGCTCAGTGCAGTGCGGCTTGGAGAGAGTTTAACGGTGTGGGAATATCCGTGTGGTTCCGGAGAGGTTGATCAAGGCGGTGGTTGAGCGAAAAATATTGTTGTCCGAAAAAAACCTGTCAAATGAGGTTCCCACTGGTGTCGAGTTGGAGATGGAACTTTCTGGAAGGTGTATAGCGATATGAACTACTAGTACATCCAAATATCATCAGGTACAAGAAACTAAGATAATGGCATCTGCTAATTATACTAGGAGTGAACAGAAGAGCTGCAAGAGTAGCTTGTATGGTTCTAAGTGCTTCTGTATCATCAAATCACAGTCAATTAACATGTACCCAATCAGAGATCAGATTTTTGGCAGAGTATTTAATCACGTGACTAGTGTGTAAGAGGCATTTTCTGACACACCTATAAATATCTTCTATTATCTCTCAGCGTTGCACATGTTTTAGGTTTATCTCGCTTAATCTGTGAAACCAGCTAGCGACTTAACTGACTGAAATCAACATAATCCACTCCTATTTGTCAGTATACACAAATATTATCACTTACACATTCATTTGATTCATATTTCCCTTTTTTTCCGGTCATTTTCCCACACATTCTCATTTTGTTAAACACCCCAACTAATTTACTTACTCCTTCCTCACCTCCCAACTCACAACACCTTAAACGCCTCCCTAGAACGCCACCCCACGCAACCTCCATTATCTCGTTATCCACCACCTCCACCAGCACACCATCTAGATCATCTTCACCGCCGTCCTCACTTTCCTCACTACCTGAAATCTCCCACCTTTTGCGCCCCTTTTCGCTTACTAAAAAAACAAAAACGTCCACTTGCGCCGAATCTAATCGTAAGAGCAATTCAAGCTGATCTACAGTGAACCTTCACTAAAGCTAGCAATACGACATTGAAAGGCCTCCATATTTCCTCCATGATTTTCCACACTACTCACTAAGACACGTGCCTGAAATTTAATCTGAACTTGTACTGAATTTCATGGGTCCACTTTGGAACTCTACCCTTATACGCTTAATACAGTGTGAGACAGAACGGACCGTACCTCAATGGGCATACAAAGAAATGGAACAATTCTGGCACACAAATGTAGCCCCGATTCCGGCGGTTCCAGCTATACCCCGGATTTATCAGTTGACCGACTGTAGCCGGCGCTAGTGGGGTTTTAGTGCGGTGCAGCTTATGGCATAGAGTTGGATTTGAGGGAGTTTCTGGGGGTGTTAGAATAACGATATAGGGATGGTTGTTTGATCAGGTGATTGAGGGTTGTTTGGGGAGGGTATGTGTCACGTGATTAATCGGTGAAGGCATTTTTCATACGGAAAATCGTCCTCCTGGCTCAGCCCCTCGTTTGGGAAGGTGCATAATAGACGCACCCCATGCATGCTAGTGCGTCTCTCTGCTGAGGCTGTGTGTCTGGAGATATAAAGCAAGAGCAACGCTGTTTGAAAGTGCTCATCCACATCAATCGACATGTTTTTGTTCATTCCCTTTACTTTTGGCGGTGAGTATGAGAGAGGGGAGATCACGTGAGAGGAGGAGGAGGATATTGAAATGACATGAGATGCGACTTTAGTCATAAATGCAGGAACAGAATGGCAGCTACAACAGTGAAGCAGATGGTGACAAGATGGTTGTGGTGATACAGACACAGACGATTCAGACACAAACAGACGATTCAAACACAGATACAGAAGATGTGGTGATTGGATTATTGGGTGCTTGATTGTGAGGGCAGTGTTCAGGCAGTGTTTCGAGGGCAGTACAGTGGCAATGAGGTCTTGGCAGTCAGGCGATATGATGTGTGTGGTGGCAATTGTCGTTTTCTAAATGAGATCTACATTTGATACTACGGCTGTGTTGTCTTACTGGTATGTCGTTCATTATGAAATTTCAGTATAAGCTATGGTGTGCTGTCTTGACTATGTTAGGACTATGTTAGGGTGAGCTGAGCTGAAGTAAGCTTAACAGTGAGACTATGAAGCATAGCTACTGTAAGACACTCTGAAGACATTCTGAATACATTCATAAGACAATGGTTCAGTTCACAGCCATTTTCACATTCACATTTTTTTGGTTAGTGCATGAGAGACGTTCACACTCTCATACCCTTGAGCTCTTTCACACTGTTGAGGCTTGGCCTTCTATACGCTCCACATGATATTCCCAACACTTGGCATGATACCCATTGATACGTACATGGTGATGGACGCATTTGGACATGATACACTGACAGTCTTGGTACGCTTGATACACCCTGGAAGTTTGACGTTTTCTCGGTGCTTGGTATTGATGACAGGTGGTTACTCAACTGTGGCTTGATCGGCTTTGGACGGTCATGCAGGTGTGCTAGAAGGCAGCATGCGGCGGGCATTAGTTCACGGCTCTGTACGGCTCTCTTGGCTGCGTTGCCTGTCTTTTTGAAAGCACCGTCATACATTATCGTGAGTGTTTTTTCGTGCTTTGTCGTGCTTGTCGTGCTTGTCGTGCTTGTCGTGCTTGCGTACTCTTAGCGCTCTCGTATTATCGTTGTCGTACGCCAGCCCCTCAATCCGTTCTAGACCGTCTGACAAACGGGCCTTTGTTGGGCTGACAAATAAGTCTTTGTTAGTCTGACAAACCAGCCTTTGTTTGAGTTGTCACTTTCTCGTCTCTGAGGTCCACACTCTAATCCACTCTATTTCTAAATGAGGCTTGGCAGGCCACCTGCGCCACTAGCGTGAGCCGACATCCGACTGACGTCTGAAACGTCGCGCTGATATTATGGGCGAATATTACCCACGTATTACTCGGCCCGGTGTCACTTGTCACGGGAGTCTGGGTAGTCCGGGCGCCGTATTATCCAGATATTATGAAGCTGTGCGCTATGTGCAGCTATTTATGGCTACCGCATGACCTGTTTGGGATAGGTGTTGGTCACATGTCACGGATCTGTTTCCACATGCGTTGACGTGAGCTAGACGTGAAGAATAGTAGTGCTGTGCCGTACGGTGAGTGGCTGTGTGAGAGAGTGGCTGTGTCTGAGCTGTGTGAACACTGTTTTTCAGCTGTTTTTTGGCTGTTTTTTGGCTGCCTTCTGTGTGCTTCTGTGTTCCGTCTTGCTATTGCTCCGTATTTCGGTGTCGTTATTATGTCTCTATACCACCCTTTGTCCACCCTTTGTCCACCCTGCTTGCTATGTCACCGGTTTGTCATGGCTCGGCTCTTTACCTACTTCCAATCTCCGATGACAGCTCGGCGCTAAGACCCTACTTTATTTGCCGGATTCCAGTGACAGTGACGTGACGTGCATGACAGGTGCTGACGTCCACGCACCGACATCATGTCTGCAGAGCGTACTCTCGGTTAGTTGTACCTGTCTGGGCTCTTTGTTTGACAGTCTTTGACAGCAGCACTGACAGCAGCGCTGACATCGACTGCCACCGTACGGTGGGTCCAATAGACTACTGCAGGGCACCGTATTCTGTAACAGGCGGTACGATGCGCTGCGGGTCTGTCATCGCGGCAAGAATATTGCTGACGGCCAGATTGACGTTCTCCGAGACTGACACATGTCTGAAATATTTCTCTGATTATCAATATGGCCTGATGTTTCATGTGGGGTAGGTGTCGGAGTGTGAGGTGTTTCATCTCTGTGGGGTGTTGAGCTGTCTGTCTGAGTGTTTGCTACTGTCTGTCAAATCTCTAGAATACTGTGTTGTATGCAGTGATTAGAGAGGTCTGCTGTGTTGAGCTGTCTACTGTCTGTCTGAAGCTTTGGTCATAATGTTGAGATGAGTGTTACTGTGTTACTGCTCTGTCTAGTGTTTTAAGGTGATAGCCAAGAGTGTCAGAAGTCTTATGATGTTCTGTTCTTAGAGGCTGCAAGATTATCTGTCTACTGTGGCTGCTGTCTACTGTTTGTTTGTCTTTGAAGTGTTGAGATGCAGTCTACTGTCTGTCTGGCGATTTTGGAGTTTCATGTTGTGTGCTGTTCTGTCTTGTCTGGCTGTCCATATGCTTGGTTCTGTCTCTGAGATGTCATGACTGTCTCTGTTTACTGTTTCCTAGTCTGTCTGATTTTTACTGTCTACTGTCTACTGTCTCGACTATATACAGCTCTGGACTACAGTATCAAAGGCTGCCAGTCTGTCTGATTATGCTATGAACAATCTGTCTAGTCTTTGACGTCTGTCCAAGAGACTTGTCAGAGTTGCTCTAGACAGTCAGCTTAGTCTTCTTACTGGTAAGACAGTCTTCTGAGAGGTACCTGGTACTGTCTACAGACTGATTAAAGATGTGTCTGGAGAGTGTCTGTCTACAGTAACTGTCTATCAGACTACTGCCAGAGATGATCTGTCTACTGTCTTACTCTAGACAGTCAGCTAAGAGGTACTCTAGACAGATACTTTGAGTCAGAGTATACAGTCTCCTCAGAGTATCTACGGAAGTGTCCATGTTACAGTGTTGGTAGACAGTCTTGTCAGTAGACTACTCTGTCTTCTTAGGCAGACTGTCTCAGAGAGCTGTCTACAGACCAACTGCTGTCGTCTAAGAGCTGTCTACAGACACTACAAGCATACCACTGTCTCTGACTGAGGCGGAAAGTCTGGAGGTACTGTTGACGGTCTTCTTTGAGGTAGACTACTGTCTTGCAGAGTATCAGTCTACAGTCTTTTTAGAGAAGACAGTCTTGTCAAAGGCAGTTAGACAGTCTTAGGAGTATCAGAATACAGTCAGAGAGTGTCTTAGACAGTGATCTTCAGAGTCTCCAAGCTAGGCTACAGTCTCGTAAAATGCTCTGGACAAGACAGTCTCATCTCAGCTATAGCTAGTCAGACAAAGGTCTCAGTAGACAGTCCTTTAGACTTCAGTCACACCCCTATCTCCAAACCTCAGTCACACTGTCTTAAGGTTATCTCTGCATACACTCTCAAGGACTACAGTCTTCTGCTAGATAGACAGACAACAGCTTCCAAGGTAGACAGACAACAGTCTCGAGTTTGAAGGTGTCTTCGAGTCTGCTCGCAGACCATCGCTCCGCTCAGGTCTGTTTCGCAGCTCTACTGTCGTTGTCCGCTCAAAGCTCCCAAGTTCGCTACGCTCACTTTGTCGCTTTTCGCTTCCGCTAACCCAGCCCAAAACTTTGGCCACCCCTGGAAAGGCCACGAGTCCGAACGTTACTACTGCCCCAACTGCCACAACCAGTCCTGTGAAGCGCGCAAACGCCGGGAGTTCATCACCCTCTGTTTCGTCCCCATCATTCCCATCCACTGGTCCAACGAAATCAAATGTACAATCTGCAACTGGTCCAAGGGCGTCAACGAGGAGTCCCTCAAGGCCATGCAGAACGACGAGCACATGAACCGGCCCGCTCCGTCGGGTCATCCGGCCTTGCAGCACCTGCAGCAGCCCCAGAGTAGTTACCCTGGAGCAAGCAACAATGCTTATGCGGCTCCGCCTAGTTATCAGCCGGATGAGCAGTGGGAGGCGGGTAAAGCGCAGCCGCCGAGCAAGAGTGGATAGGCGAAGATCCGTAGGATCTGAGCCTGTCTACTCTTTTTTGTATAAGGAGGACAGTGTTTTTATCGTATTCAGCTTCTAGTGTTAATTTATGTGTATTTATGAGGTGGTGTGATGCGTAGATGGTGTGGCTTTTCGGTCTTTAGGGGGAGGGTTAATCTAAAGTTAGTTAAGGTGTCCCACACGGATGTTGTAATAACTGAACTAAATAACTGAAGCCATAGCCCACTTGTACTGGCTGAATGAGAAGATGGATGTGAGTAATACTCTGCCAGTGCTTTATATTTTGAAGTGACTGGTTTTTGGTGCACTACCTGTATTTATGAGGTGTAGATGGTGCTGTAGTGGTGTGATATTTCACTCTCTATGGGGAGGGTTAATTAAGGTGTGGACTTGGAGCTTAAACATTGCAACTGCTGAGAGTTGTGCCAACAGTCGGAGAATTGAATTTCTGATTGTAGATCAGTGTATGTCAGGGCTGTTATTAGAACATTGTCTGTTTTCTGGTGTTGTTTATGTGTGTATTTAAGAGCTGCAGTGAATTCCCCGTTGTTGGAATTAGTTGAGGTTTACTTACCCTCTGCAACTTGAAAAACCTAAAACCGAATTAACGAGCCGCACGTTTAGGGGTGGTGTTTTGGGGGGTCTACAAATGGGCTGGAAATTGAGGTATCTGAATTCTGAGAACTGTATGTTGTAGCCGGAGTTCAGGGGAGTGTGGGTCGGGCTTGGTTTTGAATTTGGGTGGTTTTTGGAGGAGCTAGGACCAAAATAAAAGTAGGGCACGTCTTATTAAAGAACCCCTCAGTTGCACTTGGCATGTAACGGGAGCAATTGATCTGATGATACTCTTGAAAGCTGCTGTACTTATGAGAACTTGATAACAGGGCTGGAACCACACTGAGAACACTGCTGTAGCATAGTAACTTTTGACTGCTTAGTGTGTGTAGCACTGTGCCTTGTAAAGAAAGAGGTTTATTTAGGACAAGAGTATTGATCTTTAGTGCATGTCTTCATATCTCTATGTCAATGTTCAACTCAAGGTTCTCGATAGTAAGTTCATTATCTAGAAAGTTTAAACCTCTGAAACCGTCTGAGGATACTGAAGATGAGTTGTATGGGTTCAACTGTGTATATTTATTGTAGAGATTTATTTGGAGTGGAAGTCAATGATACTGGTCAGCTTTATGGCAGTATCAAGTTCCTAAGAGGTTTATCAGATTCTTGATCTAAAGTTGAGTTTGAAGGTTGGGAGGAAGCTAAAATTGATATTCTCTTATAGAGAAGACGTTTATGTAAATATTGAGAGCTGTAGGAGTCGTAGTGGAATAATGAAAGCATTTTTGGAATCACAAGATCCGACTGTATGTCTGTGCAAAATATCTGAGCTGTAGCTTTATCATTCATCCTTGTAGCAGTGTTCTTGATACACTCTCTAGTAACATAATGTACTCAATAAACAAAAGCTATGGTAACCTGAGTGAAGTAAATGACACATATATGGACTCAATGGAACGTCTTGTATCTCCATTCCAAATATCTAAGCTGTCACTCTCTTCATTCTCCTGTCAGCACTTATGATCCCACACTCTTCTAAATTTCGTATCTCGGTCCTCAGATTTTTTGAGAGGGTCTGAGTGGAACTATTCGATTATCATTCGAATAATACTCTCGAATTGTATATTACTGCAAAATATCTAAGCTCTCAGCCTTCAGGTTCTTCTTCTAGAGTCCATAATTCATTATCTTGAACAGCATACTATTTCATCAACAGTATACCTCTAGGGAGCCTAATCCAAGTCATTTCAGATTATTTCATATCATTTTTACCACCATTAGAAATATCTAAGCTCCCACTCCCCCACCTCCCTCCCTAGCCACATCCCCCTCCCACCCCTTTTACTTACCATTTACTCCACCCACCTCCCTCCAGTTAACCTTCTTCCTCGACCCCCCTCCCCATCCCCTCTAAACTCCCAACTAACGCACCCACCTTTAACAACAACACCTATATCTCCAGCACACCTCCACCACCCCTTCCACTCGAAATATCCGAGTCAAAACCCGCCAGCCCCCTCCCCTAACCGCTATCTCTCACCAGCCAGACGCTGGTTTCAGCTGGTCCAATTTGGAGCTTTGGAGCTACTATCTTAGCCATAGACATACAGCTTGTACTAAAGTAACTGCTTGTCTTCAAGAAGATATGATATTATGTAATATTGAACCTGTGTTTGTGTTTGTACTCCTTGTGTCTCTGTTTGTACTCCTTGTATCTGTTTTAATTCCACAATATTATCTCACTTCCAACTCGTTACACTAGTAACGGTAGGAAGACCATGTCCGATGACTAACTAGTTGGTGCATTCCCAAATCGGCACGTCCAAAATGGGGGTTCCCCGAATCGGCTGACCCCCACATGCATGTGGGATCGTACAGCGCAGGTCTAGGCAGGGCCTTACGGCAGTGGGGGTGTGATGGGGACGACATCGAAGATGTTCTCCCGTCACACAACCCATGTAATGCCCATGACACAAGTCGTGTAGTGCCCACGACATCTTCGATGTCATGGGCACTACACCCCCTATGTCAGCCGTTACACCGTTCTCCTACCACATTACTCAGGAAGCACGTGCTACACTAGCAGCACCTCTTCTGCACCTCTAGCGTCTTCTGAGCTGGAGAAAATGGGCATTACACGTAGCACTAGTTGGACTTGTTTTAGCTCTGACCAAATACTAGTTGACACTAGTTTAGGCTTGAACTATCTGTTAGACCAGCTTTTAACCCGTTTCACGCTGGTTGGAAGCAGCTGAGCTCCAATTTAAGCACGTTAAAGCACGTCCAAGTGTGTGTGAAGCACGTATAAACCGGTTTCAACACGAATCCAGCAGCTCAAACCACCCACATACGGCGAACCAGTTTAAACGGGGCTACGGCGTTTGTTTTTGATTAGAACATGTGGCTGAGGCAGGGGTGACAGATAATGGGCGTATCTGAGTCGATAAAAAAAAAAAAAAAAAAAAAAAAAAAAAAAAAAAAAAAAAAAAAAAAAAAAAAAAAAACTCCAAAACAATAAGGGTGGGGTACGAGTATCGAGCAGTTGCGAAAACGAACCCGAAAAAAAAAATTCCAAATCATGAACCCCCCTTCATGTATTTGAAAAAAAAAAAAAAAAAATCCTATCCACTTCACACGGTACTCACAATACCTTTGTCTCTCTCTGTTTCAGCTAACGTATGCGTCGTACGATATGTCATGGTTGGTCATACACTAATAGCAATGACTCACATCACGTGACCGCACCTCTACGTGCAAAATATTTCCGCTTTACTTTACACACCCTCCACAATGTGCAGGGCTCTACCTATACTGCGAATGACGTCACAATAAACTTTCCTCTTGTGTGCAAATAACCTCTTGCCTTGTCTTGCGCTCTTAGCGAATTTAGACGAAACGTTATTCGGCACCATCCCGAAAAGCCTGTTTGCCGCTTGACTAGCTCCGACAACGCGCTCCACGTTTAGCTCCGGAGCGATAGCGGGGTACTGGCGGGTTGGCCTGGCGACGGGGAGTTCGGTGGTGCTGGAGAAAATCCCGTGCGAGCGTTATTGAAGGAGCTACAGCAAAAACCAGTTTTTTTCAGCTCCATTTTCTCTTCTACAGCCGCTTGGAGGTATTTGCAGGTGCATACTTGGGGGTACGTTCGTGGGGGCCTTGCGGGGAAGCAGATACCCTTTTGTGCCAAGCTTAAGCGAGGTCCCTGTGTCAGTTGAGTGCGGTTATCTGTTTGTCTGTTGTGTGATCATGTGGTGTATGCTCTTTGTGCACTCAACAGACGTGTAAGAGTGAAGAGAAGTGAGAAAAAAGCTTTGCTCTTGTGTGGGGTAATAATAGAGTAAATTGTGATACCTGAGTGTGAACGAGAGAACTAAAGTACGATTATACAGGCTTTTGTAGGGGAATAGAGCTTAGTAAGATGTTAATAAGGGGTATCACGTGACACACGTGACTATCACACTACTTATCTCCTTGGCTACCCCACACATTCCTTTTTCTGCGCTTTTCAAAATTGAATTTTCTCAACGGCTAGTGTAACATCACCCAAAGCTTGACGTTTTTGCTGCCAATCAGCCCAGAAAGTGGGCGCAAAGGTGGAGAGCAGTTGCAGGGTTACGGCTCAAAAAGAAACGGGTTTTCTGAGACATGGGGTAGATCAGTGGAAGGGTTTGGGGGTGTAGCAGACGTAATATACGTCGTGGGGGTAAAAGGAGGCCGGATTTGGAATCAGCAGAGTCAGGGGAGTCGAATCATGTATAGAACGTTGTGATTTTGTGGTTTGAAGTGGTATTTCTCCACCCACAGGTAGAAGTATAGAGGTGCCGTTTATAAAGCATAACTCTGGTGATGAGTTGAAAATGGTGTTTGAATTTTTTTAAACATATCACCCGCATCAGAGAAAGCAGGAGAATTCAAGGGTTGCATTCTTTTTCGTTTTCCATTAAAAACCAGCGTTATAACTGGGATCCAAATTCTCTACTTTTTAAACTATTTTTTTCCAATAAACGTTGCAGCTGACAGGTCAAATTACTTAGTACCGTTTTTTCTCCGGATGCGGCACTGCATGATCGACACATTAATGCACAGAGCCGTAGATAAAAGGCAGAAGGAAAAGCAACGGGATGTAACATGGCTGAAACATACAGGACGAGGTGGGACGACATGACCGATGTGGTGGCCACGACATGACCTTTGTGGTGACTACATACACAATGTGATGAGCACGACATAGGCCGTGTAATGGGCACAACTGTAATGAGGCTGTGTAAACCCAACTACATGGACATGTAATGGCATACAATGGCATGAACTCTGTGGTGACTACATCGGCTATGTCGTTACTGTAATTCGTCAAGGTTAACCTGGTACATTGGCTGTGCCTTGTGAGCTTACCAGAGAACTGTATAGCTAATGTTCATCAGTTACATAGTATTACATGTTCTATGTTGCCCGTTACAGAGGGGATGTAGTGCCCACGACATAGGCAGTGTTGTGCCCACGACATCAGCCTTGTGGTGCCCATTACAGAGCTGATGTGGTGCCCTGGGGTAGCCCAGCTTGGGGATTACTTAAGGTTAACAAAAAGGTCAACTAAAAAAGTCATTTGGGGGTATCTTATACACGTTCCAGGCATCCCTTTGATATGAGGTTTTCTGTAATACATTGATCACATCCGGATATTAAATAATCCACAATAATCTCACAATATGGCAGTACAATATCTCAAGTTATACGCCTCCAAAGTTCCTCAATTACTTGACATTTGAAATTTACTTGACTCCTCCCAAAACCCTAACCAAAGTGTAACTAGACCCAAAAATAAGCCCAACTTTAACCCCATTTATCTCGCCTCCCAAGTACACAACCCATGGATATTATTATATATTTTGAATCCCCCGAGTCAGGAGATTCCAACTAGCCATAAATCACCAAAAACCTCAACCAGACCACCTCATCATAGGTCACACGCCAAGTGTCGTTTGCTCTCTACTTAAAGTTGTGGCCAACATTTGGGCACCTGTCACTCGCCATTGCCGCACCCTACAATAATGATAGACATACCAAAACGATCCCCTCGCTCATCCGAATCCAACGCACTACTTTTCATCCCTGTACTCCCTTCACAACACCCTCAAAAACACCCCCAAAGTCGCACCCAAAATTAAAGTTTTTGTTCCACACCTTATCACATCTCACGTTTGTGACACCCACAATTTCACCCACTTCAACACTCTACAACTCCACGACGGTGCTAGCTACGGGAATAAAAATTACACCATTAGAATCACACGATTCTCTACACTCTCAGGGTACTCGCTTCGCTCGTACCCCTCGTACCCCTCGCTCGTTCATATGTTATGCATTAAGCTCTAGGCTTGGCGACGGGCTCCCAAGCCGCAATCTTAGGCTTAAGAGTGTTGTAGGTCACAAAGGCTCCGGGAGTTCCAGTATAGTTGGGCCGGAACTTGTAAGGGTAAGCACGGACAGGCAGCTTGTCGGCAGGAGTGTTGCAAGGAGCCGTGTCGACTCCGTAGCCCAGCCAGAAATGCCAGCCGGGCTCGACCTGCGAAATGTCGTAGTCCGCGTCCTTGTACTCGACGTATCGGGTTCGCAGGTGGATTTCGTCTTGGTGGTCGGTTTCAAAGTATTTGTTGCCGTAGGACTGGGTTAGCGCGGAAGAGAGGGAGTGAGGCCGTAGGCCGAACGACCGAACGGACCCAATGAGCGGTTGCCTCAAAAAAAAGTGATTTTTGTGGTCACCACATGACCGATGTGGTGGGCACGACATGGCCTATGTAGTGACCACATCAGTCATGTAATGGGCACGACATAGGGTATGTGGTCACTACATGGTTGATGTGGTCACTACAAGCTGGGCCTGATCTCAAGCCATTAAGCTTAAGATCACGAGCTTGAGGTGGGACCATGGGCACTGCATAGACAATGGGTCACCACATAGAC
Source organism: Yarrowia sp. JCM 30694 (assembly GCA_001600515.1). Taxonomy (NCBI): domain Eukaryota; kingdom Fungi; phylum Ascomycota; class Dipodascomycetes; order Dipodascales; genus Yarrowia; species Yarrowia sp. JCM 30694. The sequence goes on along the minus strand of BCKF01000006.1, from coordinate 133,289 downwards.
AGTGTAGTGCCAACGACATGGGGAGTGTAATGGGATGACATGGGGAGTGTGGTGGGCACGACGTCAGCTATGTGGTCACTACATGGGTAGTGTAGGGGTGCTCTGTATGACAGATCCTGACAAGCTTAATGTCAAGCCTTGCGCTAAGCAGTGATCACGACAGAACTGTAGCCCTCACATCATCAGTGTGGTTACCATGACACGACCTCTGTGGTGACCACAACAGCAATGTAATGGGCACGACATGACCTGTGTAGTTACCACGACATGCACTGTGTAGTTACCACAATTTCTGTAGTGACAGCTCTGTAGTGACAGCTCTTAGCGTAGACTATGACAGTGCTCCCAACGTGGTGATAAGCTTGACATGGACATTGACAAGAGTAAGCCAGTGACTGAGTACCACGACATGAGCTCTGTGATGGGCACGACATCGGTGATGTAATTCCCACCACAAACCCCATGTCGTGCCCACAACATCCACTATGTGATGGGTACCAGAGCTGTGCAGTCAGAGCTGTGCAGTCTCATCAGTTAAGGTAAAGCCATGAAAGAGCTTATGACAGAACATCAACATTGACCGATGAGTAAAGTCACGACATTGACAGTGTGGTGCCCATCACATAGGTAATGTCATACCCACCACATCCGTTCTGTCATGCATCCGATCTGTCGCGTGAGGCCTTTAGCTGATACGAACATCACTGTATCACCATCCACAGTCCTCACAGCTCAAGCACAGCCTTCACCCACCACTCTGCAATCACCACTCTAATCACCACACGCGTGATTTTCACCCATCACATTGCCAATGTCGTTACCACCACACTCTGTATGTCGTTACCAAAACCACCCACAACATCCTCCATGTCGTGCCCACCACACTACTCATGTCATACCCACGACATTACCTCTGTAACCAGTTTTTCACCCACGACATCTTCGATGTCGCGACTGGATTCTGCCGTTGCTTCGCAACGTCATACTCACATCCGTTCCAACCAGTCTTCCAGACTTGGTATCACCAATAGTGTTGAGCTGCTTCCAGTAAGATCGCGGTCCGACCTCCCAGGCGTTTCGCAGCACTCGATATAGAGAAGACGACATTGTTGTTGTGAGATGTGCTGAGTGTGCTGAGCTTCTGCTGTGAATATCAAAGTTATTCTGGCGTGCGTGATTGGCCGACGAGAACCCTAACCCGTTGGGAGGATGAGTAAGCGACTTAATCAGCAACAAAGTTACTAAGCAGCTTATATAAGCAACCCTAATTACAACCCACTACATAACCTCGCTTAGATAATATCGCGGAAAAAGCAACACCTCTCCGCGCGTATCGCGTATCGTATGTTAAATTCGTACATGGCGCTAGTGAAATAAACCAGTATACGACGGGATACGAGGGGGTACGAGGAGAATATCTATTAATTACTTTATTTGCAATTATTTAATGATTAAATATTAATTAAATATTAATTAATTAATTAAACACGAATTAAATGCCAATTTTTAATTCTTTTTAATTCTTAAAATACGTCATATCGTATAAATAGACCCCTCTGCTGCTTCGAATTCTTTTTGGCAACCTGAAACTTGCCCTAAAGTAAATATGGGTTTTGTGAGACATTGCGTAAAGAAAGTTGCTCTCGGAGATTCGTATCGGGTAAAGTTTATTTTGGGTTTTGTGCAACATTTTTTTGGGTTGTTGCGTCTGTGTCCGTGGAGGTACGGGTATGGATTTGGGGTATTTCGGGGGTGGGGAGATGATTGAGAGGGGTTACGTAAGCGTAGCAGTGCTGAGTCAGGAGTTATGGAAATTAAGGTTTTGAGAGAGAAATTAAGAATAAGGTTTGCTGAAGTGGAATGACGGGATGTGAGATGTGAGAGTTGGAGAATGTTGCTCTAACTGAGTGGTTTAGACCCTAAATGAACATATTAAAGTGGGGGGTGATAGATCACGTGATTCTGAGTCGAATGCACTCCTCAGAATTTTGATAGCTGTTCTGTGAAACATTCTAGGACTGTATTACTAAAAATAAATAAAGCGCGATACTTAGTAAGACAAAGTGCTCAATTTACTTTGAAAAAATGGCCGAGGCTAGGTATCACGTGATTCATCAGATACCCAAAAATTCACCTCAATTGACTAACCCTAGCTCTAGATAAACGCGTTCTCATTTCCCTCTTAACAAAATCCAACTAAATTACTCAATAAACTCCTCCCAACTAAAATCTTATCTCTCTACTTACCCCATGCAACTAAACACCATCACCACAACATCGTCTCAAACTGACCCTAAAAACATCTCACGTGACTAGAAAAAAATACCCCATATTCCCCTAACCCTATACCACCCCCTAACCCTTTCCATTTAATTCTCACATTTTTCCTTATTTTAAAAACACCCTTTAAAATTCGTTCTCCACTCCCCCCTCCTCCCTTGCCAAAAAACGTGCAAACGCGTTGAGTGTCTCACATACACCCCTGCTATACCCTGAGACCCTGCATTTTCCGCGCTCACGTGATTCGCCTATCGCTGCTCATCTGATCGTCATTGCAGTGCATGGAAACACCGGAAATTACATAAACGGCTGACATAAGCGTGTAAGGGTTACGTAATGGGGATGAAAAAAAAGAGAAAAAAAAACTGGTCCAAATAACCACCTCCAAATCTCCCCTCACCCCCCTCCACAGCCCCGTTGAAAAGCATATTTGTCACCGTTTTTTTCCCCTCAGCAGCCATGAAGTCATGGTGCTTAAGGTTTGGCAGAATGGGCAATATTTCCAGCCATTGCCCGTTTGAGACATTATCAACTTCTCGCTAAATGTCTTAGAAATGGCACATGCATAGTTTAACGTTACCCCTATTCCGATTGGGAGACCCTAACCCTACGCTTAATTGGGCTGCCCCGCCATTTGGGAAGGTGGGGCAGTTGCCTGATGGAGAAAAGAGCCCTAACCCTGGGTGGAGTGAGGATAACCCTTGCCCTGGCGGTGACAAGTGCCCTACATTTGGCCCTAACCCGGGGCGAAAACTACCCTAACCCCGGCCGCCACGCCCTAACCCCACCCTAACCCTACCCTAACCCCAGGTTTTGGGCCAAAAATCTGGCAGCCCTACCCTAACCCTCTCCCCAATCGGGCACTACCCTAACCCCCTCCCTTTACCTCTTTGGGACGCCATCGCCCCGCCCAAAGTGGAAATGCAATCCAACCTGAGACAGTTCCACGATAAGACGTGTGGGGTAGTGGTGGGGCAAGAAAATATTCACACCCGACTAAAAGGACCAAAAGGGTAACCACGTACTCGACTGGTCGACTTCCAACAAACGGCAATAATGAGGGGCAACCGTTGCAGGTGGAGAACGCACGCACCTGAGGACGCCAACCTGCAATATCGGATATCCTTATTTAAAAAAAACGGGGCCCTTTGTCCCTGCAGCATGAGTAAAGACGACAAATGCACACATTTAACGACAGATGGCATACGTACACAGGCAGCACTTTAGCAGCATAAGCGGCATACGTGCAGTCGCACATATCGTACGTACGTACACAGAAGCGATTCATCTCCGGGTGAGACAGGGCTTGAGCTTCTTTTTGCAAAGTGTCTAAGACTGGTTCTAGATTGATTACATGCATGTGATTGGATACGACAAAGGTCCAGTGTACAAAGACCATGTGATTACGAACAGGAAATGCTTACGGACACAAACAGAAATACAAACGAAAATACAAACAAAAATATACAAAGCCGTAGTTGCACAAAGCAGTGGTTACACAAACACTCCACACCACAGGCTTTGCTAATTACCCAGTTTAACCCTTCGTATTCCCGGATCGACGGCAATTGTCGTGAGACATGGCTGCACATCGGAGTTAGAATTGAACACGAGTTAGCGACACAACTAAGGGGGCTAGAATAAAACCAAATACATAAAAATACTCCCCGGAGTTTGGGGAATCGAATGCGACTATTTTCATTCCGATACAACTAGTATTCATCGCTCAGGTCAGGTTTTAGTTGTGGCAAAATTTAAGGTGGCCTCTTACCCGGCCCAACCTTATTTTTACTAACCACCACAGTTGAGACGGGACTAAGACAGCCACAAGAAGAAACATGAACGGCACTTGAATCGGGTGATATTCGCTAGAAAAGGAAACGGAAAAGACACAGTAGTCACGTGACCCTTATATCAATCACGTGAACAAAAAATATCACCCCTAAAACACACATAGCGTCTGTTTGTGTTATTTGAAAAACCCCATTAAACTCCCAACTATACGTCCCACACCCAACTAAACCTAACTATACAACCATAAAACCATAACTCCACGTTCCGGCGTATAGTGGGGGTTTCAGGTGCGATCTGGACGTTTTGGACGTTCAAAGTGGTTTTGTGTCTCAAAAGCTCTTTTTGTGTCTCTTGTCCGTTTGTGTCATTTCTGTCTGTGTCTTACAGCCCACCACCTCCGTTATGCAGGCTGGAAGTCGTGCATTGATTGGCGGATTGACAGATTTGCATGAGAGGTAAATCGGAGGTTATAGCTGGATACGAGGGGTTAGGGGTGGGGGTTAGGGTAGGGTTAGGGTAGAAGGACAAGGAAAAAAATACTTATTGGTGATTGGCCAACACTCCGCTCCGCTACGTGTTGGCGTGGTGGCTCGGACCTCGGATCTAAGGCTGCCGATTTGCGCTCGTGTTGCATGACAAAAATAAAGTTATACCTCCCAAAGCTTAATTTGCGCGCCATGCCAACGCTAATAATAAAAAGCGAGGATCGGCGAAAAAGGATGAAGATCCGCGTGGAAAAATGCAGGTTTTTATCTGATGTAGGAATCCGAGCGAAGCGAGGATTCCGCATTTTTTGCAATTTCTCCCGATTTTTTTGCGCCATTATTTCCATTTATTTACGAATTATCCAGGTCTTTCACATTCATGCTGCTGCCAGGAACCGTGCCAAGTCTGGCTTTGCGTTTTCCCTTCTCTGCAATTTATGCCGGCGGCTCGGTAATGTAACACTGCAGTGCAGGGTTGCATTTCGAAATTTGGGCAGACAAAAAATACGGAAATTCGGAAAAAATAGCGGTAAATGGAATATTCACCAAAAAGAAAAAAGAAAAATCGCAAAAAATCCGCCAGCCCGAGTAGTACCACCAGCCAGCGGTGTTTGAAAATCGGCCAAAGTAGTGCGGTTATAGCGCGAATGGCGCAATTATAGCCCACCAAAAATCATAGCTCAACAGATTTGGGGGATGGATTTTTTTTGACGTATTCTGACGTATTTGTTGGGTTGTATCGGGTGACAGGTATGTGCGGGAGCTCACGTGAGGCGTTTTTTGGGTTGCCTGGAATTTTCTGGAATTTATTTTTAATTATTTTTTAATTATTTTTGTTCATTTTTAATATTTTTCTGGCCCGCACTAATTTAGAAGATTCGTATATCTGGCAAAACTGTCCGATTTCATTTTACCGCGGTGCGTTAGCGGGAGATAAGAGATGAACGGGGTTTACCCGGTATAATTACGAGTTTATTTTTGGGATTTATTTTTAAAATTAAATAAATAAATAATCGTTTTAATGACAACAATTGCTCAAGGCCGGTTTGGGAATTAATTGGTGTGGTCGTTGGTCACTGGGCTAAACAGGTGAATAATATCCGGTAGTAGCGAGGTCGTTACACCATTGTAGCGTGGCGGGGTAGAATGTGATATGACATGGTGAGTGTCGTGGGATGACAGAGGTGGTGTGGTGGGCATTACATGAGTCATGTGGTGGATGACATGGGATGACATGGGGAGTGTGGTGGCATGACATGACCAATGTGGTGGGCACGACATGGGGAGTGTGGTGGGTTAATTACTCAAGGGTGTAAGTAAAGGATAAGTAAATACCCCACGACATTGAGAGTGTGGTGCCCACGACATGGGTTATGTAATAAGTCAAAATTGACCGTTTTAATATGAGCTTTGGTGGTAACGACATGGATAATGTCGTGGGGACCACATACAGCTTGTGGTGGGCATTACATCCACAGTGTTGTGTAGAACTGAGTAAAGCTTAACAAAAGACCCATTACACAAGGAGTGTGATACCCATTACATTGGCAGTGTTGTGGGTAAAAATTGAATTTTTGTACCCACAACATCATTGATGTCATGGGCATTTCATTGGTAGTGTCGTGGGCATTACACCGCCTCTGTAATGGGCACAACATCAGCTGTGTAATGGGTTGTTTACTTAACACTACTTAAAACCCCAACAAAAGCTTAAATAAACACCCCACAACACTCCCGATGTAATGCCCACGACACTCCTCATGTGGTGGGCATCACACTCCCTCTGTGGTGGGCACAACATTAGTCGTGTCGTGCCCACCACACTAGCCATGTCGTTAGCTTAACTAATCCCCACTAAAGCTTAACTAACTCGCTAACCGAACCAGTCCGTATCAGGAAGAGGCTGGCGCTGAAAAAGGCTGGATATGAAACGGTACGAGTCAGACTAACTATTCTAGTGTTTTTGTAGGCTTGTTGTAGTGTAACTGGTGTTGTTCTAGTTGGTGGAATTTTTGGTGACACAAAACGAGCCCAAAACAATTAGAGAAGAGTAGGAGAAGTGAACGTGAGCTTCACAGCCGTACAGATAACGTATGTTCAAAACCTCATCTTATTTGAGTTAAATCTCAATATTCTAGAACAGTATTAGTAATCCATTAATATAACTCTAGAACCCATTTAACTACACAACCACAAGTCCCACCACACTACAAAGTAGCCCATCCGATAGCCCCGACCCGGGGCATTCTATCAAGCCACTCCTCATCTCAATACAAGTAATATTCACGTAGTTGTTGGGCAAAAACCCCCACATCATACCTCATATGTCTCACATACCCCCCTCACTCCAGTTGTCTCACAAACAATACCAACGTCTTTCCAACGTCCAAACAACACCCTGAGTAGTCGTTTGTCTTTGTCAGACGGTTGTAACGTTCACCATGATCAAAACCAACATTTTCCAATCTTTACCACCCCCTAGCAGACGTACAACACCCACAACCACTCCAAATCCTCAACCCACGTGACCGCACACTCTCCACCATCATTTTCCAACTTTTCTTTTCTCTATACCTCTTCATTTACCCCCTCTACATCAATTCTCCTTATCTCCACAGTGGACCCTTTTTCTCCAGTCACATGAGCGATAATAGCTCCATCTTTTGCCACATTTATGCTCGGCAGAGTGGCTACCTAGGGTTCAATTTGTGGACCTCGCAGAGCTCTGTGAGGGGCACTGTGGGTCTGAGAACTTTACACAACAAACAATGGCAGAGAACGCCAGATAAGTCACGTGATATATGACTAAGCTAGTTCTCTTGTTGCGACACAAAGAGCTGTTTTTTTTCTCGATTTTTTCGTCTTTGTGTATCCACAATACCTATGTCTATCGATGTTACATTTACGCATCCGGCGAGACGTTTTACCGGTGGAGACTTCTGGAAGAGATAAAAAATATTGAAATTAAATAATTGAAAATAAGAGAATTAAATAAAAATAAATAACGAAAAATTCCATAAATAAATTCGAATAAATCCCAACAAATAGCCCCGAAATAACTGCATTAATAGGCGGAAGGAGGAGTAATAGCGGAAGTGGGCGTAGCTCAGATCCGGTGTTTGACGGAATTAAAAGAATAAAATGGAAATTAAAAATAATTAATTAAAAATAAATTTTATAAAAATAAATTAAATCGAGCAAAAATGCACCAATGAAAATGAGTAAAAATCAGGAAGTGCAAAATTCGGGATGCCCGCGGACGTGGCGGACTTCGTCCACCACTCACCTCCTATCTCCCCTCTCGCTTGCTAAACTTAACGAAACCTTATTCTTGCAAAACGCAAAAACGAAAAACGAAAAAACACAAAACCACAAAACCTAAAGCCTACTCTTATTCGAAAACTCTCTTTGGGATTAGCTCACCACCCAAAAAGCGGGGTGTTTCCCAACTCTAACCATCTCTCTATATATCCCAGAGCTCCGCTCACATCCACCCACAACCAACATGGACATGCTACACAACTTTGCCGTGCCCTGCGACATTCTCACCGCCGAGGACCACCACAACCTGTCTCATCTGCAGGGTCATCAGGAAGATTGGCAGAGCCCTACCTACTCATACACCACTTCTACGCCTGAAGATAGTCCTGGCGTGGACGATTTGAGTCTGGGCTATGAGTTTGACCTGGTTTCTCCTACATATGTGACTCCCACCCTGTCTGCTTTGATTTCTCCTGTTCGACAGCAGTTTTACAAGACTCAAGAGACTCAGAGCGTTGGACATATTCCTCAGCATCATCAGGACTATTCCAACAATTTGTTTGAGGCCAAACAAGCTCTACAGGCTCCTTCTTCTGTGCATTCTTCGTACGGCACGAGAAGCAACTCTACAGGTCATATTGGGCTGTATACTCCTACTCCTGTGACTCCTCCTCAGAGCACCTTGTACTCTCAACCGTCTTATTCGTCTCCTTCTCTTGACGACTACATCACTTTTGAGTACTCCAAGAACCGCACGAAAACGCAGTACAAGATTTTGTCTCATATTCACACCGTGAATACGTCAGACTTGAGTGCCGAGTTCAAAAAAGACAACTGTATTTACCCTCGAGCAGCTGTGCCGAAAGAAGAGTACCAGGGAAACAGACATCAGTATGAGACTGAATGCAACCACATTGGATGGTCTCTGGCTCACTTGAACCCTTGTATCAGGAAGAAGAGGGGAGTGATTCAAAGAGCTGTGGATAGTTGGAGGAATACGAACCCGAATCCAAAGTTTAGAAGTCGGAGGGTGAGGAAACTGAGTAAAAAGACGCAGCAGGCGGCTCAGGCGCAGGCGCAACATCAGCATCAGCAGTTGTTGCAGCAGCAGAGGATGATGTATGTGCCGTATGACTATACTTATCGAGCTGCGTAACGAGCGAAGCGAGTGAAGCAGCGAGCTACTCAACGAGCTGCAAAATGAGCTCCTGAGCAAAGCGAAGGGCTCATGCAGCAGCGAGCCACACTCTACATACTGACACTATTGTCTCACTACCTTACACAGACTTCTACTTGGCCTATAGGCTGGACAGCATTATTTATTAGCATTAATACAGATGACATTATTATCGAGGAACGTAATGAGCGAAGCGAGTGCAGTTGCGAGTAGAACTGCTGTATACTACCAGTAGAGTACCTATTCTTGTACTGGTTGTTAGCTTAGGGACGTGATGATGTAGAAGAGTACATCGAGGGCAGCGAAAGGCTCATGTAGTTGCGAGCAGCTCTACTGATGTAAAGTACCCTTGGGTTCTTACAGTAGAGCTCTCCTGTAGAGACTGTGTCGTACAGTGAAGCGAATGGAGTTGCGAGCAAGACTATACTCTTGGAGATAGCCTACAGTAGAGTACTTCTTGGGTTCTAGAAGAGTATCATAGAGAGTCTCTACAGTTGTTACTGCTGGCTATCAGCTTGGAGGTTGTTATTGTAGAGAGTGTACCAGTACTGAAGTGAGCAGAGCGAATGGAGTTGCGAGCAGCACTACAGTATTTACAGATGTTACTGGTAGACATTATCTTACAGTAAGAGAGCACACCTTGTAGAGCCCTTGTACTATTGTAAGGCATACAGTCTCTACAGTTGCTACTGGTAGAACATTAGCTAAGACTAGCTACTCCTTATTCTGTAGAGTGGGTGGAGTTGCGAGTAGCACTATATTTTACAGTGGTACTCTTGGGCATCTTACAGCAGCTGCTATTGGACAAGCTCAGAGGACTGTAGTGATTAAGACTGTAAGATGGCAGAGTGGATGGAGTTGACTTCACTATAATTACCGTAGATACTACTACAGCTGGTATAATTGTTACTGGTCGTCATTAGCTTAACAGTGGTACTCCTTATGCTGTGGAGACTGTTCTGAGGAGAGTAGTTATGAGCAAGACTAAAGCTGCTTGTACTGGTAGTAGATATTAGCTTAGCTTAAAGGTCACAGTGTTGTAGATGAGTACGTAGAGCAAAACATGTGTCTGTGAGCTTCACTATTGTACAGTCTCTACAGTTGCTACTGGTGCTCCTTATGCTGTAGAGTGAATGGAGTTACTAGCAGCGTCCTATTTCGACAGTTGCTATAGGAGCTACTGGTGAGCATTGTTTTAGAGTAGCCACTCCTTGTGATGAGGAGACTGCACGGTAAAGTTGCGAGCTACTATATTTAGATATAGTCAGTTGCTATAGGCAGACAATAGCCTAGAGGTGATACTCCTTATGCTGTGGAGACTGTAGAGCTAGTTGCCAGCAGCACTACAACTATATACTGTACAGTCTCGACAGTTGCTACTATCTGACATTGGCTTGGTGTACGGTAGCTGCTTCTAGTGCTGAAGAGTGGATGGAGTTCAGAGCTTGACTATATTTAGATTCTAGTGGAAGACAATTGGTTGGAGGCTGTGGTCCATATGCTGTAAAGCAGAGCGAATGGAGCTTCTACTGGAGAGCAGACGACTACAGTAAAAAGACAGCTTGGGTAAATTCTTATTCAATCCAATGGAGTTGCTAGCAGGAATACACGCTTGGAATTAGCTCAAAGTACCCCTGGGTTCTAGACAAGTCCGTAGCTAAGCGAGTTTCTGCGAACTTTTTTTTTTTTTTTTTTTGTCACACATTTGTCACGTGTATAGGTACCGCACTGGCCTAGAAGCACTGTAATTGAGGATTGTAGGGACAGTAAGGTGGTTGTCAAAGTCAGTGCAGTGCTGTTGGGTGGACATAGCTTAAAACATAGCACTCACTTTAAGGCCAGAGTATAGACTGACTGTGTTGTAGCTAGTACCGCACTAGAAACTTGAAGAATTACTGAATGAGACAGTAGCTTAGATGGTTGTCTAGACTGCTTGGTCCTTTATACATTCTTACACAGACAGTATATGAGAGACAACCCACCTTCTTCACAACACTATTGAACTGGTATATACTGAAATAGATACCGTACGGTGATGGTAATCAACTTCAGTTGGAGTTGTATTGGTAGACAGAGAGCATACGGCTCTATTGGAGATTAGCTTAAAGAAGACCTTCAGTCCATGCTCTGTAGATACTCTTACTGGAGGGTGTGTAACTAAAGCTGTACTTCATAATAGACAGAAAGGGTTGCTGAAGTGAATGCAGTTTTTTTTATTTTCTATTTCCCATATTCTAGTGCTGTATAAGACCCTCTCAGTCTGCTCTTATGAGGCTATGTTCTGTTGGGAGTCCCTTAAGCAGACTGAAGGCTGTAACCAGAGCCGTTCTACCCTTACACCATCTATTTTTTTATTCTTAGATACCTGTTTTTCCGATCCTCCACACCTCTCCATTTACAAGTTTGCAGCCACCATCTAAGCTTAACCACGGCTGCACAAGTGGCTCCTCCTCCAAGCAGCCCTTGAGCAGCCCTTAACCAAATTAGCACATGCCGTAGGTAGTGGAAGGTCTGTGTAAATCTGGAAAGAAAAAAAAATATAAAAAAAAAATCGTCTTTTTCTACTCACAAAAGTTCATGAAGAGATTTTTCAACTGTTCCATTGGCTGACACATCTTGCATCCCGCTTCTTCTCCCTTTCATTGGCCTGAGATTAGCTACGGCGAAGAGTTATAAGGTGCGGATATGAGCACTCTCCCGTTGCAGACAATGGTGGAGCTTATGCCAGCTGAGCCTCTGGGAGAACACTGCCATTGTTCTCAGCTTGCTGTATACTGAGCCATTGTATGAATACACCCTTGAATAGTTGTGCTGTAGAACTGCTTGAGAAGTGTCTAACATGTTCTGTATCTAGATAGATACTCTGTTTTAAGGAGGAAGAGCTTTCAGAGTATGTCTAGCAGTACAATTGAGTACTCGTACAACAGAAGCTACAGTATAAGGCACTATTCATCTGCTTAGAGCTATACATCTTCTTAGAGCCGTTCAGAACTCTCAAATGGTTATGAGCTCTAAGCAGTGTATCTTGTATATCATCTCAATGTTCTACTTCTAGAAGCTGAAGAGCTGCTCTCAAAGCTGTCAATTATTGTCTTATATCATTCCGTCTCACTCTGTCTCAATCCCACCACCCAGATCTGAGTTATGTCTCAGATGAGAGCAGGTGAAAACATGCGTTGTCTATAAGCCGGATGCATCCAGCAAGGAGCAAGAGGTAGCTTATATGTGGGAACGGGGGGTAAAACTCGACGCAACAGAATATTCCAGGGTACCATTAGAACCGCTGAAATCTCAGGATTCCAAATATACAAAAATCATCCCCTTCCGACCACTACATCTCCCGCAAAACGCCAAAAACCTGGACTTCCTCCAAACTCACCCCAACAAAGACTCATCAGGATCTTCATCAACAAACCGTGTCTGTTATCAGCATAGCCGAGTTCAATTGCACAATCGAAGTGACACAGACAGAACGGTTACCCTCTTTTGACTGGTCAGATGTACTCTGGCTAACCTGCATTTGACCAGTCAACTGCTGCTACACAAAACCTCCCCGTGCACAAAAACACATACATCCATCTTGTAGCCCTAAACCTGACGAGTCCAACCGTACCCTTTTTATCCCCCTACGACAACTATCCATCAACCTGTGGCGTTTTGCGTTTTTCTGCCCCAACATTATCTGTGCCGATCGGAGGCTGCGCAATAGGAGGTTATTTAGAATGTACAGCAGGGTCGTGAGTTTAACCGCACCTTTGTGTGTCACAGAGTTGTGCAAAAGTAGATGCAGAGTTTGGTGGGCCAGTGGAGGAGTGACGAGAAGACGACATTTTTTTTGTGTACACAACTCGTTCGCTGCTTAGTAAGTACGTGCCAAAAAATCAGCCTCATTCATATACTACTTTCTCATAACATCATATCTTAGACGAACGCCGATCACAGGGCGTGAAAGAACCCAAGTTTTTGGTCTTGTTCGAAAGCGCAAAGGTAGACGAAGAGGGTGAATGTGGTCATGTGACGGGGAAACGACTGTAGCGTGAGCTATCACGAAAACAGATTTTGAAAAAGAAGAAAACACGCTACAACATTTTCGACTTCACCATGAGATTCTCCTCACTCAGAGGATCATTCCAACACCCTTCCCACCTCCCCACCTTCAATATTGACCCCTCAACACCCCTCAACCCAGTCTGCACTTTTCATCGGGTAAATCTCCGTAATGCCAATAACTGCACGCTGGCACCTGGCATATTTCTTTTTGCAAGCACATTTCACTTTCGGCTATAGCCGTGGAGTGCATGCCACTATACTTATATATGTAGGGTTGATAAATGTGAGTGCTTGACCTCCCGGTAAGTTCGGACATGGGGTCGAAAGTGGTACGATTCGAAAGCCCTGGTGCAGGAGAAGCTTGCGGCAGTCTCGGATTGTGTGTAGGCCTGCTGGAAAGCGTTTTCGAGTGGATCTCAGGGCTGGACAGGGTTTAGGTTGGCGTATCTAGATTTTCTTGATTCGTGTTTTGTACACGATCCAGACCTCGCCCAGGCACGTACTGTATACCATTGGATACGCGCGGTTTTTGCGGTTCTAACGGTAGTGGTTTCAGGTTCGTGGCTAGCTTGCACCCCTGGTTCCTCACCATTATCCATAGAGTTCCGCGGCCCTTGACCAAAAAGCAACTTGGGCCGTTTGAAATTGATGTGGAGAGTAGCTGAATCTTGCAATAACCAGCGCAATTTTCTTTTTCAAAAAAAAACCCGTCCAATCAACTTGCAACCCGGAGTGTGTCTCGTCTCAAAAAGCCCTGCATAATCTTGCATTTTTAGTGTCGCAAAGGCTATAGATTTCGTCGGGTGGGCAGGTGACTGGCGTGCAATTGGCTGCCAAAGTGGGTGCGAGGAATGTATGCATATCTGGGTGTATTTTGGGACCGTTTGGAATCTATAGATTTGCAATTATCGCCGGACAAGGTTGATATTGGTATGGTTGGATGCGCCAAGACGAGGCGAGTTCGAATATAATACCGTGTTCTGCGTACAACCACTATTGCAACCACCAAGGCCGTTTCTATTTCACGCTCGAAATAGCCTTACGTCTTCAAAATAAGGTTTTAACCATACTGCCCCTTTTACCCTTCTTTTAAAACCCCCACACGCCTTGTACACCTCTCTACTAGCCAAAAAGCTGTCGCATTACCCCGAAATAACCTCTTTCCAGATTTCCCCGCTTGGATCTGCCGTATGGAAGATTTGCTGACGATCCCCGTTTTGTTGATCGCTACTTAAAACTCTAAACCGTTTGGTGGTGGGCTTTCCAGGCAACTTGGACCAGTGCGGAAGGTGGTAGTGGGTCAGGAAAAGCCACCGGTTGACGCGTACGCTCTCCACGTGAGATAATATGTACTGTTTCGGTCTGGAGAGGTGTTCAAAGAAACGACTGCCTGCATGAAATATGCATGATAAGCGATGCTGTGTAAATCGTGGAAATCCGAATATCATTCTTAGAATCCATTCATCCGAACCAATGGTTTTCTTCTTATCGTGTTCTGGTTCGTTCTCATTAGTGCTTTTTTTAGATCTTCCCCTCTTGGTTGAGGGGTTTCTTTGTGTGTTTTGGCCAGTCAAGTGTCGCTATATTATTAACGGCCCGTTGGGCTCGTAAAAATTGCTAATTTGTTTGCAGGAAGTGCTTTTTTAGACCCGTCTTTTTTCCGCCCTATTTTTTCTCTTTTCTTCCGACTGGCTGCCAAACGGGAATAATGCTTCTCGCTTGTATTTACACCTTGCATGGCGGCATGTGGCTGCTCACGTTAGCGACCAAGGTTTATTTTGTAAGAGGTTTGGAAGCCCGCAAAAAAAAAAAGTGACGAGAAAACCAAACAAAAAAAAAACGTTTCCAAAAAAAAACAGCCCATTTGGCCCCTCAGTGGAGATGGCTGCTTGTTGCTTAGTTGTACACAGGTTGTTGAGTTAGCTCAAGCTCTTGCATGTTCTCAATTTCAAATTTCAAATTCCAAAATCAAATTTCAACTTTGGTTTCTCTCAAATAATATCTTTGCTCTCTCTCGCATACCTGCGTCCCTGGCGTGGTGGAGCATGCACAGGTGAGCCCCGCTGGTTAGCGAGTCGGACGGGTGCGAATATTATCTGGAAGGTGCGGACCTCAAGCAGCTCTCCCAATCGAGTCAGAATGTTCCCAATGCGAAATGGTAGCACTACAGGACAATAATATAATAAAGGAAAGCAAGCAGAGAAAATAATATGTGCAAAATAATACTCGTCAGCTAGCAAATTCCAGAATCCATTTTCACCCTCAAAATCCCTCACTCTACTGCCTTACTGTGAACCCCTATTTTTCACTCCTATTTCTTCTGCCTATTTTTCTGTCACCATCAACTTCCCGTGTCGATTGTGTTCAAACACTAATAACGTTTTTGTGCATCCGTGTCTCTTGTATATCCCGTTTAGTACCCTCTCCCTCCCTCCAACTGTGTCACCGCGGACGCCATCGAGACGTCCCGATCGAGCCCGTTCCAGGCGTGTCTTTCTCGTGTCCGTGGCTTCCATATAGACGTTTTGCCGATCCTTGCAAGTGCCGTTTAGCTAAAGTAGGTGCCGTTTATGGCTGCCGAACTTAATGTCAAGGCGACATAGTGACCTACATACTGACGGTGATATGCACGCCACCAAATAACAGAAACATAGTCATGATACTGTATGATAATGGCATGATAATACCACCATATATAGATCCAATATATACATAATACATACACAATACAGCACACAACAGTTGTCATACTTCCTCAGAGCGATCACCATACGGCGACCCTTGATCGACAGATCTGCAGATCGTCATGATCACCCTGGATCACCCTACCGACGATCAACCTTGTGTAAAGGGAAGAATAAAGGCCTACAGAAACAGAGAAGTCGGAAAGAGCCTACTTGTACAGAGCTACTGGACTGACTCACTGTGCAGAGCACAGCTCGTATCACCTCCTCTACACATGACATCCCCTCAAAAGTGAGACAGCGCAACTTTCTTGTAATAAAGCAAGACCGCACCAGAGTTCAGACGTCACAACCACGTGTAGAAGGGTCGTAGTGGGGGATCGTCTGGATCAGCAGTGGGGGATCGTCCCATCGTTATCTGTGTAAGAGGATTGTGATTTCGAACACAAAAAACACATCTGACCAGTCATATTAGCCCTAGTTTCCAAAGCCCTATAGTTGGGTTTGCCCCATAGTAACTCTGCTTAAACATCGAAAACGTGTCCCTAATATCACCACCTAAATAACCTGCATCATGACGTCGCACACATGTGACTCAAAGTTCAATTCTTCAAAAGCAAGTCGTCTGTCAGGGAGCCGCTTTGCAGTGATCGTCAACAATGAATTATGTAAGTGGTAGTTCAATCGAAAAAAAAAAAAGAAAAAGCAATTTCACCCATGAAATTGCGGTTATACAAATTTCTCTATCATCTATTAAGCATAACCCCTTCCGAGAGACACATGTGATACTGCCGCTCAAATTTGCCTGTTTCGGAAAAACAATAGGTGCCAGAGACTTCGATCAAAGATCGGGAGTGCGTCTGACTCAGAAATATGTCATCTCTACTGAATTTAGAAAAAAAAAATTGGAAAAAAGTTCGAAATTAATGGCTGGTTGTTGATTGGGTGGTGAAGGGGAGTTGAAGGAAAGTACTGTTGGTTGTCGGTGATAGTGTATTTGAAGTGTTTGGTTACACTTGGTTACGTTTAGTTGAAGATTAGTTGGGTTTGGAAGGGTAGTTAGGTAACTTGACGGAAAGTAATTATTTTGACTAGATATCTTATATGGAGTATGATGTTGGATGTGAGAGTGTCTGGTATAATTTTGAGTGGATTTGGTGATGTGTATATTCAGTTATGTCTGGTTAGGTAATTTGAGCAGCGAGTTAGTGGGTGAAAAGAGAGATATGGGTGATAATAAATCGGAGAGTTCACATATGGCTCTTGGGAGGATGGGGAATCGTGTGGTATTTTTGTAATTCCGATTATGAGTAATATTGGGTTGGATAAGTGGGTATTCTGTTTAAGGATAATTTCAACAGAAATCTTAACTGGGAGAAGGGATGTTAACTAATGTCAACTACGAGAAGAAAAAAATTGAATATTCAAATGCAAGAAAAATAAAAAATAAGAAAAGTGAGATACACCGTGGTAGAAGCCATCAAATATTATGTCTCCTGTTTTGAACAGTATGCTTTCCATCTCACTAACTAATGAATCATGTTGGGTTGGTTCCAGAATTTTGATAAATTTTTTGACTGCTGGAGGTTGTGAGAGTGACTTCAAATCGTTTCATGGACTGGTAGAGTAGTAACAGCGGTGCTAATTAGTATGCATTTCCAAGATTGAGGTAATGTTAGTCAGTTGATAGAGAAAATGGCAATATACTGTGACATTGACGGGCGTAAAAATTGCAAGAAAGCGGAGTATACAGTTCTTTACCACTCATATAGAGTCTAGAAGCCGAGTGTTATCTAATATACTCCTGCAGTTATAAGAGAGTAATGTTGTCTGTATGTAAAGCCATGACTGGCAGCTTCTGTCGTGTTGGACATTATCAAACACTCCTATTCTATAGCCCCTCAATACACCAAATACAACAGTAGTGAATAGTCCGTAGTCCGTATACAGCTCTTTCCAGAGCGGAAGAAAATCTGTTAAGGTCAATTCCACTGTAGGTCCACAGAGATATGGGCGCTCAAGGTGATATTAATCAATTCACATAACAGAACTTTCCCAATGACACCACATCTACAAGGCTGACTAGGCATATGGCAACCCATTATTTTACAATTATTTTTTCATCGGCATCCTTTTACAAACACTCATTTTTGTGCTTGTATCGGCCGTGTTGACACATTTCGTTTACATCTTTTAAACAGTGCAGATGCTCATGAGGCCGGAGACAGCTGTCACAATGACTTTTATTGGTTCCATGGCTTAGGTAACTTATTGAGAGTTACATTTGCAGTTTCTTCGTAAGATAACAGCTTTAGTGGGTTTCAGGTTACAGGAGGTGTAGGCAACAATACACCTACCACCTACCAGGTAGCTAAGGTAAAGTGAAACTAAATAACACTTTATACAACTCTACGGATAGTTGTATTGAGTTGTGAAACCCCAACTTGCTCATACTTACAACTTTGATGTCTACACCAGAAGAACCAAGAACCCATAGCATTGCACAGTGTCCATAGTACAGTAGTAAGATCCACCAATTGGCTATTGTATGTCACTGTTTTCTTAGATATTTTGACGCCATAGTACAGTACAGTACCAAAGTATCATTTCTCTAAGATACAAACTGCTCCAATAAAGCCACTTTTAGTGTGTCATTGTATCACAGTGGCTTTGTTTGTGGGTGTGGTACTTCAATTGAGCACCGAGATACAGATTTATTTATATCGAGATAATCCTCCAGATTTAAGGATTCCAAATATACCAACATTGAAACAAACAGAAGCCTACTCGTCCTATGAGATACAATCCCAGGTGCTGCAGAAAAACCAAACATTTAGAGTTTGAATACGAGCCTCATGCATATTATAGCAGTGTGAAACGACACATTCCAAAGTGATATTGACAGAATTAAAACTGATAGTATGATCATTCAATCGCTTTCGTTCAGAATAATGTTTAAAAAAAGAAGAATCTGCCATTTTCCTCTAAATCTCCACTAACATTTTCCCTAGTTGAGACTTTACACAGCTCTCTACTTACTCCCAACAACACAATTAAGCTTTTTCATGTACTCTTAACTGCATGCAAGTAAAATGCACTAAATTGCACAAAATGCAAGGATATCTACCATTTTGGACTCGCTCGGAACAAAAAAGACGACCGCGGAGAGGGTCGAACTCTCGATCTTACGATTACAGAAACAGGTATTTCTAACAGTCGTACGCCTTAACCAACTTGGCCACGCAGTCTCAGGTGTTTGCCAGAGCAGCGTTGGGGGTATTTGGGCGGGAAAAAACGCGAAAAAACGGGCCAAATGAGCCAGAAGTGAAGCATTGGCTCTGTAATTGAAGTGTTCTATATGCTGGCAAGAGTTCAATATCTTTTGCTGTGCTGTGTTGTGCTGTATAAAAATAAAAAAAAATAAAAAAATAAAAAACGGGGTTTTTATGAAGTTTATATAACATCTATTTAGCACTATTTGAGGTCTATAATACCAGGTACCAAGTCTTTGTTTACAGGATAGCTAGAAGTGGTTGTGTTGTTGGTTTCAAGGGAGCTATACCATATTTACACTGGTAAATAATTCTGTTCTTATACTTCAGTAACAATACTTAGCTGTCTAATGGGTCATCGTACCGTAGTGTACTAACAAGGTAGATCAACAATGAAATAGCTCCTTAGCTTGGTCGGTTTGTTGTTCAATATGACTGCTGATAACTATACCTCAGCGTAGAGGGTTTGGAGTGTGTGTTTCAGGTTAAGAATGACAGAAACTTGAAGCATTCAAGGGAAAGAATACTAACACCAAGTATACAACTAGTAACTACCAATACTATTTGAGGAACTCCATTTGGGTATCCCTAGAAAATATGTTGGAAGAGTTTGATCTTTTTCAGAGAGCGCTTGGTGTACCTCTAGAGGCGTATCTTAGTAACTCTGTTGACACATGTTTCGCCACCTCCAAGTATCGGCACTGTTCTGTATATACTGGGCCATAAATTACTCATAGTTGGAGTGCCTCTATAAGCTAAGGCCACAGCTTCTCGGCACAGCTTTTGAATATAGTCACTGTCGTAGTCGGCTGCTAAAGTAGCACACCATTTCAGTATAGAACACTCAGAGTTACACCTGCCCATGAGTAGAATACTAATAGAGCATCTTCACCCTAGTATTACAGGACCATCTCAGTAGAGCAGTGGAGATACACAACAGATGCTATATAATTGTCTTCAATAGCTGCAGTGGTATACCATTGAGATGGTGTCTAATTAACTGAGCTACTTGCCATATTGATTTGTGTCGTGTGCATCAAGGCTATTGACTCCACCATTCCTGTCTTAGCTAGCACCAGTACTGGAAGTGTTTTCGTGCTGCCATAAAACTGCTTTGAGAAAATGAGTTTTTTTTTTTTTTTTTTTTAAGCTGGACGATAAGTAACATATGAACAAACCCTAACTATAACATTGACGATATTCAGGACAACTATCAAGTTATACTATTGGCAATCTACAAAACGTGAGTATTTGCTCAGAAATTGAGGTCGCCAAATCTCATTATCATACACACTAACCTCTCAGACGCTTGGAACATGTCTTTTGCACCCCTAAAGGACTTTTTCCTCAACAAACTCTAACTAAACTGCTTTAACTAGGGTATGCAGAAGCTGTAATCCTGTTGAATTAGCTACAATGGACTAATGGGATTTACCCAAATATGCCTTAATATGTAAATCACATCTATTTAAATATAATAAAAAACTCTCTTACAGAGTAGGATTGCTTTACAGGGAGTTATGATTTATTTTGAATTGTTTGTGATTTATTTTGATTTATTTTGAAAAATCAGAAAAATAAAATTAAATAAGAATAATTCGGAGCGGCAAAATTCAAAAAAATCTGACATTAATAGGATGGTAGGACTCACATACAGCAGTTTTCAGGTCGATAAAGCTCGTTTCTGATGAGTATGACTCGTTCCAGTGTAGCTTTTTTGACAAGCTCAAAAGTACGGAAAAACACCTCTATTCAAGCTGAAAACAGCTTCTCCTCTTTCAAATCCATTTCCTGTATATAATCAGATTGATGTTTGTTGATCTGTCAGTAGCGAGATACTCCTATGCTCTTAGTTGTTATAAGGCTAATATTAGTAACACGATATGCTACAATGTAATAACGTAGTTGCTTAGCCGAGTATACCAATAGAATCCTCTCGTCCAGGAGAATCTTTTCATATCAATATTTCCTTTTGGCCTGGTACGATATTCCTCACAGCAGTCCTTTAACAGAGGCAGAGTCATGGAGAAGCATCTCTGGACTGTTTAGAGTGAATATAGGTACGTAACTTGACAATATACATTTTGGTTGTGCAACCATCGTCACTATTATTCAGGTGGGTGTCAAGATATTGTACCAGGTCAGTAGCCAGACCTTTGCTCAAGATCTTAGTCTGACATTCTTACCCTTAGGCCCTTAGTACAATTTTTAGATAGTTTGAAATCACTACTGTAGCGATTCACTAGCTAAAATCACTACTGTAACAGATACTGTTCAGTGTCAGGATACTGTTCAGTGTCTTGGTATGAGAGCAAGCAACACTTGGCATGTAACTGAGGGGCTGTCTGACTAGTCGTCTGAAAGGCTGAATGTCGATTTGGCCAAACCACCTCCAATTTTGATTCTGAAAGCGGAATTGTAATCTCCCGCGTATGGGCTTCAAAATGAACCATCTCTTGCCTTTCTACGAGCTCTACTCGCCGAATAAACGCCAGGTAAAGTTCCATAAGTGTCGGGACGGCATAAACTACGGGTATGCAAGATAATCTGCCGAGTTATTTAAAGGTTCCTGTGTTGTAGGTACTGCCTTCAAGGCAGATCACAGCAAGATCTACTGTACTACAGTATACTAGCGAGATATTCGTGTTCGTTCAGACACAGTAGTAGCGATCTGTATTATGTTGTTAGCATTAGTTGAGATAGTGATATCCAGTTGGGAGTTTAGTTAACGAGGACTTCATTGAAAACCTTATTTTGGGAATTTCCGAGCCGCACGTTTAGGGGTGCTGTTTTGGCATGTCTCGTTTGGGGTTGGTAATTGAGATAGCTGAGTTTTGAGACATGTAGGAGATAGCCAGTGATCAGGGGAGTGTGGATCTGGAACGGTTTTTGATTTGGGTGGATTTTGAGCGAGATATGGGGGTTGGTGGTTGTGGTGGAGGGAGGATTTTAGAAGAGCTTCAGAATGCTACAATATAATAACGTAGTGTCTTAGCCAATTATACCAATAGATTCGTCTGATTCAGAAGAATCTTTTGGTACCAATATCTCCCTTTGGTCCCATACGATATTTCTCACAGCAGTACCTGGAATAGCTTCAGAGTACCTGAGCATCTCTGAACTGTTTGGAGTGAAGATTGAAGCATTCCCCTTTCAAATTTAGTTGTGCGAACGAAGCAAATTATTGCAAGCCAGGTACAGTATCAGATGCTGCTCAGTTACAGTGGAATATACCTCCTAGCTCATGGCAAATCAAACAACCTGGTAGTGGTTGGTCTTAACACACAGTGATACTCTTCGTTAGCTTCTCACTTCCAATCTCCCAGCACAGCTTAATGAGGAGGCATCCAGTGAAATACCTTAACATACACAGACTGCTGAAATAGCCGGAACATACGGTATAGCTAGATAGAACACAGCACTCAAGACACAACCACTCACCTTCACTGAATAGTGTCCTGAACAGGTACTGATTTCGCTTCGGTCAAGGTCAGTGTCAAGATAAATAAATAAGAAATAAAAAAGTAAAAAAACCGTACGCCAGATACTGTATCCAGATGCTGTGGAAGGTCACTCGTATCAGGTACAGTAGCGGTAGTTACAGTAGCAGGTACTGTTCAGTGTACTGTTGTTCAGTGTACTTTGGACAGACCTCTCGCTTCGCTCAAGGTCTTACTCGGGTATGCTCTTACTTGTTATATTTCTAATATTTCTTATATGCTGTATGTTGTAGTATAGATCAGTGCTCAGACCTTGAGCTTCGCTCAAGGTCTTCACCTATCTGACGTTCTCGCTTCGCTCGAACGTCAGCTAACATGATCAAACAACATACTCACACTTTCTCCGTTATGAATTCGTCTAATCGCCTCTGCAAACACTCTCGAAATATCAATAACATCCAACTTCTCACCCAGAGCAACCACATGTTCATCTTGAGGAGTCGAGTTTGTCGTGACAATCTTGTCAATCTCCGACTTTTTAATCTTCTCCACTGCATCACCCGAAAACACGCCATGAGTAATCAAAGCATACACTTTAACAGCACCCTGGTCTTTCAACAGTTTAGCAGCTCGAGTAATCGTGTTGGAAGTATCAAGCAGATCGTCAATGAGAATAGCGACTCTTCCAGTGACATCTCCAACGAGCATCGTAGTGGCTTTGTGCTTTCCAGCAATATTATCTCCGGAAATCTTTGTGGGTCTTCTCTCCTTATGAATCAAGGCAAAGTCCATACAAAGACCATCGGCAATAGCAGTAGCTCTCTTTGCACCTCCCGCATCAGGAGACACAATCACAGCGTCCTGATAATTCGGAATTTGCGTCGAAATGTAGTGCTGCAACAAAGGCTTGCCGTACAAGTTGTCCACAGGAATATCGAAAAAACCCTGAAACTGCGGATCGTGCAGGTCCATAGTAATAATATGGTCTGCACCGGCACAGGTCAACAAAGAAGCAATAAGAGTGCCACTCTGAGCCACCCACTGCTTGTATCCCGTGTTGTAGTCTTTGAAAAATCCAGACTGACGAGGCAGGTCTTTTGTGTTTTTGTCGACTGCAGTGCTGGTGTTGGCGCCTGCAGGCAGCGCGGTCTTTGTGTACGGCACGTCAGGTTGTCGGGAGTACGGGAACAAAGGCATCACCGCAGTCACCTTTTTGGCACTTGCAGTCTTGCATGCACTGATCATAATCAGCAGCTCGATGAAGTTGTCGTTCACGTGACCGCATCCGCTTTGCACCACATACACGTCCTTCTCCCGCACAGAGTCCCGGATCGTCACTGAAGTTTCGCCGTTTTTGAACTTGGCCAGGTCCACGTTTGAAGGCTCAATGGCCAGATTGGCGCAAATTCGCTCCACCAATTTCGGGTGCGACGAGCCCGAAAAGATGGTTGCCGATCTCATATGGGACGATATCTTGTAAGAGGGGATATACGAGGAGTATATCGGGTGGTGAAGAGGTAGAGAGGAGGATACACAAAGTGTATATTTTTTCCCACGACGTGCATGATACATGCACCCCACTGTGATTGGGGAGTTTGGGGGAAGGTGACAAAGTGGGGTTTTTTTATATGTATCTTGTTCTCCTGAATGAGACGATTCCAATGGTACAACTCTGGTTTCTCTGGCATGCCTGGAACATCCTCAAAAATGGTGTTCTGTTTTGGGGGTGCAGACTTGAGAAAAAAATATGGGCTTTTTTTAAATGCATTTTGTTCCCCTTATCAAGGCGATTCCAATGGTAGTACTCGTTTTCTTGTGGCGTTCTTCTAAGGTGCTCTTTACTACGACTTACTAGAATCAGCGTATCAAAATACACGTGTTGATAATACCACCAGTATGAATGTGAAACAAGTGCCAGTGTAACAATTTTATTGTGTGTGTTTTTTGTTTGTACAATATATATATATATATATACCAGTACATGTACAAATATATATACATATTCAATTCCTTCTGTGCCACTTACATTACTCCACACTGCATACATCGGGGTACATATTCAACATCACGTAACATGTAACTCATAAGACGTGGCTTGATGTAGCAATTGACAATGAAGCAACTTTTTTTTTTGTCAGATTTTTCATGTCACGTGACTAGCTAATCACGTGACACAAATACCTCAAAAAAATGTCGCACTTCAGATACACATCAACCAGTAAGAATCTCCAAGAGTCTCATTGGCTGATGCAACAACGAGAGAAAAAGAAATTTTCAAAAAAAAATGAAAAACACTGAATAAATGAAAGAAAAATAGTAGTGTCAAAATCTCTACAATAATTGTGTTCTCTGGATTTTTCTGATCCTTATGCATGTTTTAAATTCTCGTTTTGATTTTGATTTGATTTGATTCTAATTATTTCCCTTTTTTTTTTTTTTTTTTTTTTTTTTTTTTTTTTTTTTTTTTTTTTTTCCTTTTTTTTTTTTTTTTTTTTTTTTTTTCGTCGTCCCCGGGTTAGGGTTTCAGGGCTAGGGCCCCGGGTTAGGGCTGGTATATTAGGGCAAAACCCCAATCGGGAAGTGCAGCCGGAACAAATCGGGCATGCGGAAAATTTTGACCGGTGAAAAATGGGTACTTCAGGGTTAGGGTAGAATACTGGGCTAGGGTTGGTTGAAGAGTGGGTAGGGGTTTTAGGGGGATTTGGGGGGTTTGTGTGGTGTTCAGGTTATGAGTAATTTTTTGGGGGGATTTTTTGGGATTTTTTGAATTTTTTGGGAAATTCGGAATAAATTGGAATAAATGGGGAGAAAATGGGGGAGTGGTGGGTTAGGTTTGGAGGGGTGTTTTGGTTGTGGTGTGAAGAAATTGAAGCTGTGGAGTAAGTGGAAGGGTGTTTGAGAGTGGTGTATGTTTGTTCACTGAGACGCTGTTAAGTTTCATGAAGGTTTGTTGGGAGGATAGAATTGAGAGTTGTTCTTTAACAAATGCTAAGTGATGCAGTGGGACTTGTGATTGAACTTGTATGATAGCCATTGGAGGATTAAATGCAGTGAGTGTTGTATAAATGAACATATAAGCAGGTGAAAAGGTCACGTGATGTATTTTACACAGATGTATCATTAGTAATGCCTTGTAACTAAAGTCTTCCTATACCATCCATACAACTTCATCTACACCTCTTGAGAGTCAGTTTTTCAAGCCTTGAAGTTCAGGCACAGTTTCTAGTGATATACAGAGTGTGTATTCTATAACCCACTCAACTAATATTCACACATAGTCAAGTTGATGAATGAAATAATTATATTGTAAAAAAAAAAAAAAAAAAAAAAAAAAAAAAMMAAGTATTGCCGTGACACTACCCAAACAGTTGTGTATGGTCTGTATTGTTGTTTTCATAGTGCCGATGGTGATGGACAATATCATTGTACACTCAGGTATATTTTGGATGCTGCTCGACTCTTGAGTAAAGAAGATTGTTGGTATCGTTTTTTTTTGTTTTGTTTTTTGTTTTTTTTGAGACTTTGAGACTTTGCTCGAGTGACTTTCAATTTGCTGTAACATGATCAACTATTGAGGATGATACTGTAACACTACAGTATACCAGCTGCTATCATATCATTCCAAAAACCCATATCAGAGTTCACGCGCGCATTATCGGAACTTTATCGCACATAATCAATATCGGCAAACCAGATGGTGAAGTTTCAGCATCAATTATGAGTTTTAATGACTGATTTGTTACGACTTGGCAGGTATTGATTCATTGGTTCGTTTGTTGATACGGCTGGAGATTGATATAAGACATGATTAAGACAGGTGAAGATTGTTCAGCTGTTGTTCAGCAACGGTTGAACACAGATTTCAAAATAAATTCAAACCAGGGTGGGAATAAAATTAGAAGATACATTTACGCCGTATACCATAGATGTGGAATAATATCCATTATTGAATACTGTATTGACATTATGAAGAGACACTTCTTTGAAAGTGCTCTGTTACGGCATTTAAGGTAACCTGACTTAATACTGTTTAAAGTGACCTGGCTTAATACTGTTTAAGGTGAACTGACTGCTTTAAGTACACAAAACAAATGCTCAGACTATATAAACCCCCTAAATCCCCCCAACCTCTCTTCTTCTTCTTCTTCTCTAGTGCGGTTCGACACAAACAACAAGGCCTATCTTGGCATGTCCTCTGATCTTATGAGTACTATAGATCAGAGACATGGGCCTCACTATCCAACAATCTGACTATCAGCAGCACTCATCGTGTCGACCGCACTCACCGGGGGTTGGGGGGCGGAAAAAAAGCAGAAAAAAAGTTCACAAAAACGATGCAGAATTCGGATCCAGGGACTTGTTTACTTCGGTCAACAGGTTCGTGGTGAAGCGCTACGGCGCGGTGAGTACCCTTGTCTTGATTCCATGATACGATACCCTTACTAACACATGATACCCACAGCAACGACATATCTACAGCACCCTCGACGCACCTACAACACTCTTACGATATCCTACAACATCCTACAACATCTTACGACTTCCTACGACATCCTACAAGCCTCCTACGACTTCCTACGGTTTCCTGCGACATCCTACGGCTTACTGCGACTTTCTACGGCTTCCCACTTCTTCTTTTTTTAATTCTGAAGATACCCTCGGCATACCTACAACACTCCTACGACATCCTGTGACTTTCTACGACTCCCTGCAACATCACCTTGGCATTACGAAGCCTCAGTTCGGTTACGACGAGTTCACTGCCGGTACAACAGCAGACACCAGCAGACAACAGCAGACGACATTATACGACACACTACGATATCTTACGACACCCTACGACATACCTACGATACCCCACTGCACTTTTCCACTGCCTCAGTTCGATTACGGTACTTGTAGCAGGTGTACTGAACAGCAGCAGACTTGAACGACAGCAGCAACAGAGGTTTGCCAGAAGCAACGGCAGAGGTGGTGTCTCTACTTGTAGCAGGTGTACTGAACGACAAAAGACGACAGCAGACGACTCAGTAGATGACTCGGCAGCAGACGTAGATCCAGGACCTGCTTCGGTACTTCAGCTCGTTCGCCTTTGTAGCCTGAAGCATGAGCGCAGCGACTACTTCAGAGTCAGCAGTCGTAGTAACGTAAGTCCACACTTTGTACCAGCGAGGGACTCTCCAATCCTCTCTCGTTGACGGCTATGTTCCTCCTCAGTCATCGGTAAGCGTACTCCTTTGTCACTTTGTAGCTTCCCTTAGTTGAGTACTGTACAGATACCTCTTCATTGAACAATGAAACCGTCATTTTAAGGTATTTCAAGACATCTCTTGGCGATGTGAAAAATCTTGGCGGACAAATCCATTTTAAGGTATTTCACATCTCTTGGCGAGAAAAATGAACAATGAAATATTCATTTTAAGGTATTTCACGACATCTCTTGGCAATGTGAAAAATCTTGGCAGACAAAAATGGTGCTCTAATTACTAGGGTTTGTTTCCATTTCGTTAGGAGATCCTGGAGTTTGTTATTTCAGATTTCAAAATTGCTGAAAAGCCTGGTTTGGTGAAAACGGTGTATTCTGGTGTTATTGAAGATGGATGTGTGAGTTACAGCCGTTATTTTGCCAATTGAATACTCAAATTTCCGTAGACGTGTGTATTCTAGTGCTGTGCTGGTTGCACCTCAACCTCTGAACATGTGAATACCGGTAGCTTGATCCTCACCAAGTAAAAAGGGACTTCGTAAACTGAATCTGGGATTTTGAAACGGAGTAGAAACTGGTTTTGAAGTGTTCATTACTGAACCCGTCATCAGGGAGAATTTTGGACTCTTCTCAAATATCATTTCTCCGAGAGTTATTACAAAAGCATGCACTGTCCATTTAGCCAACGTATTGCGGGAGAGCCACTTTTCAGGCGCGAATATATCGATTTTCAGAAATCTGAAAAGTGCATTTTGTAGAGAAGACTCTAGGGAACATTATGGTGTAACTTATATTGAGCTGTTCTTTGTAGTTGTTGAATTAATGGAATTCTAACAAAAAAAAAAAAAAAAAAAAAAAAACAATTGTGAAATGACAGTTTTGAGAGACCTAGTACTGCAATATCCTATTGGGTATTACTTCCATCGAATATTCCTTAGGTCAAATAGTAGCTAGCTAGTAATGAGTATTCACAGACATCACTGTGTGACAATATCTAGATTTAAGATTTGGATGGATACTGCACCTTTACAGTGCTCCTCGATTCAATACCGACTTGGTCTAAAAAAAGAAAAATACCATTGTAACCGCCATTTCTCCACAATCACCCTGCTATATTTTTCTCCTTTTTTTTTTTTTTTTTTTTTTTTTTTTTTTTTTTGAAATTTCAAATTTCACTTTCACTTTAACTGCCACGCGAAACTTTCACGTCTTTAGCCCACCATGACGCCACAAGAGCACTACGCCAAAACGCAAGATCTCGAAAAGAAAGTGCATGCCGTGTACTCTCGACAAGCCCGTTATTTGCACAGAGGCCGGTATGCCTGTGCTGAAATGTCCGTCACAGCTGTAGCCAAGGAACTCAAGCTGCATCGACATGCCTACACCAACACTTTTCAACACGAGCTGCCTGAACTGGCGGAACATGACTCGCTCGAAAAAGCCGTTCTCTATGCAGTCTTGCACTCGTACGACCAGCATTACCAGCTTGTTCCACGGCTCAAAAACAACGTCTGGTACTTGCACTGCGACCGGATGCACGAAGATGCACTCGACAAGATCTGGATGAGAGAAATGAAGGAGAAACTGGACGACGAGTGGGTGGATCAGACGGTAAGAGAGAGTTGTAAATTTGCTCTCAGGGTGGATCACGACCAAGGCAAGTATGTCGTCATGCCCACCTCTGACATTGAACACAACCACCTTCCCAGTTGCCATCCCGGAGCCCATATCGACACTTTTGAGGAAATTTACAACGATTACTTTGGCCGACGCTTTGGCTGTGAAAACGCCCGAAACGAGGAGTACGAACGCATGAACGCTCCTCCCGTGTATGGCCCTTTATCCTTAGTGAAAGATGAATGGAAGGAGTTCAAACAACTTCGAGTACGTGGAAAAACGCCCATTGCAGCTGTCCAAGAGCTCCTCGATAATCCCCTTCTTCGAGGAGCTTTCCGGTATGGAGCTGAAAAACCGGGCTCGATTTTTTTCGCTCATACCGAAGGATTCCGGTACTGGAAAACGTACCCCGAAGTGGTCATTGTCGAGGATAGCCAGTACTACACCACTCAATCAGACGGTAAAGAGTGGATGTTGTTGTCGATCCGAGGAGTGGACAATGGAGATCGAGAGTTTCCCATATGTGCTTGTCTCACTAAATCCTACGAGTATGAGCTTGAGATTGAGACCTACGGATGGGCTTTGGAGCAGTACAAGCAGTTGTTGCAGGATTACAACATTCCCGCACCGGGGTTTATGCTTGCAGATACAGGAAACAACTTTGTCGAAGCTGCCAAAGTGGTTTTCCCTCAAGTTCCAGTGCGAGTGGAAGCTGATAGACGGATTAAAGAAGTGCAGGATTCGGCTGATGATAGCATTCCAGACAAGATGGAGAACATGAAGGCCATGGGAATGTGGACTCAATTTGTTACCGGTGATAATGAAGACAAGAAAAAAATGGCTGACATTATAAACAAGGAGAAGAGTCCCGCTATCAAGAGTTTTTTCGCAATGTTGCAGCAGGATGAACCCCACTCACTGAAGCCCGTGACAAAAGACTGTCCGTTTTTCCTCCAGGATATGGAGTTTTACGAGTACCAGTTTATGAAAAGCGATGCTCCGGAAAACGTGTTTGAGATTGTGCGCTTCATTCTCAAGGGGTTTGTCAATGTGTATGAGAACAGTGATCGGTGCCAGGGCTACTTGTTTTCACTGACTCAGAACGGGTTTGGAGAGTTTTACGAGGATGTTCAGCATTGGATTTCGGAAATAGCCTTAGCTGCAGTGAGAGATGGACGAAAGAGTAGGTGTACCACTGGAGTTCCTTCTGCTGAAGATGTGAAGGAGATGAAGAAGAAGGGAAGGAAATTGAAAATTGACGATTTTCATCCGAAATGGAGAAACATGTTTTCCAGTCTTCATGAGGTTCCTTTGAATGGAGGCAAGTTTGAAAGTCAGTGGAAAAAGCTGAAAACGGGACTGGATTTTTTCACGACTGAGTTCAAAGAAGGCAAGTGTCAAATCGGAGAAAAACCGGAAGCCTGTGAAGGGTGTGGCAGTTACCATTGTGAAGGTGTTTCTGATGAAGAGGTGAAGTGTGAGTGTGAAGAGGAAGAGAGTGAGGGGGAGAGTGAGTCTGATTGATCATGAATTATATTATACACATTTGTTGATGCCACGTAGAGTTGTGCAACCCCTCAGTTACATAAGAAGAGTAATGGGAGCAAGAGGACCATGTGAGTCTTTGTCTTGGTGAGGTTTTTGCCAAGACGTCACTGCATGTAGTTCACTTCAGGACCATGTAATTATACAAGATGATAGGCATATGAATTGATACTGTCATGGATATTGATACAATCGTAGAAGTTGATACAGCCATAGAAATTGATATAGTCGTATAATTTCATAGTCATATAAGTTGACTCACTCCATGCTTCGCTGTTGGGTTCTTACACCTGAGTGTATTTCTAACTTTCGACTGGTCAAACCCCTCAGTTACATCAACTCTGTCTGCATAATAAAATCTTGATAGATACCTAAATCATGATCTACTGTATCTTCATCTTGGATACTGTACTATAGTACGGGTATACCCTAAGGGGGTAGTTCTCCATAGTCAATTGATAGACAGCTGTTCATCTAGTACATATTAAGCAGTCTTTTATATTTACAAACTCGAAATAGATATTGCAATATTGTGGTATGGCCTCTACAGTACCTGCTTCTATACAGCTACCAGAACAAAGCTTTCCTACCACTTCTACAGTCTCTTCTGCTGCAGCTTATTAGTCCCTTTGTATGCACCTCCACCACCTTCCTTCACCAAATACTCATCCAATCTGCACAAAACCTATACCATTGGAATCCTCTACTCTCCAGCATCCCTATCGCACCCTCGAACCCCCATTTGACCCAACAATTCGCCCGAAAACATCTCCGTCCTGCCGCACTAATACGGTGTCTCCCACCCGGAGCAACAAGGGCGTCTGGTGTAGTTGGTTATCACATGCGCTTAGCATGCGCGAGGTCCCCGGTTCGATTCCGGTGTCGTCCATTTTTTGCTGGAAGTAACGCTTTTTACAGCTGGAATGGTGGTGGTATGTCAGGATTGGCTTAGTAAAGCCGTTGGTAAAGAGTCGTATATTAAACTTTATTTTGGTGGGTCAATTCGAATTTTGAAAATTGCAGAATGTAGAAAGGAAGTGTGTGATTCCGAATCAAGTTGTTAAATTCTTCTAGCTTGGTTTTTGGTTGAGTTGTGTTGTTTCTACGATTCCACACTGTCAACCATACTGTAATTTCAACCATAGCTCCCATAGCTTAAATGAACAATAGTTTCAAATCTCAACTGTTTACCCTGAATACGTAACTCACAATCTTTGTTTTGTCACGTAATTGGTATAAAAATGATCTCCTTTTTCAGGCGTACACAATGGTACCACTTGTTTCGCGTTTATCCCCATATCTGCACAAAAATATCCATTTTTTTCACATTAGATAATTTTCTTTGATTTCGCCTCCCAAATATTCACGTGACTGAAGTTCAGTCTCGATTTTTCCAGAATATTCTGAGACTTCACTGGAATATTCTTTCATCTGCTGGAATATTCCAGTCTCAAACCTTATCCGACTTTAACGTTAATCTTGCATAAACTCTAAACTCCCACCTTCTGGAAACATCGCCAACTCTAGTATATAGCCCCCTGAACCTCCACCGAAAATAATTATCACAACACAACAATACAACACAAAAACAACAACATGTCTAAAGCAGTAGGAATCGATCTGGGAACCACATACTCCTGTGTGGCCCATTTTGCCAATGACAGAGTCGAAATCATTGCAAACGACCAGGGAAACAGAACCACCCCCTCGTTTGTCGCTTTCACCGACACTGAACGACTCATCGGAGATGCTGCAAAGAACCAGGCAGCCATGAACCCTGCCAACACCGTTTTTGACGCCAAGCGACTCATTGGACGAAAGTTTGATGACGCTGAAGTTCAAAACGACGCTAAACACTTTCCCTTTAAGATCATCGATAAGGCTGGAAAGCCGAATATTGAGGTCGAATTCAAGGGCGAAAACAAGGTGTTTACTCCTGAGGAAATCTCGTCCATGATTCTCACTAAAATGAAGGAGACTGCCGAGGGATACCTTGGATGCAAGGTCAATGATGCTGTCATCACTGTACCTGCTTACTTTAACGATTCTCAGCGACAGGCTACAAAGGACGCTGGTTTGATTGCCGGTCTGAATGTCCAGAGAATCATTAACGAACCCACAGCTGCTGCTATTGCTTATGGTCTTGATAAGAAGGAAGCTGGTGAGCGAAACGTGCTCATTTTCGATCTCGGAGGAGGAACTTTCGACGTGTCTCTTTTGTCGATTGAAGATGGAATTTTCGAAGTCAAGGCTACTGCTGGAGATACTCATCTTGGAGGAGAGGACTTTGACAACCGTCTGGTGAACCACTTTGTTCAGGAATTCAAGCGAAAGCACAAGAAGGACATTTCGACGAATCAGAGAGCTCTGAGACGTCTGAGAACTGCTTGTGAGCGAGCTAAGCGAACTTTGTCTTCGTCAGCTCAGACTTCTATTGAAATTGATTCTCTTTATGAGGGTATTGATTTCTACACTTCCATCACTCGAGCTCGATTTGAGGAACTTTGTCAGGATTTGTTCAGAGGCACTATTGATCCTGTGGAGAAGGTTCTTCGAGACGCCAAGATGGATAAAGCTTCTGTCAACGAGATTGTTCTAGTTGGAGGATCCACTCGAATTCCCAAGGTGCAGAAACTGGTTTCTGATTTTTTCAACGGCAAGGAACTCAACAGATCCATCAACCCCGATGAAGCTGTTGCCTATGGAGCTGCTGTTCAGGCTGCTATTCTCTCAGGAGACACTTCTTCTTCCACTCAGGATATTCTGCTTCTTGACGTTGCTCCTCTGTCTCTTGGAATTGAGACTGCTGGAGGAGTTATGACTAAACTGATTCCTCGAAACTCCACTATTCCCACCAAGAAGTCTGAAACATTCTCCACCTACGCTGATAACCAGCCTGGAGTTCTGATTCAGGTTTTCGAAGGAGAGAGAGCTCAAACCAAGGATAACAATATTCTCGGTAAATTCGAGCTCTCTGGAATCCCTCCTGCTCCTCGAGGAGTTCCTCAGATTGAGGTCACTTTCGATGTGGACGCCAACGGTATTCTCAACGTCTCTGCTGTGGAAAAGGGTACTGGTAAAACCCAGCAAATCACCATCACCAACGATAAGGGCCGACTTTCCAAGGAGGACATTGAACGAATGGTGAACGATGCTGAAAAGTACAAGGACGAAGATGAGAAGGAGGCCAAGAGAATTGCTGCCAAGAACGGTCTGGAATCATACACTTACTCTCTCAAGAACACCATGTCTGAAGACAAGTTCAAGGAGAAGGTGGATGAAGCTGATCGAGAGAAACTCGAGAAGGCTATCAACGAAACTATCGAGTTCCTGGACTCCACTCAGTCTGGAGCTACTGAAGAGTACTCTGATAAACAAAAGGAGCTTGAGGGAGTCGCCAACCCCATTCTGATGAAGTTGTACGGAGATGGAGCTGGTGCACCTTCTGGTGCACCTGGAGCAACTCCAGAGGGCCCTACCGTTGAGGAGGTGGATTAAGCCATTGTATATAGTAATTGATTTATTGAACTAATTGTTTATTGGTACTGTAGTGATCACGTGAACGAGGGGAGTCACGTGAGCGAGTCGGTTTTGTAGTCACGTGAGTTTTGAGTGTGCTGTGGGGTGAGAAGATTATGACTATGCTGCTCTAGAGATGATGATTTTGAGCACCTTACAAAGACTGACATGAGTTCAAGGGCTGTATAAATGGCACACTTGGACTTGATACTTGTTCGAGATGAAAAAAAATTGACAGGTTATGAGTATGTCAAAAATTTGATATTTTTAAAATCGGTATGAGTGGATTCCATGAGGAGTGGTGATGCCGAATATAACGTTTTCTAAGCGTTTTTGGTGAGTTGTACTGTTGCTGTCGTTGCTTGAACTTCAGTACTGTACTTGGTTGGGGTATATCTCGGTGGATATTTGTGCTACGGGGTTTAAAAGTAATTCATTGGAATTGTACTGATCTGGTGGTTCCGATAGCGTTGAGAAAGTTGCATTTGGACGGGTTTTACGTATTTTATACAGGAAATAGTGTTGTGCATTGATTGGGTTTGTTCTGACATCACTGTGAAGATTATCTGCATGTTGTGGGCTTAGCTATTTAGTTGCTGTTGACTCAGTAGGTACTTAGAACTTGCAATACGCAAAAAATAGCTATAATTAATACATACAAAGTACCATGTCGGAATGGGGTGGGACATGACTAACATTTACTGTATACGTATACGTCCATGCCCGGTTATATAGTGCCGTTTATGTTACGCTGATAGTTTATGAGGCGTTTAATGTTATTCCCGAGCTTGATCTCTTCGAACTTGAGGTTAAGGTGGGCCACTAGTATTGACACAACAGCACAATCATTACTAGACAAAATGAACAGTGAAAGCAAAGATTTTTTCCAGTTTCATGTTTTTTTTCCATGGACATTTCTTTTTCGATCTCAGGGTCTAGATGATGCTTCTTTGGTGTAACATTGGATATAAACTCATGATCGACATTGCTGCAGGGTTCATGGAAGGTGGAGATGACTGGAGATACTTGCCTACAAGTAAATGGCTTCCATAGAAGTGAACAAAAAAAAAAAAAAAAGGAGCTCCTTATACACATTATACACATTGAATAAAACCACTACTTGTACCAATGAT
The DNA here is from genome assembly GCA_001600515.1 of Yarrowia sp. JCM 30694. Lineage (NCBI taxonomy): Eukaryota > Fungi > Ascomycota > Dipodascomycetes > Dipodascales > Yarrowia > Yarrowia sp. JCM 30694. Next base: position 97,826 of record BCKF01000006.1, on the reverse strand, counting down.
TTTGTATATATCACCATATCACCTCTGTTCTTACTCATTTACTCGGAGTGCATTGCCCACCAACACTAACCTCTATAAACTCTCGAGAAGGTACAATCTGAGACACGTTACATTGAAATTTCACTATATAACCCTCGTTTTCCCTTGATTCTTTCAGCAATGCTCTTCTCAAACATCCTCCTTTCCTCTGTGGCAGCAGCAGCTGTTGTCAACATCCCTCTCAAAGCTCGTCAGCCTGACGGAGTGATCCACGGCACTCAAAAGAACGGCCCTGCGTGGTACGAGGCCGAAATCGAGGTTGGAACGCCTCCTCAGAAGCTCACTGTCATTTTCGACACTGGATCTGACCGATTGCGGGTTCCTGGAACCAACTCCACCGACTGTGCGCAGAAGAAAAAATGCCGATCTTCGTTTGACGTTTCCAAGTCCTCGACCTGGAAATACTCGGAACCCGGATGGGGTCCTTGGGGAGGAGTAGGTAACTGGGGTCTTGATACTGTCAGTTATGTTGGAGCGACCTTCACTGAACATGACGTGTATGTTTCTACAGATACTAACGGCTTTGACCTGGGTGTTTTTGGCCAGAGTGGTAATGAAGACCCCAAGGTGTCGTTTGTTCAGGCTCTGGTTTCTTCAGGCAAGATTCCTCGAGCTGTCTACTCTCTCAATGCCGAGAAACCTATCAACTACGAGTTCAAAGGTTCTGAGGGCGTGGTCAACAATGTCTACTATGGAGGTTTCGATAGAGCAAAGTACGAGGGACCTCTGACTACCATGAAGACTGCTTACCATGGAACTTATGCTCTTCCTCTTCGACTTTCTATCGACGGAGAAGAGCTGGATCTCCCCAAGGGTCAGCGTGTTGTTATGGATACTGGAGGACGAAACTCGCTCTACACCAACTCCACTCTCAAGAAGCTGTCTGAAAAGTACGGAGGAGACGGAGTGTTTTACGACGGCTCTTGGCAGTTTGCTTGTGGAACTCACCCTACACTGAACTACCATTTTGGAGAAACCGTCATTCCCGTGGACCTGGGTCCCAGCATCCTGCCTTCTCCTACTGGCAAGTGTTATCTGGCTCATGTTCAAATTGTGGCCGAAGATACAAAGGTCCTGCTTGCCGGCCCTACTATGATTTCTCGAACTCTGGTTATTTACGATAACGAGCGAGACGAGATCACTATTGCCAAGGCAAAGTACACCGATGAGAGTGACATTGTTGAGCTCACGGGCGATATTCCCGGAGCTGTTCGTGCTGAAGCAGTATATTATTAGATTCTAGAAAATAAATTTTTGTGATTTTTTGAGATTCAGAAAAGGTAGCGAAAAACTAAACACACTGTGGGAATCTCCAGAGTCGGGGGATCAATATGGTATAATAATATCCCCACTTTTTGCTTTCTGAGTGCGCAATAATGGCAACATTATACCTCCCAAAACGGTATAGCTTAAAATGTTAATGTTACAAAAACACCTCTCACAGTCGCTACATCCATGCTATCAAAACGAGGTTAGGTCTATTGAAACCAGCGCCTCTTGCTGATTCTTTTGGTACCATTTAGATCAGTGTTCCAAGCTAACTGGAGAAATCAACTTTGCGTGTAGTTATCGGAAGTAAGAGATATTTGTAGGGTAGATAATTGGAGCTCTTGGGATCTCAAATCCACTCAAATTATTCCATTTGGATCATTTTTCACCAAGATGGGTTTTCGATTCCTGGTTGTGCATTTCTCTAAAAAAGCGATAACGAAATTTCAAAAACGTATCCCATATATTTGAGCCTGTACCATCAATATTCCATCATGTTCGTCATTTATTACTCATCAACATACTCCCACCCCATCAATTCCAAGATATCCGGCACATAATGCTTATTCTTCGGCACGACCGTCTTATCAGCTACTCCAGCTATCGTCACACAGAACAAAATAATGCCAATCAGAGATCCAGCAGACATGTGTTGGTCAATTTCCTCTTGAGGTAGTCCACTCTGCTTCAAATCCTCAATTTCCTCCTGGATACGCACAGCAGTCCATTTTTGGAACGGATCAACCATCTTGAAGACTTCCACCATACCGTTATACACGAGATCTCGGTGTTCCAAACGGTGAAACATGGTAGTGTATAGCTCATTGAAAAGCTCTTCAGACCAAAAGCTGTCTTTGTTGAGTTCGGTTCGAGTGACTCGTTTGAGCTTTGTAGAAGCAGGTGTGTAGTTTGGATCAACGGTTTGAGCTATTTGTTGGAGTTCAGAGTACACGTTTTCCAGTTTTTTGTCCATCATGGTGGAAATTTGCGCCAGCATGGCCTCCATTTTGGCGTTTACGAGGGTGTCAAGGTCGGGGTTGGCTGTAGAAGTCATTTTAGATTTTTCGGGAATTTTTTGGATTTTTTCGGGAAATTCGGAAAAATCAGAAAAAATCAGAAAAATTAGAAAAAATTGGGAGCTCAGAATTGACACGGGAGCCCGTAAAATTGATCAATTGACTCTTTTCACTCCTCCAGGAACGTTTTTAGGGCGTTTCTTAGACCTTGCTTTAAGTCAATGCGAGACCTGTCAAACGTCAAAGCGGAAAAGGCTCAATGACAGGTTGTGAGTGGTAATCACGTGATTGGTTACTGTGGAAACGTCGTATAGTCACGTGAGACGGCTGAATACCTGCAATTGGCTGTTGATTGGTAGAGTGTGGGGTTGATTAGAAAAGTGGGATTTCATGTGTGACAAAACTTTAAAGAAATTATCGTTATCGTGATTATGTAAGACACAAAAGGTAGCAATATGGTATATTTTACTTGATATTAATGATAAAATAGGCTTCTGGAGTGACGTGTCAAATTTGTAGAACCATTGGTGTCTGTTTGAGCTGGTTATGGTGTTCTATGTTTGGCAAGTAATGTCTTCTGTATCAGCTAACTAGAGTTCTCCCAACTGTCTGATTGGATTGTGAACCTTATATATCTCAACAAAATGTGAACAAATTATCTACTAAGAAGTTACAACGAGATATAGAAGACATCTGGTTAATTTTGTAAGGGTATAAATGTAACTAAAAGTGCTGTAGGTGAAATTTTCACTCAAAAAACTTCGATATATTTGAAGATATTGTATATACTGTTGCTATAAGTACCAGGTAGCATAGTGACTGTAGTGTGAACTACAAGATACTACTTGTAGACACCAATCAGCTAATCATACAAAGCCTCAAGTCTTAAAGATCATTTTTTCACATCCGTATCATCTCCAAAAACCATGATTTAGCTCTATCACAGCATCTCGGCTTCTACCATCGTATCTAGAATCACAAGCACAAGATACAAATACGACTTCAGGAGCACACTCAAACTATACGAGTGTCTCATACACTATCTTGACCCGTAATTTCACTTCTGGCTCGTTTGCTAAAAGCTTGATAACCCCTATGTCTCAATACAGATGTAACCCTGGATGCTCTATAGAAGATACTCAATTGAAGGCTAAATATTCACTCAATTCGGGTGTTTTTAGTATCAAACGATTCTAAATTCAAGCGCGGTTATCGTGGTAGCCTTTGTTTTTCTGTAGTTGTGATATTTTCGTTTTTGTAGTTTTTAAGGTGATGCACTACTCTTTCAGCGCCACCTCAATATTCATCCAAATCGCATATTTCTTGATATCAATCTGTTCCCAATGAGCACCCGATTTCAATAGTACCCTTCTTTTACCCGTAGCGTTGATATTCCTCATTCTACATCCCTTTCCCAAATTAAGGTGAAGTTGTATTTTTCATTTATTTTCACTCTACTCATAACCTGATCTACTCGTCACTTTCTAGGGCACTTTCACGTTCAGCCGTATTCAATGTCTCAGTCACGGAGTCTCAGGATGAAACCGGAAATAAGTTGCACATAAAAAGTGCAAAAAAAAGCTTCGGAAAAGCTTCGTGATATTATCTGCACCACGAGATACGACCCAGCAGGTTGCTGTTATTAGCAGAAGACGCAGAAGACGGAGGAAATATTATTTGCCCTGTTTGGCAAGGTTTTCGACCTGTCATGTAATGTAACATTGGGTGCATTTGGTGGAGGCATCATGTAGGCCTCGGTAGATGCATAAGTTGGGGTATGAGCAAAAATAATTAAAAATAAAATAAAATAAAAAGAAACCAACAAAAGAAATCACGTGCAAAATAACGTGCAATTCATACAGAGCAAAAGAAATTAACGTCAAGTGACAGATCAACGGTGTGCATTTTTTTCGTTTTTTTTGTTGATTTTATTTCTTTTATTTTATTTCTTTTTCATGCACCAACCACCTGTCGGTATAAACCCAAGTAATTAAACGACGTCGGTTATTGAGCGCTATGAGCTGTTTCTACCCTAACATGTGATCGTCTAGATCTACAGGTACGATTCTGAAATGAACAAGACCGGTATCAAAATGATCCTTAGGGCTAGGGCTTTCTCACTGTACCATCAGATCACTTGTTTCTTCAAAAACCCGCTACCAACAGCTCATCTCCATATCTCCACGTTTTCCCTAACTCCGAATAACTCCGGCGGCTATAGCCGCAGTTAAACTCTTTCGGTCAGCGGCTATTTTAGGTTGAGGCGGATGCTCTTCCGGGTAACTTGTTAAAGTTATCGTCGGTCTAAAATAACGTTTTTCATGCAGCTACTTTAGACCACTACTAAAAGGTAATCGTCATGGGGACCCTCTTCAAAACAGTTCTTTTTGCTATAAACCGGGGTATATATTTATGTATTTTCAGATTTATCGAGTCAGGGGTTTTCTTTGTGGCTCATTATTAATTTAAAATCACTACTACAACATGATTAACTTCCCCAACAGTTCTTAATTAGGTAATACCAGTTGGAGAAGTGATTATACATGATGGAAGAGCAGTTTGATGCATTAATAAATAGCTCTCATTAATTTGGTCTTTGTCTGCTCTCTATTATGTAATGTTATGTTGTGTTCTACAGTATTACATATGTTCAAGATGTTCTATGTTTAGAAACATGTACAATCACAAGCAGATCCGTATAATCTGTTGGGTAACCATCTATATATCATTAACACTCGGTTTGACTCGATTTGACTCAGTTTAGTTCAGCTTAAATCATCTCTGTGGTACCAATCTTGTGTGTATTACTAAGGCTGTCTTAGATATACAAGTACGGTTAGTTGGAGAACCTGGGGTGCATGTAAAGTGACTAAATGACGTTTCCGGAGATTGCGATAGTTGTGGAGTGCTTAGTAATGAAGCTTAGTAAGAAGTACGGGGATTAGTAATGTCTCCACCAGGGTAAGTATGCACAACTAAGACAATATCGTACGATACAGAAGACACGTAGACATACTTAGTAAGCCATGTAGTCACTTAGTAAGCACTCAGCTTTCCTAAAACAGCGATTACTCAGCACGGCTCTGTTGTACACTTCTCTAATTATTGTATTGTTGAGTTACCTTCATACAATACAACAAGAGGTATAGAAATAGACACTGGAGACGAACAGATGAACAAATGACGAAGAAAAAAATTGGCAACGTAAAGGACGAATGTTGGAATGTATGAAAGAGCTCCATGGGCACCATAGACCTCTCAGTCTTTTTTTAATCCGAAAAATGTTCGTTCTGCATTTTTCGTTGGTGAAAAAGGCCCGATTTTTTTTGTACACCAAATAACCACCACCTCAACGACCTTTGTCTTCACTCTTTGAACGTGGCTATGTAGTTACATGGTGCGTTTGATGCCGTGTGGAGCTTCTGTGCCGTGTACAACTCAACAGTAACCATGGTAACTAATTAAGAAAAGATAAAGGAAATGAGGCAGTTGTATTTTACTGTATCGTAGGCTGCTTCTTTTTTGTGTGTCTTTTTTTCTCACTTTTTCACCTGCTTGTACAGTATATCATACAGTATGTTCTGTTGTGATCAGCGTGAGTGTGAAAATATTGTGCAACGAAAATATCATGAACCACAAAGCCACTGTACTGCAACACTGTAGCCCTGCGTACACTCAACGTCATATTACAGTCCTCTTTGTCTCTTTGTACTTTTGTATCTTTGTTCTGGTATCTTTCTCCCACCGTTGTACCCTGCCATATACCCTAGCACACCTTGAGCTATTTTGCTTCCGTCTTTTTTGTACACACGTGGATCGCGATACCCTGGTCTACCCTAGTATGAGCCTTGCAATACCCTTGTACAAACCTGCATTGCCACATTCTCCCGTCTATCTGAGTTTAGAGAAAGACACAACCAAGACAGCAATCCCTCTGTAGTTGGTGATGTGTAGGAGTGACGGTATAGCCAAGTATATCAAAAGATGGAGAAAAATTCAGAGATTATTCGTATCAACATTTTATAGGTCACATGTACATCACGTGACTGTAGTGTTCTCATATCTAGGCTTCTCTGACTGTATCTTACCACAACCTGTAACAGACCACCACAGCTGTATCACCATCGTCACACCCCTGTTTCATTCTTGACGACCCTTGTAGACCCTGCCTTCGTTTCCATGACAACCAGCCGTTTTCTGACTCAAGTGACTCAACGTCGGCTTGCCGAAACGGGTATCCAGACCCCCACGCCGTCACGCCTGAACAGGCAACCACAAAAGTCGATTTTTCGTTTTTCAGACGTCAAACCTGAAACCAGCAGTTGCCAGTTGAGGCAAGTCCTTGTTCAACGGTCGAAAATAGTCTTTGCAAAGTGAAAAGGCAGAGAACGAAAAGCTGTAGGGAGAGTGGGTGTATGTTGGTCAGATCACGTGACACAGAAAAGCTGACATAACCAAAATGATCTCCTGAATCTCAGCTTTCCAATGGACAACTCTAAATTTTAATCCGACCACTATTCACTCCTCTAGCACCCAAAACGTCACAACACAACACTCTCTTTGTTCACACCCGTCCATTTTTCACTACTTAGCCTTTCCCCCTCCTCCACCTCACTGCACCGTGGGGCAAGCTTGTTCCGCAGCTCAAGGCTGTGAGATCTTCAGGAGCAGTAGTTGGTTTTTCGCAAGAACATTTCGTGTCAGTGTCGTGTTTTTGTGGAGGTGTTTTTGTGTCGGATGTTGCTAAGCAACGGAGGTCTTCCATAGAGGTATTATCGATGAAACACGCAACCACGAGGTTTTATTTTTCCGTCGACAACACCCCTGCAAGTCACGTGACGGGAAATGCAAAAAAGACAAGCATCCAATTAAGCTTTTTGGAGGATAAGTGAGGGTCTTGGTTGAGGTGCTTGGATTAGTCAGATCAGGTTGAGACCTAGTTCATTAGAAAGCCCTGCTCGCGGTGATTCGACTGGTCCAAAAAAATTCCAAAAATGTCTAAACCTCAGCCCTCCAGATCCCCTCCAAGGAAACACAAAAACAACCGCAAACGTTTCGTTTTTCGCTAATGCAATGGCCAACATGCTTTAGTCTGACACGTCAGATTTGCCAAGGTGCAGAGAGAACAAGAGAGATGTGGGAGGAAGATAATATCTCGCCTTGTAGCAACACCACAGCAACGTAAGTACTACCATTCGATAGCCCTGGTCCGTGCGGTTCGAATGCACCTACTCTCATCTCCGTAGCGTTTCTCTAACGTCTAGTAAAAACGAAATACCGCTGGCATGTGAAAACACCGCAAACCCAAATTGAAAACAGCAACCGTGGCAAACAACAACATGTCTACACGTACTCATCCATCTAATCACGTGATACACACACCTACCCCATATATCTCTGCCCCACGTCATTCCCCTCCACATCGCAGATCACAGAAGATCTGTCTCGGGAAGGCCGATCACCGTTGTCGATCACTCTGCTAAAGCTTATAAAACAGGTGGTGATAGCTGCAGAGCCCTTCCCCTCTGTCGTGAAGATGCAGCGGATGCAGCTGCAGGTGACTGTGGGGCTGTTATTGGCTAGGGTGGTGGTTGTAGGCTTTTCAGGCTAGTATTCTGTATCTTGGGAAATAAGTGCGGCAGAGACAAGTGGATGGTATGGGTGTGTTCGTTAGGGGTAGGGGAGTAGAATGGTGTAGTTTGTGTAGCTCTGGCGCAACTGTAGCGTGTGGTAGTGCTGTTTTGGGGTTTAGAGGGAGAAATACTCACGTGATCACAGCGGGACAATTTTTCCTGCATGCACAGCGTTGGGAGGAACAGGATGAACTAGAGTTTCACGTGATGGGACGCTTAGTGGTGTTGCAAAACCGCGAAAACTTGTGGATCCGTGGGAATCGGTGTAGGTGGGTATTTTTTGGTATGTAGTTGTAGAGGACGGTGTAGTGAGTACGGTGATTGTGTTGGTGTAGTTGTTTTGGTTGTGGTGGAGGTATTGGCGAATTTTGAAAATTGTCGATTTTGTGTCGAAAACTGAAAAATTCGATAATTCATGGATTAATGGAGTATGAAGACTGTAAGACTACCAAAAGATGCGTATTCTCGTGTAGTATCATCTTGTAGAGTCCTGGATGGTCTGTGTTAGTATTTCTCGATTTAATTAGGGAAACTGGTATTTTTGAGCGTAGAGATGTTTTGGGAAGGGTCGGAGGGATAATTTTTGTACTGTTAGAATCAGCTCGTCTCAGAGATCATTCTGGTATACTAATATCTCCTCCTTGTCATACAAAAACACCCCGTATCTGTGTGAGGCTGCTGATCATAACTTGAGACCCTGCATTTGGGATGTGTTGAGAGTGTGTTTTAGAGAGCTCCATTTCATGCCTTCAAGATGACCTATTTCAAGCTGCTCTTTTGGTAAAACGTTGGTACAAGTGCCACAAACGTCCTGCCAAAAATTCAGCCCTATCGGGCAATTTTCCGTCGACTTACAGCCAATACCCTGATACTCCTAACTAACCACTCAACTGAAAGCTTTGTGGGGTAAGTAGTATCAAGTAACTGAACGTCTCAACAGAACTGATCAATCAGGACTTTCAGATCAGGTATCAACATAAGGACACGTGTTATGTCTTCCCAGAGCCATTGTGAACCTCCACAAACAAAAAAAAACGAAATCCATTCACTCACTCACCTTCCAGAGACTCTCAAGCATCTCTCCCACTTGACTCATAACCTCTGACACACCCCTGTCATTTTTGTATGCAAGATTCAACACTCTCAACCCCATACACAAAACGCCTCTCAGACGGGTTGGAGACATGAATCCAGCATACCAAGAGATATCCGGGCCGTTAAAAACGCTTGTCGGTGCCATTTTCCTCGAAAAATGACCACAAACGATTTTAATCCCAAAAAACATACCCCACAACCACAACATCGTCAAGATCTGACGCCACAAGCCCCTAGACGCCTGTATTTCACCCTCAACCTCTTCCCACGCGATCCAGCATCATTCACAATCCCAACACTCACTTCCACATCGAATATCCAGCTGGTTAAAGACGTTTTCTCGACACTCGCTATCCTCCTCATATTGATCGACACTGTGATCGACAGAGAGATCTACAGGCCTAAAAAGGAAGTGAAGTGACCTAAAGGGGGGCGACGAAACCTGCCCTGGTGTTTCCTGGTCGATTTGAGGTGTACTGAACCAGTTCTACGTGATAAAAGTGGTTTTCACTAAATCAAGGGCTACGGTCACGTGACCAACACTATATCAACGAGATTAGTCTGTATTACACGGCACGTCCGTTTCGTCTCAGGTGTGGCAAAATTTGCGCGTTTTTCCGCCTTTTGCCGAAATTTCGTATTTTCAAACCGCTGTAAATTTTGCTACAGGCGTCACGTGACATAGCCGAATGCACCTACGGATCCGGCCCGCTCGGGAGATTGCTCACATAGATTAGGATTTCGGTAGCAGCAAAATTCACGTGGTGGCGGCGATAAGAGGGTTTGAGGGGGTGTGAGAAGAGGAGGAGGTGGTGGAGAGGTAAGTGAGTGGTACTGGCTTAGAGAGGGGAGTCAGGGGAGTACGGGGATATGTTTTATTTTGTTGTGGAGTGCTTGGTTGTGATTTGAGACGATTTTTTGGTTCACCTGATTATGTAAGTATTTTTCCAGGCGTCTAGGCACAGAAAGAGAGGTGTCAAAAGATGCGCAAGAGTGAGGCGATGACGATGGTAGTGGTTTCATTCCTCTCGGACCTCTTTTCGTCTAGCTATTCCCGTTTATGTCCTGTTTTAGGGCTAACTTTTTTTCCTGCCATCTTACAGCAATAAAAATTACACTACCATCATCCCCTCGTTCTATAGATCCCTCTAATACCCTCCTTTTTTCCCTGACTCCACTTTCCACCTACCATCTCCTATCTGCTCTATTCCCACGTGGGTTCGCACCCTACAGCACACACGCGTGTAGGGCTCGCTCCAGTAATAACACCACTTATCGAAGCTTGGCACACGGAAGAGGCGGATAGGTTTAGTTCCGCCTACCTCAAGCAAGGGGTAATTTTAACTAACCGCGGTTAACAAAAAGTGTATTTAGACGGCTCACAAATCCCCACAGTCATCGGTCTAGCGCAGGGTCTGTGCAATAAACGAAAAGGTGGTTTTTGTGGGGGGAAAAAAATTGCTGTTTTTTTTTTTTCTTCACACACCTTCCACTTACCTCGACGTGTACACATTGTCTTTCGTGTAACCGTTGATCCCGTCGGGTCAACGTTTACACGTTTACAGGGGTGTCGTAGGTTAGCAGGGTTGGTAGAGGTGTGTTTTTTGTACATTGTGTGTGCGGCTCTGTAATTCGGCCATGTGATTGTCAGGGTGTGTGGAATATTATTTGTGCCTTGCTGGACGGGCCAGAAAAACAAATTCCCATATCCTGGTCTCCATGTGTTGTGATTAGCACTGCCGGGTGGATCCTGAGAGTACAGTTTGAAAAAGCGAAAAGCAAATAGCGGAGATCCTAGAGATGTTACATTGAGTGAATGAGTGAAGGAGATGACCGCATTATGTACAAGTAGATACATCTTCAGATCTTCACTCAGACCTTCAGTTCAATCACACCTTCACAAAAATCACTCATCATGTAGGTCGTCGTATGAGTGACATAATATTGCGTATATATTTTTGGCAAACTTCCATTGTATGTGATACGACCGACGTAGGGCTACATTGACGATCGGATCGCCACAATCCATTGTGGTGGGCTTATCTGATCATTCCAGGTACACACACTAATGTGTTCTACAATCACTCTACAATCACACATTCAAATTAGTTAGTCATTACTGTACAAATAAATAAATGCTGTGTGTTCTTCACACACTACTCTCTCGGAGAGTGAATCTTCTGGTGTCTTCTGAGATTGGAGACAACAGAAAACTGTCGACCACATCCGCTGAACTCACATCGGAACGGCTTCTCACCGGTATGGGAATAAGTGTGAGTCTGCAGAGACGAAGGTCGGGTGAACCGCTTGCCGCAAACCGTGCACACGTGCTTCTTGAGGGTTCGGAACTGACGCTTGGACGAAAACTGGTTCATGAGGTGCGAGTGGGGGTGCATCTGCTGCTGGTAGCCCATCTGCTGCATCATCTGGGGCGCCATCTGCTGCGAGTAGTACTGGGTCTGCTGCTGCTGCGCCTGGGCCTGGAACTGCTGCTGCTGCACCTGCTGCTGCTGAAGCTGCTGGATCTGCTGGATCTGCTGCTGCTGGAGCTGCAGCTGCTGCATCTGGAGCTGCTGTTGGCTCATGGGCTGGTTGAAGGGCTGGTTGAGCAGCTGGCCGTTTCCAACCGAGTAGGGGTTGGAGGTGGTGGGAGACTGGTACTGAGGAGGCGAGTTTCGAACAGGCATAGGCAGTCTAGTAGGGCTCATGGGAGCCGAGGTAGAAGCCGAAGGAGCAGAAGAGGGAGCTGCGGAAGTGGCAGAAGAAGGAGCTCCGCTGTAGTAGTGAGCCGCAGCCACAGGTCCGTTAGGATCGTAGATGGAGGGCAGAGAAGGCGAGGTGTTCACCTGAGAGTGCTGTGGGGAAGAGTGGTTGGTAGAGGGAGCGCTGGAGTTGAGCGACTTGGAGCCCCGGGAGCTGTAGTAGTAGTTGTCCTGCTGGTACTCGTGGGGCACGGTTGAGGGAGCAGGCACAGCGGCAGCGGCAACGGCGGCAGACTCTCGATCCTTGGGGAGCAGGTTGTACGAGTAGTCCGATCGGGGCTGCTGGGCTTGTGTGGCGTAGTAGGGCTGTCGATCTTGCAGAGCTAGCATTGGAGGAGTGGATGGTGAGATTGTTGGAGAGGTTTGGGTCCTTCCTTCCCTTATATATATCAGCGAGAGCTGCTACTGTGTACCTGAATGTGTTTCTTTGTGGAGCGCTTAATGGGCCGAGGGTTAGCATTTGGCACCACTGCACGCTCTGCAGTTTTCTTTGTGCGCATAGTCCAGGGGTGCAACCAAAAGAAACGACGTGCAGTAGCGAGTGGTGGGGGTGCGAAACATATTAGAACGACTGTTGTTTGAGGGGGTGTAGTGAGTGTTGTAGTGTGTTGAGTGTAGTTCTTATGTACTATGGTATCGTTCTGTAGGGTATCGCTACTCTTCTCTACCATGCCCACTTTTTTACAAACCTTTTAGAGAGTTTGGTTTGCTTTTCGTTTCCATCAATTGGGTTTGCAGACAGAGTTCTCACAAAGTTCACAGTAGAGTTTGGGAATAACATTTGCCTTTGCATAATAGACTCGTTGAAAAATCAGACTTCAGCAGCGAGTCGTCTTCCCTGAATATCCCTAGCCCTGCAAACCCAGCTTCTCACTCACACACGTGATACCATGACCGCTGAGCGAGAACCGTTCCAAGAAGAGTTCTACACGCTCGTCAGAAAAAACATGAAGGGCATGTACGTGGGCTCAGGAATGGGCTGGAATAAACAAGACAAACTGGACGAGATGGACGACCCAGATCTTGTTTATTTCACCATCCGAGACCACGGTAAGCTCCTCGGGTTCGTGTCGTACATGCACACCACCGAAGATGATCGTGAGGTGGTTTATCTTTATGAATTGCAAGTGACCAAAGAGAACCAGGGAAAGAGGCTGGGAAAGAAGCTCATGGACATTGTCATACAGGAGAGCATCTCTACTCGCAAACCCATCATGCTCACCGTCTTTCTCATGAACTCCCGCGCAATAGCCTTCTACTCCAAGCTCGGGTTTTGGGGGTCGCAACCGCAAGTGGCTGCTGGCAAACGCGTTTTGGGGTGGATGCAAATGGAACGCAGTCACGTGGAACAAACATAACGTCCTAAATGGGGGATCGCTAGGCGATCGTGTAGATCGTCCTGGCGATCCTGAAGATCCAGCATGGAATGTGAACAGAACGATACGATGAGGAGGTTGGATCATTGGTGGAATACTACTGCGATAGAGAATACAGCTTTGAACAAGTGTTAAGCCTATGGGCTGGTTGTAGATTTGCTTCTTCTTTGACCAGCCACCTACCTGACTAATCGCCAACCCTGCCCTGATTACCATGGCTGCACAGGGTTAAGGTATCTGCAAAGAGCGGTCAATAGCAATACAAGAGCGGACTAAAACCAATGAGGGGAAGTGGGGATTCCCGTGGAGCTGCTGGACCTCTACTGTGGGGATGTCTTATGCTGATGTTCTCAGACTCTCGCTGTACGTCGTTCAGTTCCAGTTTCACCCCAGACAATATATTCCCCACAATCACATTCGGTGATCAGGAACCGAGCCGAAAACAGGAAGAGTAAATCCCGGCGATCCCGACAATCATGCGCGAGTAGCACGATTATTATTTCCCAAGCACTCGCTCAACAGCGTTTGACCAGGCACTGTGCCTGAGCCACAGGAACGCTCGTGCTGTAGACGCACCCGAAGCAGCCAGCGCTCAAGCCCGCTACGAATTTACGTGCCAACTCTGCCAAGCTGCTGTAAAAAAAAAATGACACCACCGATCGACAGGATCAGCACAGGTAACTTTGGACATGTCTAAGTGTGGGTACATTGTCTTTCAAGCAGGGCAGAGGGGCACACATGTTTGCAAAAGCAAAAGCAAAGCTGCGGAAGCGGTGTGCACCGGAACAAAAAGAAAAACCGATACAGCCGGTGGTTGTGGGAGTTGAGCTATGTACTAGATGTATACAAGTAGCAACATGAAGACACTATGAAGACATGAAGACTGAAGTTCTGAATCGTTAAGTTCTCAACCCGATTCGTCTCATTCTCATTATCAACTGACAGGATCATCCCGGAATGTAGATAGAAGATCTTTTGCTACTCTGAGCACCGTCGCTCGTTTTCCGTGGGGGATCATGGTCGTGCAGGGTACAGGGTTTGCAGCTCTTTGGCTTTGGCTCTGGGTTTGAGCAGCGTTTGAGCAGCGTTTGAGCAACGTTTAATGTACCTTTTCAAAGCAACTGAGGCAGCCATTGAGAGGAGTCGTGCGGAAAAAAGCAATTCGTTGTCCAACGTGAAATTGATAACGGCTGGTGACGAGTCAGGATGCGTAGAACTCCGGGAGAGCAGCATGAGCGATATGACAGAGACGTCAGAAAGACAGTAGGTAATAATAATAAGACGTGAGGTCAGCTGTCGCCCCGAATATACGGCGGCCGTTATTTCTGGCATTGTCTTGTGTGTAAATTAATAACCCGGGCTCTTTGTGAAAAGCAAAATATAATAGGACCCTCTTTGGTTTTGCGATTTTCTCGCTGGGTGGTTGGTTGGCTGTCTACTTCACACTGCCCTTCTGATAACTCTGTTTTGTCCTTCTTTTTCGTTTTTTTTTTGCCCCCACTCAACCGCAACAGAAGAGAAAATAAGGTGGGCATTACCCGGCTGTGGAAGAGAGTGGTGCACAGGAGCTGCCAACTGATAAGGAAGTGGTCTGCCATAACGTCTCTAACACAACGTCCACAACTCCAACCCACTCACAAACACTCGCACTAGAACCGCCTACACGCCAGCTCCACAGCGGTATATTTAAATAGAGTTTAGCCCTCGTTGTCGTGGTTCCTGTCTAAGACGGCGCAGGCACATGTAATTGCAGTAGCGAGTGCAGGGACGCCAGCAAGAACCAAGAGGGAAAAAAAAAAAAAAAAAACGAAAAAGGCAGGCACGGAAAATATTAAAAAAACACAACCAAGTCAAGCGCATGAGTTGCGGAAAAACAAAAATCGGACGGCCGACAAGCGTGCTTGTTTTTTTTTTGGCACGCCAATCTGCAGCCCTGATTATATTGTCTCCAGACCCTGTCAGGGTCCAGTGGGGGAAAGACAGAACATCTGCTCCACTGACGTATGTAAGTCGCAGAGATCCATCGAGGATCCGATAGCAGGCCAGTTGGCAGCCCATTGTAACACCCCACCAAGGTGTATGATCGCGGCTATCAGCTCTGATCGGATCTTCGCCCCCCTGTCATTCGCAGGGAAAAAAGTGGAAGGGTTTGAGTTTGGAGGGCCTTCCCTGCATTTTCACGTTCCTTGACGACGGATCTACAGGAGTGTCGATCAGCCTACGCGGTTCTACGCGTCCGTGGATCGACAAAAGGCCGCACTGTGATATTCAGGATGGGCGTGATTATCCAAAACACACGTCACAATGGAGGGTTCCTGGATTGTGCAGGTGGCGTTGACGAAGTATTCTGACACTGTCACTTTACGAGTACAGTACTAGACTATAACAGATCTACCCGTAGTACGTAGTCTCACGGGAACAACGTTGACAGGTATACCCTGCTACCCGTGTTAGCCCTGCTAGGTACCCATAGCATCCACTGTGGCCCACCCGGATAAACCAGGGCCGGGTGAGACACTATTATCACGGTGGCCGAAAATGGAAGGTCTCTGAAAATCTGCAGATCGGCTAGGATAGGTGACTGAGGTTCAGGGACACGGTAGTCAATCCATGCAACCTGCCTAGTTGGGCGTGCTGTTGTGCTCTGTCATTTGACCCTACCTGGTACATACTGTTATGGCCCATTCCACCCCCCTGCTACGGGCCGTTACAGGGTTCCAGAGCTTGAATGGTGAAACAAAAGTTGCCAGGGGGTGGAATGATGTTTGGTATCGAGGTACCATACATGGTAAAGTAGGTACATGACGTAGAGTGCCTGCCAAGTGATGGGTTCTTAGTACTGCTATGACCGTATGTACTACCAGTATTAACATCGCGATCATCACGAATGAGATGAGGACTAGAGAAACGTGCTATAGATGGGTAGGGCTGTGGAGTATGATAAACCGACTTTGGCATACCCTGTATTTTCTTATTACACATCTATTATCTATCACCTTTAACCGCATGGTAAACCGAGGCTTTTATGGGCTGCAGCTAGGAGGTCCGATAATACATATCCAGATACAGATGACACCAAAATGACATCAGAGATGAGACTAGTGTCGGAAACAGCGATGAGACAGTGTACCTGGTTCTACTTGTAGATGTGTTTCTATATCTCTATCGTAGTGCTCGAAGTTCATCTCCCACAGCTGCAACGATCACCCGATTAGCGATGGATCATCACCTCACCACTTCCCTTCTCGGAAGAAAAGAGTCCGAAAACCTCCTCTGAGCGCCTTCCCGAAACACAAAGAGTGGTGATAACCTCTCGTCTTTGTCTATAACGTTGCTGGTGCAGCATGGGGGTCGCTTTTGGCCTTCGGCAAGAGTTACCACCCGTTGGCGATAAGCCGCCGGCAAAAGAAAAATCATACGGTTCTTTTTCTCGCCAAATCCACGCGTCCAAGCCCTAGGTCCGGGGTACCTTCATGTGAAAGAGGCATGCAGCATGGACATGTCTTGGCTGTACTCGTAGTCTAAGTACATACGAGAGTCTCACCCAGTAACGCACAGCAACTCCGTGGAGAATCCAGTCCGCGATGGCAAGGGTTCACCGTGGAACTGTGAGACTGGTGGTAAGTAAGCGAGCAGTAAGCGAGCCAGCCAGGGGCTGCTTGCTATGTCTGGAATACGTCTCTCTTACGTATTTTCCCAGCCCTCCTTCTTGTCTAGAACTCAGATACTCCCCTGGTATATAATAAAAGCCACGCAGATCGTGATAGACGTTGTTAGCTCACAATAGCGTGTGCCTGACAGCTAACAAGACTGTCACGGCCAACGTGTCTCACCCGATCCGGAGACACCCCTGCAAGAGGTGCATGAGAAAACGTGTAACCAGAGACACGGGCTCCCGGCGAGGCTAGGGACTTCGACGGGACGTAGACCCTTCCTGCATGGTTGTCGTGATGTATTGGAGGTGTTGAGCGAGTGAGTGCGTTGGTGACGGTGACGATGCTACGATACTGCAGTGTGTGTTAGTAAGCAGGTGGTTTTGAATAAATAAAAAAATTCAGACACAGACACAATAATCACACTCACAGCCACGTTCGCAGCCACGTTCACAAGCCCCTCTTGTGTAAGACAGCCTCGTCCCGTCATACCCCACCCATCCCTGCACACTTGTATCGCATGCTCATGTCCCTGCACACATGTTTCGAAATGGAGCGTTGGGAGGTTGGCGGAGGTGTGGAGAGAATAAGGTTTGGGGCTAGTGTGGGAGGACAGAAATGTATGGGGCATCCGTCTGTATATATAATAATGGGGGTGTTTGACGTGTCATTTCTGACGTTGCTGCAGTGACAACACACCGATTACCCTACCCAATATCCTCTTTCTAAATATATGCCGACCCATATTAGCCATAGTAATAGCAGCTAGACAAGCTAAATGGACAGCACATGTTGTCAGTATAAAAGTACATATTGCCCACTAACCAGCTGAAACCAGTCTAGCCGCAAAAGCCGTCTCTCTTATGCACAAATAATCATCTCCGTGTTTACAAACACCATTCTAATGGCCGAGGGAGATTACCTTCTGTATGACATTGAGGTGGCAGTTTACCCTACCTTTCTGCCTCGACGCATGTCTAATTGCAGGGGGAAGGCTGTGAGCTAGAGCAAGAGCAATAGTGGGGATTTGTAGGGCGGCTGTGAGCTGAAAAAATGGTCTTTCTCCACCTAGCTGGAAACTACACGTGCCCAAGTTGCACCCACGCCAATTAAAACCGCTGCACCTGCCCCACAACGCCCCCTACGCTAGTCCCCCAATCTCTCACCTGCATGCATGGCACGTGAGACAACTCTCTTACATGATACATAATATAGTTAGAGGTTTGAATATATTCTTGGACCAAATCACAACCACTTGTCTACCCTTCTTGCTACGTCACGCAAGTGCAACTTTTCCCCCAGCGACCACGCTACACCGCCCTGCAACACAAAAACCCATCAATTGTCCTGACACGTCACCAAACTATTCAGAAACGACTACTCTCAAACGACTACTCTCAAAACGACACATCACCAAATTTCAGCATGACCAACGCCATCCACGTGGGCAACCTGCCGGCCTCTGTGTCCGAAGCAGACCTCTTTGAGCTCTTCAAGCAGCACGGCCCTCTCAAGGTGATCAAAATTCCGCGGGACCCCAAACTGCGCACTCCACTGGGCCATGCCTACGTCACCTTTTACAACCCCGACCACGCCGTGCTGGCTCACGAGGCGCTGCAGGAGAGCGGAGGAGCGGAGATTGGCGGCAACACGGTCACGTGTTCGCTGGCGCCCGAGCAGCCTGTGTCTTCTTCGTCCTCAAGTCAAACATCCCCTTATGTGGACCCTTCGCGATCGGTATTTGTACGGGACCTGCGTGAGGGAGCTGCTCCCGAGGCCACAAAGGCGTCGCTGGAGGCGTACGGCAACGTGGCGCTGCAGCCCAAGGGGCCCAATGCGTTTGTGGCCGTGTTTCCCAGCTCTGAAGACGCTGCCAAGGCGCTAGCGGAGGAAATCGACCAGCTCGAAATTTCGCCTGTTCGCGACCCAAAGACCTTCTACACCAACCTGTTTGTACGGGGTCTTTCGCCCGATACGTCCGAGGAGCTCCTACGGGCCGAGTTTGAAAAGCACGGAGAAGTCACATCGCTGCTTTTGCCGCTGGACGAAAACCACCGCGCAAAGGGGTTTGGGTTCGTCAACTTTGTCGAACACAAGGACGCCGTGTCGGCGCTGGAAGCCCTCGACAACACGGTGCTTTGTGGCGAGACCATTTCCGTGTCACGTGCTCAGTCCAAGGTTGAGCGTCAGGCCGAGTTGAAACGAGCTTATGAAGCCAACCGTATCGAACGACTGCGCAACTCCCGAGGCACCAACCTGTACATTACCAGTCTCAACCCCAGCATCAACAACGAGCGATTGAGGGCGTACTTTTCCAAGTTTGGCGAAATCACCAGTGTTCGAATCATGCTGGACCCAGCTGGAAACTCAAAGGGGTTTGGATTTGTGTGTTTCCGAGACCCCGATCACGCCTCCAACGCCATTGCAGAGATGCACAACCGAACCATTGAGGGTAATGTGCTGCAGGTGGCCATTGCGCATAAGAAGGATCCTCAGAGTGCCCCCTATTCTCTGGGTAAGAGGTTCCCACAAGGACACGCTCCTCCACCGCAGCATTCCCCCCACCTTGCATCGCAGCATCCACTGCAGTCTCCCATGGTCCACCACATGCACCATCACCCTCATATGGGTCCTGTGATGGTTCCCATGCCCATGCACCCGGGGCATATGGGTCCTGTCATGGTTCCTATGATGGTGGGAGCTCCTCGCAGAGAGTCCAGTGGAGGAAGCAGCAGCAGCGGCAGTAATGGCAGCACCAATAGTACCAATAATAACAGCAACAATGGCAAGTACAAGAAGCGGCAGCCGTTGTTGCAGCCATATGGCAACATTTCCGCCTCTGTTGCAGCAGCCGCCACCCCTCAGGCTGCCAAGGAAATCGTCGGAGAGACCCTGTATCCCATTGTGCAGCGTCACCCTGCCATTGGCAAGAACGCGGACGTGACTGCGCACGTGACGGGTATCATGTTGCAGCACGACAACGCGGACATCCTGTCGTGGCTGGAGGACGAGCAGCTGCTCAACAAGCGCATCCAGCAGGCCCACGACGCGTACAAGGAGTATTTGAGTGAACTGAAGTAATCTTGGATAGTCAATAAAAAAGGTGCAGTGAAGAGATGAGAGGATCGGCTGAGACAGTCGATCTGATAAGTAGTGGAGATCTGATAAAGTAGAGTTTGGTGTTACGACAGAGAGTGTAATTTGTTTGTAGCTTGTTAGATGTATTGATGGATGGTGATATTGACCAGTGATATTAGTATTGACACATCCAAACAATGTAGATACACAGTCCTTTGAGATGTTGCCAAGGCACATGCTGTCTCTTGTTCTAGTGTCTTGGCCTCTTAATTTTCATTGGGCGCTGTAATTATGATGTATATTATTTCACCATTGGCGCATTTAGAAATAATATCTTTCAGAGCACAACAAAGACGATGGTCACTGGCATTTGTAAGACAGTCGTTCAACCTCATCAAAAGTAACATGCAAGAATACCTGCTTCATCGAAAAGGTAGGAGTTGTGTTTATAACAAGACTACACCCAGTAGCTAGAAGATAATGACTATATGGATAACCATGGCAGAATAAGAGACATGTTCATAAAGGAACGGAAGATACAGTCTTACTTGGATAGACGAGACGAATGAACTGCTTGTACAATTGTACCTTATTGATTGAGAGCTGAAAAATTCATATTTGACAGTTGTAATCTGATACACCTGAGCTCAATGAACGTGAATAAAAGTGAGATGGTAAACTCCAAGCTCGTATTCTTACAACCACACATCACCAACTCCCTATACAGATAAAGTTCAACGCGTATGTAGACCACCAACGCGTGTAATATCATGGGGAGCACTTTGGGGCGCAAAAATACCAGCCTGGGGGGCAAAAAATGGCGACAATTGCAGGACTCGAACCTACGCGCGGAAACCGCATTTGATGGCTGAATAGTAATTCAAGTCAAACTCCTTAAACCACTCGGACAAATTGGCTGCGATATCCGAAAAGTATAATTTGGGCCTAGAAAAGAGGCTAGAAAAGTCACGTGTGCGATTTTTTAAAAGGGCTGTAGCGGGTGGACGGTAAATATTTGAAGGAAGTAATTAATATGAGAGTGTACTTCTGGACTGTAGCTACATGTCAGAGCTTTAATATTTGAGATAATGTCAATATTGGTCCAGTTATGACGTTGAGAAGTTTTTGACGCTTCAGAATTTGACAAGAGGAAAAAAGGGGGTAATATTTACCCTAGAAGAAAACAGAAAATAAAGGGGGATTAATTGGATCCAGGAGAATCCAATGCTTTTGGTTTTATTCTAGTCCAATAAAAACTACCCCAGATATATCCATTACTAATATGCTCTGTCGATCACTGCATTGTTGCAGCTACGCCTCAGAATATCGACTTTTTCATAACAAAGTGCCTATGAATATTCTCCAGATCAATTTAACACCCTCAATATTCCTCAATATCAACTCAACTGCTCTACTTTCTTTGAAAAACCCTTCATTTTACAGATTTCAACATCTGCCTCATTCTGATGTGACCCCCACGCAAAGTAATACAGCCACCAACTCTTTGTTGTACACTACCGAAATGAAAACATAACCTTCCCCTGGGCACGTTTTCAAAAACTCATGTTACGATTCGGTTTTTAATACTCCAGCTCGGCTGGCTTGTAGTGTTTTTCAGTGATTCAGACCACCAGGAACAGTGCATACGTGCATACGGCAAGTGTTCGTAAGGGGTTAAAAGTTCATCTGACGTTCAATAAACTGTATGAGATGTTGTACTTCCCTTATGGGGTGGTGAGTGAAAAAAAAAAAAAAAAAGATGACATTTTCCATGGGGTTGTGAAGATTAGCACTGCAACACAACTACCAAGGTACCTTTTACACATTCAACAATACTGCTGTTCTTGTATCTATAGCACCGGATAAAGTTGTTATCTACCCGATTATGTAGATGCAAGGTTAGCGTGTGGTAGTTTGGAATACGAGCAGGGTGTTGAGTCAACCATGGTGAGTAGGTTGAATCACACCATTTTAGTTTGGTGGCGTTGTGAGTCAAACGAGTAAAGTGGGCGAATAAAACGATATCCACACACAACATTTCCACTATCATACAACAATGACAATAACGACATCTGTATAACTCGATTATATATTCACTCATCTTTTGGACATTCACATGGCTCCTTTAACTTCACTTTGAGAGCCATTTCTTCGTACTCTTCGTACTCGTAATTCTAACCCAGGGTTTATCCCACTTAGAGTCCTGCCCGTATTCATAGAGCCGTGCGATATGTAGCAACCGAACACCTACAAATGTATCTACAGATTAGTATTGTAGGTACTAGTACTCTGAAGCTATACTGCTCTACAGAGTATTATGAACTACTGCTCTACAGAATAGTACTCTGAACCACTACAGTATGTGCTCTGAAGCTGCTTTGCAGAGTAGCTAACAGGTACTCTGAAGCTCTACAGTATGTACTAAACACCTACACGTCTACTTGTCTTAGGTCCTTGTAAAATGCATATCTAATTGAAATCCGCCAGGGACAGTCTTGACGCACTTTCCGCCAAGTCATGGACATTGTCCTCCACTCCATCGTCGTCCAGCAGTCTATCTGAACAGATGGAGCCGGTTTCCAGCCGGTTTCGGTAGTACGACGAGGCCAGAGAGGTGGTGCTGGGAGACGCAGTCAGGTGTGAGTGCGAGTCCGAGTCTGAATGCGAGTCAATGGCTTGGATGTCGTGTGAGTGTGAAGCTGAGGCTGCTGCAGTAGAGCTTCCAGGAGTAGGAGCAGCGTCAGGAGCAAGGGGATCGTCATCATGGTCATCATCATGATCAGGAGCTTCTCGAACTGCTGCTCGACCCATATCGTAGTTTCTGAACATGGATCCAGACGAGTTGCCCTGAACAGTAATGTCCACTGACGAAGACGAAGACGCCACAGACGCATGCCGACCTCCAATATGCGAGACTGTAGGAGGAGTGGTTGCCAGAACGTTGACGGAGGTCTGGGACGCTCTTCGAAGTAGAGCTGCGGAGCTTTCTCTGGGGTTGAAGGGTTGAGTGGATAGGTCCATTGAGGGAGCTTGAGAGGGTGTCAGAGAGACTGTAGAAGCCTGACGTCCTCTGCTTCGTTGGTACTGACTGAACCGTTCCTGGTACGTACCTCCATCAGCGTTATCGTAAGAAGGAGGAGCTGCTAACTGAGGAGGAGCTTCATCTGCGTCGAAAGGAGGAGGAGCGATACTGGGTTGACGAATGTAATGAATAGGTCTAGGAGCATCATTAGGAACAACAGAAACGGGTCTAGAAGGTCGTCTTCCAGCTGGATAAGCAGGCAGAGACACGTTAGCACCTGTACATCGAGAGTCTAACAGATGGAAAGGTGAATCGATCGAGATTTCAAAATGTTTTCGCTTCTCGGGGTTCTCAGGGTCGATTTTAGACAACCGCATAACCACCTTGATCCAATGATGCACCTTGATGTTCTTGAAAGAGGTGTTTGGATGCAGTCGCTCCTTCTTATCTCTACCCACCTTTTCAGGAATCACCACATCAAACTCCAACTCGGTAGCTCCTCCAGCCATGAGTTCCTGTACTCCGTCCAAGTTAGGTAGAAGTGATTCCTGAATACCTCCATCCGGTTTATGTTCAAAGACGAGATACTTTCGAGCCGGCTCCACTCGATGGATCTTCATCTTTCGACAGTAGTAGTCAATGTTTTCCGAGATGTAGATTCGGATTCTATGACATCGTACCTTTGCCAAAGGAGTCAGCTTAAAAGCCACCTGCATCTTCGTGCCAATAGGAATACTCTTGCCTCCAATGACAATATCGTAATGCAGCTGGTCCTCCCATTCTCTTGAAATGACAATGGGTTCTGTGACTTCCTGAGACTGATCTGCAGGAGCTCTGATCAGCCTGACCTCCTTTTTGCCCACCAAATTCGATCGGAACGCTCCAGGACGCTCGATGGACGCTTCTAGAGTGTATGAAACGGATCCAAATGCGGCAGAGATGGTTTCAGGAAGTGAAGCCTGAATGGGGAGCTCAAAATTGTAAACGTACTCTCCAGGAGGAAACAGACGGTATCCTTTAGAATGGACGTCCTTCTCGGTAGGTTCCTCCTTATTGCTAATAGTAGACGATGCAGTGTTTGTTCGGGGAAGATCTACCGAGTCCTTGTTTCGGGAAATCTCCTTGCTGGCTCTAGAGGGAGACTTTGACCTTGATCTGAAAACAGGCGAAGGAGATGCTGCTCTTCTCAGCTTGTTAGCCAGACCCTTGATGATATGCGTTTCGTGGTCATGGTGGTCGTCTTCGTCGTGGGACTCATCGAGATTAGACAAAGAAGTAGTGCTTCCATGAGTGGAAGACCTGGTCAGAGGCAGATGGTTATCATGAGTATGATTACTTCTAACAATATGGGCTCCACTGGAGAACTCGGCCATGGGAAACGACGAGTTGAAAAACGGCCACACATGGGAATGCAAGTCTTTTTGTTCAAACGTGTCCACTTTCTTAGGCGGAATTCCCTCGGGCCACTCTGTTCGGGCGATACCTCTGAACGAGAGATTGATGGACTTGATTTTCGTCGATTTGGACACCTTAACAATCAAAGACCCTCTCAGCAAAGCGGGAGGCTGCTGTTC
Organism: Yarrowia sp. JCM 30694; assembly: GCA_001600515.1. NCBI lineage: Eukaryota > Fungi > Ascomycota > Dipodascomycetes > Dipodascales > Yarrowia > Yarrowia sp. JCM 30694. Next base: position 73,309 of record BCKF01000006.1, on the reverse strand, counting down.
CTGCTCATGGTGGTCGAATCCATGTACAAACAGGTTCTTTTCAGCCAGCACGATTCCGATAGCGACTGAACCACTGGAAGACAGCTCCTTGGCCTCGTGAGAAAAGTGGGCCGGAAACAGAGGCGAGTTTTCGACCACCTGGGTGTTTGTGTGCGGCATTTTGACGTTGCCCGCCGGAATATTCATGGCTGGCGTTGTGGCGGTCATGTCTGGTTTTCGATTATGCGGCCCTGCTGAAAAATGAAAAACTTGGCAACGACGTTTTGGCGTGGGGTGGTCGCGTGACTAGTTTGCGGTGTAGAAGTTGGAGATGTTCAAAGTCAGAAAAGATCGTTTTTGGTCGCCTTCTGCTGCTCGAGTTCAGAGGAGAAAACAAGACGGCAGCTGGAAAAAGGACTGGCCTACCCTCGCCAAACACGCCCTGATAAACTCAATGTGGGGTAGGCTGCGGGATTATCATGAGTGCGGCTTTATTGAACCGGTATTTTTTTTTTGACAGCGTAGGATAAACGACTTAGTTATGGTGGGGCACTGCTTACACGAGTGACATGTGCTTGTGGCTGCACAAGCGATGACCCTGAGCTGTCAGATTAGCGTCCTCGACACAAGCATCCTCGTACAATCTGGCCTTGTGTGGAACCTTGAATCACTTTGAGGGCATAGTCGAGCACTGCCATATTAGAAGGTCTAATTACAGGTAAAGCAAAAAAACAAAGCCAGAAAAGCCAGACAAGACAGACAAGCGGATTTTTATTTTATATGTAGGTACGGCATATTAAGCAAGACAATAGCTCAAGACCGATGGATAAATGTAATCTCATGTGCCGAGTAGAGCTAACGGCTTTGTGTAACACAGTATTATTTTGTCCACCTCTTTTTTGTGTCGTTTCATTATCTGTCACATCTGTCTGCCACTCTGCCCGTCAACTTTTCGACCCTCCCATTGGCCACTTGCTATCTTGCAGCGTGCATCTCCCCTGTAAGACGCATGTGAGATTGGAAGGGCTGAGCTATACGTGGAGGGGGGGAACGACGTCACGTGACTTCCTCTTACTCAGCATGTCACGTGACTACACCTCATCGCATTACGTAATACCCCTGACAAAATCGTTTTTGTTTGATAGCGTGCCTGCAACTTCCCAGTTTGAAATCTACACATGACTCAGCCACCAGCCGTACACAAACTACAGCCACGCTCACACTCACTCTAGCCACGTCCGAGCACCACCTCCATATATATAGCCACTTGAAGACGTCCCTCACAGACTCCCATTGGCCACATCATTGCACGTGAACAACAAGGTTTAGATCCCCCTAACCCTTTGATTAAGCTCTACCCGGGTCAATGTGAAATTCATAGACATGACTCTTGTCAACATCTTGATTTCGCCGCAACGATGAAAATCTCCCACAAACTGGAGGCCGCTCACAAGAGCTCCGCCGACCCCACCTTTTCCTTTGAGTTCTTTGTGCCCAAAACCTCCCAGGGAGTCCAGAACCTCTATGATCGAATGGACCGAATGTACCAGCTGGGTCCTCAGTTCATTGACATCACCTGGAACGCTGGAGGACGACTTTCGAATCTGACCAATGAGATGGTCGCTACGGCTCAATCCGCACTCGGTCTCGAGACCTGTATGCACCTGACTTGTACTGGTATGCCCAAACAGCTGGTTGAGAACGCTCTTCAGTCTGCGTTTGATGGAGGCTGTCAGAACATTTTGGCGCTGCGAGGTGATCCCCCCGTTGAAAGTGAGAAATGGGAGGCTGTCGATGGAGGATTTCGGTACGCCAAGGATCTGGTGAAACACATCAAGGCCAAGTATGGCGACTACTTTGATATTGGAGTGGCGGCTTACCCTGAAGGTACTCCTGAAGAGCCCGATGTTGATCTGCTCATTGACCATCTCAAGGAAAAGGTTGATGCTGGCGGCACTTTTATCGTCACCCAGATGTTTTACGACACTGACAACTTTTTGAAGTGGGTCGATAAATGTCGAGCCAAGGGTATCAATGTTCCTATCATTCCCGGAATCATGCCCATCTCCACCTACGCGTCTTTCATGCGACGAGCCAACTGGTGCCAGATCCAGATTCCTCAGGCTTTTTTGGACAAGTTGGAGCCCGTCAAGGATGACGATATGCGAGTTCGAGAACTGGGTACCCAGCTCGTGGCTGATATGTGCCAACAAATGCTTGACTCTGGAAAAATCAAACATCTCCATTTCTACACCATGAACCTGGAGAAGGCCACTGTCATGGTTCTGGACCGTCTGAACCTCCCTCCTCAGGAATCTGTCGCTCCTCTTCCTTGGAGACCTTCTCTTGCTCTTGGCAGACAGGACGAGTCTGTTCGACCTATTTTCTGGAAGAACAGAAAGCAGTCCTATGTTGCTCGAACCCAGGACTGGGATGAGTTTCCTAACGGACGATGGGGAGATTCTCGATCTCCTGCTTTCGGAGAACTCGAAACCTATGGAGTTCTGCTCAGACAGTCGCCTCAAAAGGTTCTCGAACTCTGGGGAGAGCCCAAGAGTGTGGACGATCTCAAAAACCTGCTCGTTTCGTACCTCCAGGGCAAACTGGCGTCTCTTCCCTGGTCAGATACCCCCATTTCCGCCGAGATTGAGACCATCAAGCCCCAGATTCTCGAGCTCAACAACAGAGGTATTCTGACCATCAACTCGCAACCTGCTGTTAACGGAGTCAAGTCCACTCACCCGGTGCACGGATGGGGTCCCAAGAACGGTTACGTTTACCAGAAGGCCTATCTCGAGCTGCTGGTGCCCCCTGAGATGGCTGAGAAGCTTGTTCAGCGTATTGAGGGAGAGAAGGACAAGTCTCAGATCACCTACTACGCTGTCAACAAGACTGGAAACCTGCAGACCAACGCTCCTGGAGGTCCTAACGCTGTTACCTGGGGTATCTACCCTGGAAAGGAGGTCATTCAGCCTACCATTGTCGAGAAGATTTCTTTCCTGGCATGGAAGGAGGAGGCTTTTAGACTTGGATCCGAGTGGGCTCGATGCTACCCTCAGGACTCCGAGACTCGACAGTTCCTCGACGGTATTTTCAACAACTGGTACCTGGTCAACATTGTCCATAACGATTTCCACGACCAGACGGGCATCTTTGACCTGTTCAAGGACCTGTAAGGAAGTCACTAGTGCATTATTCAACCCGCACAATTCAACAACCATTCAACTAACAGCACTCAACGTGCTTATTTATTCGATCTGTTCAACATTGCATTCGGCTATAAAACAGCTATCAACTAGCAAAACGTACCTCAACGTGTATATAGTAATGAGATACATCATCCAACGAAGTAAGGTGCGTCAGCACCTTGCAATACCAATTCAGTAGATTCAGTAGAAGTGTACAAAAGAATCCCAATGACATTCTTTTTTTTTTTTTTTTTTTTTTTGAAAAAACAAAAGAACTGCACAACATCAACACAACCACCTCAATACGGCCCACTCATGGTATCAAAATGATCACAAACATCTCCCCATCGTGTCTACATAAACGACACCTTGGAAATATCACCATGGCATTCGCACTAAATAGAATAAAATAATTCCAGATAATACACGTGTTACAGGAGAAAATCACATGTTTCCGGCATTAAATACCCGGTTTAAAGCGTTTGCCCTTACTGGTTTTCGATTTACTCACTCCCTTCCGTTTCTACACGGTGCTCTCTTAAAGAGACCTTCAGTTTTAATGAATAACTCATATCAATGGTGAGTCATGGGTACACAGAAAAGTGAGATTTTTGTTGCGGATTTGGAATCACGTGATCGGGTTTAGTCGGTTTAGAGCTTTTGAGCCAGTTTGGGGACTCTCAAGAGGGGCTGAAAGGGCACCCCTAGACGTGCGGCTTGGAAATTCAGATATTAAGGCTTGGTAGTGATGAGCGGTTAAGTAAAGTGTCAACTGGAGTCTCAACTAGTGTCAAATAAATCAAATAAAATTAAATAAAAGCGGCACTTTTAATTACCGGTAATACTGACCCTGATAAGGCCTGTTCATCAAAAAATCAAGGAATCCACTGTCTTGTAGAACCGGACCCAGTCTTGTTCCAGCCCAAAGAAACACGGCAGCTAAGACCAACATAACGACGATCAAAATTAACATAATTCCCCCCCTGAAAGCGAGAGTAGCAAAGACTCCCATGTCTTTTTTGTCTTCATCTTTTTTCGCATTCCCCTTTTCCAAGGCCTCAAGTCGCACAAGAATCTTGTCCAGTGTTTCTTGCTGTTTGTCCAGCGTAGCTTGTAGTTTGTCGTCCATTGTGTAGAGTATCTGGTATAGCCCTGTTGTCTGTTTCTGTTTGGCTTATCACAGTTCATGAGGTTACCCTCTTTCTATACACTCTACCAGTACAAGTATCTGAGACAACTCTACCAGTACAAGTATCTGAGACAGCTCTAATTTAGTAATCATAAATCGTTAATATATAAAACAGATGCATTCCACCAGCTCCTCCAAAAGTCGTCCTACAGACACGGGACCTAGGTCATTGGAATCAGCAGAGAGAGGTGAGTGCAATGGGCATATCTGGAGGTAAAAATACACACAGGAAGACCCAGGAGCGGAAGGTGTAAAAAACCAGAAGATCAGATGTGAAAACCAGGAGATCAGATGTGAAAACCAGGAGCTTCACATGTGAAAGATCAGGAAAGATCATATGTGAGAATGTTCACTTCGCTCACATCCTCACACCTTCAACCCCTCAATCTTCCCTTTGAGCTCCTCCAACCCCTTGACCTTACTCTTCTGCATCCACAACTCCAACACCTTCAAGCTCTCGTCTATTCTCTTCTCTTTCTCCTCTCCTTCCAGCTTCTCCACAGCATCAGGAGTGCTCAACAACCACTGAGCAACCTGTTTAGCACCGAGTTTTTCGCCAGTAGCGTCCAGTTGCAAATTCCTCGAAGCTGTAGAAATATCCTGCACCAGTCCAGGCAATTTCGCCTTTGTAGCTTCAATGGGCTGTACTTCCTCCACAGGTTCGTCTCCAATACGAATCTGCACATCTGTCGTATCAGATTCATTATGGGACCCTTTTTTCATCTTTGCCAGGGTCTCACTCACAGCAATCAGCCTGGAGTAATTGTTGTACACCAACGCCTTCTGCTCACTCTGAAGCACTCGTATACTCTGCAGCAGCGAGTTTTCCTTCTTAAGCAAATCTTTCAGCACTCTAGATCCACTTCCTCGGCCAGCAAGAATATCCCGTGCAATCTCCTCGGCATTGAAACTGCCAGCTTCAAATTTCGCCTCCAGACGCTGCTCCTCAGCTTCCCAGTCCTCTTCCAGAACAGAGGTGATGTCTGAAATGGACGTTCTGGCTGACGAGATGACCGAAGAGGCAATTAACGACGCATCTGGGTCTGCGGCGGGCTGGAGCTTGTAGAATTCGCGCAGCGCGCTTCGCTTGGTGTTGCGCTTGGCGTCAAAGCTGCTTCGAGACGTGTCCACTGAGGCTCGTTCCATGTTGATGATGACGTATAAGGTTGGGTGAGTAAACAGACATGGCCGATATGATACAACCAAAGATAACTGGAAAATGAGTACTAAAAGAGGTGAATGGGGTATAGGAGGGTGGATGGGCTGATTTGGGCAAAAAAATCCACAGGTTATGAGTGTTTTCACAGATTATGAGTAAATATTTTTTCACCCACTCCTCCAACTTTTCACTGCAACCTCAATTCCACCAACTTTAATCTCTTCTCCCAACTTCATTGTCCCCTTTTGCTCCGTCCTGTTTCGGCACCATAAAGTTACTCTACGCGTGCATAACACCAGCATCCTGCCAATTTTTTGTTCTCCCCAAACATGAACTACGACGACTTGAGGGACCAGTTTTCCGACTACGAGGACGACGACGACTTTGAGGTGCCTCAGGACAAGTATGAGAGCGACGGAGATGGTGATGAGCTCGGTGATCTTGACAACTTGGACGCCCTACCTAAACGTCTTCAGGAAATCGTTTCAGGCAACGTGACGGCTCCTAAAAAGAAAGGACGACGTGGCCGAGTGTCGATTGTGGACCGGGAGCTTGCGCCCGAGGTCAAAATGTACCTTGCTCAGGCGTCCGAGTGTTATATCAACAAACAGCTTGATAAAGCCATTGAGCTGCTTGGACGAGCAGTACAGCTGGACCCTAAAGCGTACCAGGCGTTCAAGCTGCTTGTGACGATTTACGACGAGCTTGGAGACCCCGATCGAGCTCTTACAGCTAATCTTGCAGGCGCTATTCTCAACCATCGAGCCAAAGAGGACTGGTTGGCTGCTGCTGAACGGTCTCATGCCATTGGAGGAGACAGACTGCTTGATCAGGCTATCTACTGCTACTCCAAGGTGCTTCAGGTCGATCCGTCAGACGAAAGTGCGCTCACTGAACGTGCTGGTTTGTACATGGACAAGGAGATTTGGAAGAAGGCCGAGGTTGACCTGAAACGTCTTCTGGAGTTCAACCCTGGCGATGAGGCGGTGGTTAGAACCCTCGGATACGTGTACACGCGTCAGGGACGTGAAGCCGACGCGATTGAGCTGTATGAAGGTATTTTGCAGGAACGGCTTGAACACAAGAGTGATATGGAAGCACTACAGCCGTTCACCTTTACACAGCTCAATTACCTGCTGGACATGTACGTGCGGACCGAGAGTTGGGGTAAGGTGCTGATCAAGGGAAAAGCTGTGGCTCGATGGCTTTTAGGACGAGCAGATCAGACTTGGTGGGATGAACATGCTCTGGAGACGGATTCGGAGTTTGACGACCGACGAAAGAACTTCAAGCGGTTGACGTCGACAGAGACAGAGCCGTTCAGACTGCCTGTGGAGATCAGATCTCACATGTGTATTGCTCGTTTGAAGATGGGTGATGCGAATGGTTTGACTGAAGCTCGACATCATATGGACGTGTTTCTGGAGGAAGACTCTGCGGTGTTTGCAGACATCTTTCTGACTCTCGGACAGGCCTTCCTTGATGCTGGATTGTTTGCCGAGGCTTTGGACTTATTGACGCCTCTTGTTCGACATGATGCAGATGTTGTTAGTCAGACTGATTTGTACCTCGCACTTGCTGGTGCTCTACATCATCTTGGACATTATGAGGATGCCGAGCAGGCGTACTTGACAGTTTCCAACATTGACCCCAACAATGTGGACGCTATGCTTGGTCTTGCTGAGTCGTATCATTTCCAGGAACGATATGATGAATGTACGTCTATTGTGGACGAGATTCGAGACCTGCGAGCTAAACAGAAACGTGAGGAGCTTGCACGATCAGGTGAAGTCGAGGAGTCAGGTGATATGGAGGGAGTGGTGTTTGTTGCAAGACAGAGACCCACTTCCACCAAGCCTTCTGTCAAGGAGAAGGAGTTGCTTGAACGAAAGGCCACTGAGGCGTGCAAAGAGAAGTTTGCCGCTTTGGATAGGCAACGAGCAGGTCTACTCCAGGGTAACGCTGTTTCTGTCTATGAATGGATGACTATTGCTTCTGAGCTGGTTGACTCTTTCTCTTCAGTCAGACAGTTTTACCCTTCTGATAAACGACGAGCTTTCAAGGGTATGACTCTCTCCAAGAAGCGAAAGGACCGTATGGACGTTGATCATCGAATTGAGATGCTTACTGCTCGTCTGGAGGAAGATGTCATTGATGAAGACTCTGAAAACTTGACCGAGTTTAGAGAAATTCAGTTCTCGGTCTGGTTTGACATGTTTATGGAGTACGCTCTAGCTCTGGCTCGATACGAAGACACTCCTGCCGATTGTTACACTGTTCTCAACTACGCCAAGGAGGCCAATGTGTTTAGAATGAACTCTGATCGAGTCGAGTGTATGGATTTGGTGCATGTGGCCTGTTCTATCATTGCCAATGATTACCGAATTGCCAACGAGGAAACCAAGACGCTCATGAGAACTCTCAAGTTCTACAATGACACGATTCGAATGTTTTCGGCTGTTCTACCTTCTGGAGCAGATGCTCAGTCTGTCTTCAACTCGACCAATAATCAAAAGTTCATTCTGCGATACATCAAGGCTGTGGACTCGATTATTCTTGGTAAAGAAATCACTGGTCAGATGCGTGTGGAAAACAGAGCAGAGTACTCTGATGTGCTTCATAAGGAGAACCCTCTATTGTTGACTCTTTATGGACATGCCATGATTCTTGGACGATCTTATGTTTCTGCTTTGACTTATCTCATGAGAGCTCTCAAACAGTCTCCTCAGGATCCCATGGTGCTATTCACTATTGCCATTGCTCATGTTCATCGAGCTATTCAAAGACAGACCAATAACCGACACTTGCAGATTGTCGAAGGTCTGTCTTTCTTGACTCAGTACATGGACATTCGAGAAAACAGTGGAGATCATGAATCGCAAGAGGGACATTTCAATATGGGCAGAATGGCTCATATGCTTGGTCTGACGGGTTTGGCAGTGGAAAACTACAACAAGGTGTTGGAGTTTGAGGGTCTGGATCCGAGATATGATCTGGTCAGAGAAGCTGCTTACAATCTKCAGCTGATTTATGTCATTAGTGGCAATGGTAAGCTTGCCAGATGGGTCGTTGATAACTATCTGAGTGTTTAAGGAGGTGAGAACTATGTATTTTTATGTATTGTAATTTATTCAAATAATAAAAAAGGGCGGTAGTACAGTATGCAAGATAATCAGGACATGCAAATTTCGGTATTGGCAGTTTTTCGAGTGTTTTAACAGTTATTCAAAGTATTTTAACAGTATTCAATGAGTGCTATGGATATTTACAGCTTCAGARGCTCCCCCAAATTAAAACCACACTAATGCATCACAACAAGATATCACAGCACCACCATCTTATCCACTGAAGTGCCAGCTCCTTCATTCGCGTCAGGGAAGGTTGTTGCAAGCACAGACCTGGYATCGCACCTCGTCGACACCTCTATAACAACGCTTCATCCAAACCCCCAGCTCAAAACCAACACAAACACAAACACAACAGCAGCAATCTCCTGGGAATCACAAACTCACGGGTATCAGCACTCGTGTGTGAGTGCGCTGTCATCTCTGGGTATCGCATGCTCCTTCTGGCACGGTAATCATTGGTTTCTGTGGTGTTGTGATGATGGATGACGATGGTTTAGGTGGCGAAAGTGATGGTGAGGAGGAAGAGAACACAAATGGGAATCTGGGCATTTTTATAGTCCACCTTAAGGTCAATAAGGTGGACAAAAGCCTGCATATAATCGTGCCGTTTTGCCAGTCCCGGGGGGAAGATTGCTGTTTCACGTGACCTAGAGGTGTGTCACGTGACTGAAAAATTTGTGATCACGTGACTGAAAAATGTGGCTCAGGTGAGGTGAAAAGTTTCAGTCACGTGACTGAAAAATGTTGCTCAGGTGAGGTGAAAAATGTGGCTCAGGTGAGGTGAAAAATGTGAGTCAGGTGAGGTGAAAAATGTGAGTCAGGTGAGGTGAAAAATTTCAGTCACGTGACTTGAAAAACTTGGGTCAGGTGAGGTGAAATTTTCAATTTTTTTTCAATTTTTTCCAACTTTTTTCAGATTTTTTTTCAGATTTTTTCAGCAGCGATTTCAAAAATTAAAAATTCAGGGTGGGTATAAAAATACAAGATAAATTTAAGACTATTTATAAAATATATATGAATTAATATCTAATATTTCATATTGACAATAGTCATTGAAGAGTCATCTTTGAAAGTGCTTTGTTAAGGTAATCTGGCTTAATACTGTTTAAGGTGAACTGGCTTAATGCTGTCTAAGGTGACCTGACTTAATACTGATTAAGGTGAACTGGCTTAATACTGTTTAAGGTGAACTGACTGGATTAAGAATCAAAACAAACCCCCAGGCTATATATACCTCCCAAGTCCCCCCTTACCTCTCTTATTCTTCTTCTTCTCTAGTGCGGTTCGACACAAACAACAAGGCGACACAAACAACAAGGCCTATCTTGGCATGTCTTCTGATCTTATGAGTACAAAGATCAGAAACATGGGCCTCACTATCCAACAATCAAAGCAGCAAAGCAGCACTCGTCGTCARCCGCACTCACCCTCGACCTCCTCTCTCTGAGAGGTAACCGACACCCCCTGCAGTTCACTGCTCCTGGCTTTCGAGCCCCACTCCTGCCTCGATGGCACCCACAACGTCTCCTCTCGAGGATGTACGGTTCATACGGGGATTCCCACTKACAGTACCTAGTACTACACCGTTCAAAGAAAGTGACCCAACCGAATGAGGGGTTGGGGGGCGGAAAAAAACAAACAAAACAGAAGTTCACAAAAAGATGCAGAAAGAAATGAATTCGGATCCAGGGACTTGTTTACTTCGGTGAACAGGTTCATGGTGAAGCGCTACGGCGCGGTGAGTACCCCCCTTGTTTTGATACCCTTCCCTGATACCCTGACTAACACATGCATGATACCCACAGCACCCTCGACATACCTACAACACTCCTACGACATCCTACGGCTTCCTACGACATCCTACGGCTTCCTACGACATCCTACGGCTTCCTACGACATCCTACGGCTTCCTACGACATCCTACGGCTTCCTACG
>BCKF01000006.1:18755-62686 GCA_001600515.1 Yarrowia sp. JCM 30694 | reverse complement strand
CTACGGCTTCCTACGACATCCTACGGCTTCCTACGACATCCTACGGCTTCCTACGACATCCTACGGCTTCCTACGACATCCTACGGCTTCCTACGGCATCTTGTGACTTTCTACGACTCCCTGCAACATCACCTTGGCATTACGAAGCCTCAGTTCGGTTACGACGAGTTCGCACGACACCAGCAGGCTTGATCGACAGCACACGTCAACAGCAGCAGCAGAGGTTTGTCCAGCAGCAACAGAGGCTTACCACCAGCAACAGCAGAGGTGGTGTCTCTACTTGTTGCAGGTGTACTGAACGACGGCAGACGACAACAGACGACAACAGACGACAACAGACGACAACAGACAACAACAGACAACAGACGACTCAGCAGATGATTCAGCAGTAGACGCAGAGTCAGGAGCTGCTTCGGTACGTTAGCTCGTTCGCCTTTGTAGCCTGGAGTAGTCGCTGCGCTCCTACTTCAGAGCCAGCAGTCGTAGATACGTAAGTCCACCCTTCCTTTGTACCAGCGAGGGACCCTCCACTCCTCTCTCGTGCAGACTGGTAGCATGATTCTCCACTCCAAGCCTTGCGGCTATTCGATCCTCCTCAGCCGTCGGTAGGCGTACTCCTTTGTCACTTCGTAGCTTTCCTTAGTTGAGTACTGTACAGATACCTCTTCATTGAACAATGAAACCGTCGTTTTAAGGTATTTCACGACATCTCTTGGCGATGTGAAAATTCTTGGCAGTTACAATGAACAATGAAACTGTCGTTTTAAGGTATTTCACAGCATCTCTTGGCAATGTGAAAAATCTTGGCAGACATAAATGGTGCTCTATACCGTACAAATCTCCATATTAACGCAACAAATTAAATATTTCAAACTCTAAACTTTTCAAAGAACAATGAAATCGCCGTTTTAAGGTATTTCACAGCATCTCTTGGCGATGTGAAAAATCTTGGCAGAGAAAATTGGTGCTCTATACTGTACAAATCTCCATATCACAGTGAATTAAATGATTGATTTCGAAGTTTAAACTTTTCACTGAACAATGAAATATCCATTTTAAGGTATTTCAAGACATCTCTTGGCGATGTGAAAAATCTTGGCAGACAAGATTGGTGCTCTATACCATACAAATCAACATGATGAATTAAAAAAAATCCCAAGAAAAAATCCAAAGCTTTAAATTTTTCACTGAACAATGAAATATCCATTTTAAGGTATTTCATGACATCTCTTGGCGAGAAAAATGAACAATGAAATATTCATTTTAAGGTATTTCACAGCATCTCTTGGCGAGGTGAAATTTCACTTACAAAAAAATAAAAAAAATAAAAAATTGGCGCTACTCTATAAGCAAAAATTTTAGGAGCTTGGTCTGACTCTCCCATAGCGGCCATTGTTCTTGAAAAGCCGTAGACTGAAGCATTACCAACAGACAAGACAGCAATCATGATAACGACGTTCATGACTGAAGGAAGACCTTTGACTCCTGCTACTCTGATAGCAATCCAACTATACCCATTAGGGAGCTCAGAAATGATCTAAGGGGCTTACCGTGTTCAAAATATCACATGGTAGTAATTATTGAGCATGTGTATGAGCTCTTAGATGTATTTTGGTTCCTGCAATCGTCAATTTTTAGATTCCAAGGGAAATCATACACACACCCAACCCAGTCTGTTTTTTGAAAACAGTGTGCTTGAAATCAGTACAACAGAACCCTTCTTTATAAAAAAATAAATATTCAAGCGAGCTGGTTTTCATGGACTAGATCTTAAATATTTAGCATGGATATTGATGGAGTTATCGGTGATCTAGAGATATAAATCATTTTAAAGTGATTTCAGCTCAGAAACAGAAGCAGAAGTAATACCGGAGCTTACCCAGATCTGTTTTAGGTTTCAGAGGACTCTACTTGTAGGGGTATCTTACCAATTTAAAAACAGAATTTTTTATTTTATTGCTGAAACAACATTAAATCGCTTATTAACCGGACAATATATTTTTTTCTATGAAAATATATATTATAATCAGTCCTGTAAAAATCACAATTTAGCAGTTACAGCCATTATAACCCTCGTCTAATTTTGATAAAACTTTTTTTTTTTTTTTTTTTTTTTCAGAATAAATTAGTTAAATAAACCTAGCACTTGCAGTTAGAGCATCCGCACTTCTTACAAGAGCAAGAGTCGGGCATGGTCTGGGAAGAAGAGCATCCACAGTTGTTGACCAAGTTGTACTTGGAGGTTTTGGTCTTGGAGACGAGAGAAGTTCCGAAAGAGACAGTAGCGAATTCCATTGTGAGTGTGCTTGTGAGTGTGTGTGTGTGTGTGTATGATAATGATTTTTATTTTTTTCGTGGACATCGTACCTGTATACAGTAGGTAGCCTCATATATAAGTTAATTTTTAAACTCTAATTTCCCTCTGCTTTTTTGATATACACATCCAATATAGTGATCATAAATATATATTTAGAGATTTACATATATATGAATCAAAACGACCGCCACGATCTGCTCTACATCACCCATATTAACAAAATTCTTCTACATTCTTATTTACGTGTCCACCATCCTTTTGCTGCAATACAGTCATCAACACGTTTCTTCATACCCTCTACCAGACTTTCAAGGGTAGAATCAGGAATATCATGCCAGGTTTTCTGTAAAGCAGCCTTAAATGCTTCCAAGTCCCTTGCAGACCTTCCCCTGCTACTCCAGATTTTCGGATAGTCCTCACTGCAGCGATATTTCAGGATTTGCCAGAGCTGCTCAATAGGGTTCAAGTCGGGCGAGACGGCAGGGAATTTAGGGGCATTAATTCCACGACCAGCCAACCAATCAAGGACATTTTCTGAGCGATGGATAGGCGCATTGTCTTGCACGAACGTGAGACCATTTGTACGTTCGTCACTAAACATCACGTCCAGTGCTTTGATGTAGGAGTTGGAGGTGTACCCTCCCCCCGGAGAGTCAGGGTCACGCTCCATAAAGATGAGATCAGAACGAGCTCCGCCCCCCCAAAAGCATGCGAGCAGCATCACGCTCATCCCTTTTCCCTTTGGACGCGTGTAGACATACTTTCTTTCATGTCTCTGCCCCTTAGGGCAATAGGCCCAAGGGATCCTCGTGGCATCACCCCGCATAACAGAACACTCATCACTCCAAATCATCTGACGCCACTGTTCGATGTCCCAATTTTCTTTTTCTTGACACCATCGAAGCCGCTCAGCCACGTGATGCTTTAGGAGTGCAAATTTTACCTTTGCGCGATAATGGTAGAGGCCCGCGGCTTTCGCAATTTTGTTGATCTTTTTCCTGCCCATGCATATGCCGGTGTCCTTCTTACGCTGCCTGTAGGTCAGCAGTGGCTTATTTTTMATAGAGCGCCGCAYAATTCGTTCGTCTCGATCGGTATACGTCGGCGGCCTACCACTTCGTGGTCTAGTTTGGCAACCGACGCGGAATACGTCACGTTCTATGGTTGACTGAACTGCAGAGGGCGAAAACCCAGTCTCAGCTGCAATCTTTGCCCGGGTCCACCCCGCCTTTGAGAAGGTAATGATGGCCGACCTTTCCACAGGGGTTAATTCACGCCCCCTAGTTCTGCGATTCGAAGAGATCTCTCTTAAAGGAGGTCGCTGCTCTGACATATGGTTGTTGTAGATGTGACGAATGAACGCGTACACGCGTATAAATAATAAAGTTCAAAAATTAACTTATATATGAGGCTACCTACTGTATATACTTTTCGGTGCGCAGTTATTGCCATCAGATAATTTTAGTTTTAGCTTTTTCAGCCGTAGCGATAATGTCGCACCTTGCATAAACCTAAGCAGCAGAATCCGTTCGAATGTGGAGAGACGCTAGAGGGTACAAAAAAAGGTGCTATTTTTAAATTCGCCACTGGATGAGGAATGTGGAGAAGGTTTGGTGTTCGGACTCGGAAAAAAAAAGAAAAAAAAAAAAAAAAGAGCGAGTTGAGGAAAGGTGGGTTGAGAGAAGATGTTCAGGCAAAATCTCTTTTACTTCAATAGCAAGCTCTTGGGACTTTTTTGTTCCTGAAATTTCCTCATTTCCACTCATTAGACTTGATGATACACTTTTGTTCCTGTTCTAAAACATTCCACAATGATATTATCATTACAAATATACGTTTTGACTTTGTTAGCGTGCATTGTGCTGCTGGAGTGTAGATCTGATTATCGTTAGCTCCTTTGTTAGCATGCATACATGAGATCTTTTCGCTACGGCTGAATACAACTTTATCTGACTGTTGGAAGACAAAAGAATAAAACAAAATAATATATATAGCACCCCAATCCCTCCTAAAATCAGTATCAAACACTTCAAACTCACTCACACACTACAAACACTACAATGCAGTCCACTACCTTTTCCGCCACTCTTCTGTCTCAGCCCAAGACTAAGCACGAGCTTGTCAACAACTGCTGCTGCTCCAAGCCTGCTGAGAAGCCCTCCAGCTCTTGCGCTTGCACCAAGTGTGCTTGCGACACCTGCAAGTGCTAGCTATGATTTATAAATTATATTATTTCAACTAAAAGTTGTACTGTAGCTGGATATTTGTTAAGCCTGTAGAGTGCTGGGGTATGTCTTCACAATACTAGTTTATATCAACTAAAAGTTGTACTGTAGCTGGAGATTTGTTAAGCCTGTAGAGTGTTGGGGTATGTCTTCACAATACAGTACTAGTTGGGTATGGTTGATATTAGTCAACAAATGTCAAAGTCACTCGAACACTTTGTGAACCCAATATAATTCAAAAAGTTGCCCACCTTGTATCTAGCCGAAGTCATGTGACCTATACCATTCGACCCTTCTCTCAATGGTTCTTTGGTATTACTTATGAAAAAAACAAAAAAACAGGTCGAGTCATATATTTTCTAAAGAGTTGTGAACGAAAACGGAATGACCCCATATGTTGGAAATGATCAGCTTCAAATTTGAGCCACTGCACTGGACTGTAGCTGGTTCATGTTTGCTCAGTTCAGTATTTAAGGACATGACATTATTTTAAGGTAAAGTCTTACCATTTACTTAACTTATATTCTCAAAAATTCCAACCTGAGTTTACCATTCAAGTACACTCTCATCCAACCTCCTGTTTTTACTTGATACTTTATTTAAGCCATACTGAACAATTCTCAGGGGGAAAAAAATGAGAAAAAGAAAAAGAAACAACAAGCAAGATGGTATACAGTACTAAACTCAGGAGTTTTAATAGGCGTCGATAAAAAATATTTCACCCCAATATAATGGTTTATGAAGTGTCAAATTATTAAAGTAATGTCCCAACCAGCCTTAAATTTAAGCGAGGGTTTATTTAAAAAGTCAGTCGACACTGCCATTGTTGGGTCATACCGCTGGAGTAGAAGAGAATATATATTTTTTCTATGAAGCATCTCTCATAATAAGTCGTGGAAAAATCACAATTCGTCACTTTCAGCCGTTATATTCTCAAAAAATCCAGCTGAGAAGTAAACTCCCAACAATATTTGTTTAAGCCATGCTGAACAACTGATACTCTCAGGGAAAAAAAAAACAAAAAAAAAAAAACAGCCAGCAAAACTAAAGAAACTGGATTCTATACCATACTCAGGAGTTCAATAAGCGTTCACAAAAAAATATTTCACCTCAGATCATCTCTGTATGCGCTGATTCAGGAGGTGCTGAGGACTGAAAAATTAAAGTAATGTCCCAACTAATTAACATTATATTTAAGCGAGGGTTTATTTAAAAGTCTGTACTGTGTACTGTAATGCGATTGTTGGTCATAACGCTGGAGTAACCACGGTAGAATTTTTTTACATATTTTTTCTATGAAGAATCGATCATAATCAGGCCTGTAAAAATCACAATTTTACAGCCATTATATTTTTAAAAAATCCAACCTGAATTTACTGTTTAGTTAAACTCCCAACGAATCTCGACATTTTATTTAAGCCATACTGTACAACTGATACTCTCAAAAAAAACAAAAAATCAAATAAAACCAAGCAGCAAAACAAAAAGAAGCTGGATAATATTCCACGAACAGAAGTTATGATAGGCGTCGACAAAAAAATTTCACCCCAGATTGTCTCTGTATGCTGTTTAGGAGGTGTCAAATTAGTAATAAAGTAAACCCCCAACGAGAAAAGAAAAAAAAAAAAAAAAAACCAGCAAAACTAGAAGAAACTGGATATTATATCGTACTATACTGAGGAGTTATATATAGGTTTACAAAAAAAATTCATCACCCCAGATCATCTCTGTATCCTGATTTAGGAGGTGCCGATGACTGAAAATATTAAAGTAAAGTCCCAACCAATCTAAAATCTAAGCGAGGGTTTATTTAAAAATCTGTCTATACTACGAGGGTTAGGTCATAGCACTGGAGTAGAATTTTTTTATATATTTTTTCTATGAAGAATTTATCATAAGCAGTCCTGCAATTTAGCACTTATAGCCATTATATTTTCAAAAAAAAAAAGTTTTGGCAAAAAATGATATCCGTGAGATTCGAACTCACGCCTCCGAAGAGACCAGGAAATTTGTTAAGGTATGACCTTAACCTGGCGCCTTAGACCGCTCGGCCAGGATACCGATTCTTAAAAAAATGAAAAAGGTGGCCACTACTATCTAAAGGATGTTGTTTTTCGCGAATAAAAAAAAAAAAAAAACGAATTTTGGCAATTTGGGAGTGGAATGGGAAATCTGGGGCTTTTAGGAGCTCAAATCTGCTTTTAAAATCGTCGTAAGTTCATTATTGGGAGTTTCAGAGCATGTCAAAGTGAATTTAGATTATGTAATCTTAGTTAGAGATAGCGCAGAACATTCATCATAAAAGACGTAGAATAATAGGAAGAAATATTTAGCCGGTATAATTGGATACCAAAAAACTACCAAAATATAATCGTAACATTTTAATCTCCATAATAATTTCTGCTCGTGATAAAATGCCAAAAAACATTCCATTTTCTAGATTTCGGGGAGTAATACAACGTATATAATTTAGATAAAGATAGAAACAATGCAAAATCATAATATAAGACTCTTGTTATCCTTTGGATTATTTTTATTTATCGTACTTATTTTATTAGTGCTATCTATGGCCGATCCCAATCTAGTACCATTCTGTATCTCTAGATAACTGCCCCGTTATAATATTTCCACCTAATAGTTAATTATATCTTGTATCTAGACCCATTTAATTCATTACCACGTTTCACGTCATCATGACAAACATTTATAGTGCCAAATAACATTTTCTTATCTTATCTTATCGCGCTTAATTTGAGTATCCAACAAGACGAGATGGGATCTGATAGACTTGATATTAATACAGAAGCAAGATTACACTGATATTAATATTATAAGAAAAGAAAATTCTTGGTTCCTCCCTTCTACCACTTGTTATCTTCCAAATACCCCTGTTCGTATCAATCTGACAGACGCGGTTAGCTGACAGGTACCGATACCACTACTTCATACCTAGAAATCGTGTTTTATATATTCCACCAAGTCACTATGATGATAATTTAACACCATAATGACCCCTACACCCGGCACTATACCTCTGGTTGAATCCACAGAGATCAGAATCTTACCTGTTCCTTCCAGTCACCCAGATGATCCTCTGAACTGGTCTAGAAGACGAAAACTGCTTTCCATGCTGTGCATGGTCATGTATGTTGTTGCTATCTGTGTTCCTTCAGCCTCTATCTTTTCAGTCTTCATTCCCATCTCTCAGAACACTGGTCTTCCATTGGCTACTTTGAACCAAGGAACAGGTTACATGTTTTTGTTTTTTGGTTTGGGATGTATAATAGTGCATCCTATTTCAATGCAGTATGGAAAACGACCCGTTTATCTTGTTTCAGTCCTCGGAACGGCTCTAATTCAACTTTGGGGACCTAAAATCGACTCTTCAGGTGCCTGGATCGGCTCAAAAATCATCCAGGGACTTCTGGGAGCGTCTGTTGAGTCGCTTTGTGAAGTCACAGTATCAGATATCTGGTTTGAACATGAAAGAGGACGATGGATTGGTGTTTATGGTTTTGGGCTCATGTTTGCATCAAATATCGCGCCTGTTTTTGCTGGATTTATTACCCAAAGCATGGGATGGAGATGGGTTCTATACTGGGGCTCAATTTTTGATGCTGTCTGTTTCATTTTCTTGTTTCTGTTCTTTGAAGAAACTAATTTTGACAGAACCAAGTATATGAACGATATGGGAGAGACGTCTGATGTTGAACTACAGACTGAACATGAACTGAAGAAGAAACAAGTCGATATCGAACCTGGAGTTGGAGTTGTTTTTGAAAAGAAAACATTTGTTCAGAAAATGTCTCTATTATCTCCTCCTAAACCGTTCATGCTATTTACACTTCTCAAACGACCCTTCACTCTAGTCAAGTACCCCGTCATTCTCTTTTCAGGCTTCATGTGCGGAACAGGACTTATTTGTTTCAATATTTGCAACGCTACCACTTCATACGTCCTCTCAAACAACCCCTACAACTTTCCAGCCTCAATGGTAGGTCTATGCTACCTATCACCCTGTGTAATGGTGCTCATTTTCTCATTCTATGGAGGCTACATTTCAGACAAGTTCAGGATCATGCTAGCCAAACGAAACAATGGTATTTCTGAACCTGAACATCGACTTTGGATTCTGGTAGCGTACCTGGTTCTATGTCCTCCAGCTCTCATTTTATGGGGCGTAGGAGCAGATAAAGGCATTCACTGGTTTCCTATAGTGTTTGGAATGGGATTGGTTAAGGGACTAGGCACTCTTACGTCTATCAGTGCTCTGAATTATGTTGTGGACTCGTATAGGGAAATCACTTCTGATTCTATGGTTATCGTCATGCTGATCAGAAACACAATGTCGTTCTGTATCTCTTATGGAATCACTCCTTGGTTCATGAATGAAGGTCTGACACGGTGTTTTGCAGAAGCTGCCGGCTTGGCTTTTGGCTGCTGTGCTACAATGTTCATTTTTATCATCTGGGGTAAGAGAATGAGGGAGAAGACCAAGGAGGATTATTGGTTGTTGGTCGGGAGGTCCAGTACGTAACAGCATGTAACGGCACGTAAACTAAAGTATCGTATGTAATCACCAAGTTCTTTGTTGTAGTTGGGGCTGGGACATACTCTTAATCTGTCAGCCCCAAGAATCTGCTTACGTAATCAACTTATGACACCCACTACGTCGGGGAGAACGCACTCGCTGACGCTCGTACGCTCACACCTGCATCGGCAATAACGACTAGAGTTGGAAGTCCCCTTGAGGTCCGCGGCATGGTGTTTTGCTTCTGGTTATGTAGTGGTGTGAAGAGAAGAGGAAGAATTAGGTGGCGATAATTAGAAGTACACATACAGAGTGAGGTGCATGTCTTGGTATTGACTGGTCGGATGTACGCATGTACTACAACTATAAAGTGCTATTTATACTGAGCTTCAAACAGGCAATTGATTTATATGTATTCATCATTCGTCACCTACAACTTGGCCTTGACCTTGTTCCAGTAACCCTTTCCGAGGAACGATTTAATCACATCCTTGGCATCAGAATTAGCCTCCAGCACCTTTCCTGCAAAGCCCTGGTTCTCATACTGATCCGAAGACTTGCTGGTCCACGTGACAATCTGGTCCTTGACATCTTGAGGCTTGGCCAGCTTGTTCATCACTGCACATGACGAGTTGGGGTACTTGTCACACTGGTCTCTCCAGTGCTGAACACCCTTGCTCTTGATCGCCTTGGCGAAGATCTGCTTGAGTTCCGTCCAGTTATCGGTATCAAACCGGTTAGGAAGAGAATCGAGATCCAAGCCAGCCATTTCAACGAATTCAGAGTAAAACTGCTCCTCAATAGGTGCTACAGCAAGATACTCGCCCTTGTCGGCAGTCTCATACATTTGATAATAAGGAGAACCTCCATCAAGAGTATTAGTACCTCGTTCGTTCTCAAACAGCGCAATTCCGCCTTCTCCATCAGGGTAACGTCCATGAGACACAAACAGACCCAGGTACTGTACTGCCTGCACGATATTCACGTCCAGTTCTCGTCCAGAAACTGTAGAGCCTCGTTTCTCCTTCATTTCTCGCTCATAAAGAGCCAGAGAAATAGCAGCAAAGGCAGGAAGCGACAGAGAAGCGAAATCTCCAAGAATATTAGCGGGAAACACGGGTGCTTCTCCTGGAGGACCAATAGTGTCTAGAATACCCGAATCAGCAAGATATCCCAGATCATGACCTGCCCAGTGCGATTTATCAGACTTTTGGCCGTATCCTGTAAGTCTAGCGAAAATCAGCCGCTTGTTGAGTCCCTTTTGTTTGTCCAAAAACACTTTAGGACCCAGACCGAGCTTCTCCAGAACACCAGGTCGATACGGATCAATGACGACATCTGCGTTCTGAACCAGGTCACGTGCAATGGCCCACTGAGCCTCGTCCTTGAGATTGAGAGCAATTGATCTCTTGTCCTTGCACAAACGATCAATGGACGGTTTGTTAGGAGCATCGATTCTCACCACCTGAGCTCCATAATCAGCCAACAGTTGTCCAGCTAAAGGTCCCGGAGCTAGACCGGCAAATTCAATCACCTTGATGTTGCTCAGAGGCTTGCCGAGCTTGGGTTTGTCGTCTTGTTCAAAGGTCATTGTGCAGTATGTGGAGTGTTGTGGTAGAGAGAGACGTTTTGGCACGTTGACAATCAGCCCTTTTAGTCTGTTTGAAAACATTGTGGGGTAGCAGATTAAGGTGATTACTCAAGGTTTGGGAGGAAGCTCAGCTTTATAGTTGCCGAGGGAGGGGTGGGGTGATGATGAGGGGTGGAGGGAAAGTGGTTATTGTGGAGATATTATTGTGGATTCTGAATCTACAGTGTCGTATTAGTGTACTGACAAATTCCCAGCTTTGTAGCTCCTTTTTTGACCGAGATACAGCGCTTCTCGGTGTTTTTGCGGGGTATGCATGATCAATTGTGATTATACAGGCAGTGTGAGACAGACATCCGATGATTATTAATATGACCAAATAAAACCGGATGAGAAAAATGGCAGTCTGACAGCTTGATCTTGTTGATACACAGAGTCACGTGATAAACGAATCTTTCATTTTTTTCAGCCCCACCCTTAGTCTCTGCTATTTCTGATAACGTACACGGAAAACTTAATCTCGGACCGAGCCGGCTGATGAGTGATATGCCACTAGGAGGGTGAAGAAGTGATGGTGTAGCTATAAGTGCAGATACATATGATTTGACTAAAGAATAAATGGATGGGTAGCTATATATGGTTGGATGGGTATATATTGTTGGAGGGATACATTTAGTGAGGAATTAGAAGGGGGGAGTTTTAGCTATCAAGGTTGTTGGGAGTTAGTTGGGAGAAGTGGGCATTATAGTTGGAGCACTTAGTTGAGTGGTAAGTGGGACAGGACATTGATTAGGAGCTCATATGGGATACTTTGGTGCTATAATACTTCTGGAATACGTCTGAAATTGATGGTATGACGAATATACATCAATATCAACAGTACCAGGTTGGTTTGTAAGCTCAATTGCTGTGTGAAAGTCAAGGTGGCTTGAAGCTATGGCACACAAGATAATTACGGTAACCTAACATTCAGAACTCCAGTTACAGTACACCTTTGGCTTGTTTGCCAATGATACTAACTGAATGAGAGACTTATCAGCAGTATCAGCTTGGTACCTGATGTTCCTCATGTCCAATTTTCCGAACAGGTCTACAGGAACATATGGCAGCCAGCTCTGGCATTGATTCGTAAGCAGAGCCTTCCCCAACCTGAAACAGATCTTCACGGTATAACCCGCTTAACGTGCCTCGATTACGTCATTTCCACAGTACCTCGCCTATTAACGTCTACTTTATTCCGGCTTAATCCCTACCCACCTCAATTTCCACCCAGCCACATACACGGCTCTGATATTGGTTTCACCTGGGGGTGCAGCTGAGATGTGTTTATGGGTGGATAAAATGTACGGCTCCAATTAATGAAAGCCGTTTACACCATCACCAATACCAATACCAATACCAAAACAAAACAAAATCAACTAATCACGTGACTAGTACCGTACAAACAAAAATCTATAGATGACTAGTATTGTTCCTGCCTATGTCTGCCCTGCCAAGCCTTAGTCCAACGGCTTCAGGGGAAATGCCTTGGCTAAACGTTAATGGACCCTGTCTCATAGAGATCATCAACTGTACTCAACAGCCAATCACAGTTGAGATATTTCAACGACGGACTCCGCTGTAATCTCCTGTTGCTATTTTCCCAATCCCGTTTCTGTAAACGGCTCTACCCCTTTTTCTGCATCTCCTCGGAACGGCGCAAGAGACTGCCCCTGCACTTGAAGTTAGATTACGGTGCGTTAGACGCATAGATAGCGGATGATGATGAGCAAGATGGACAGATGGGCGAGCAGATGGACAAGTCCGGGTGTTCCATGGAACTATGAATAATAAAGATGTGCTAGTGTGGAATACGACCACACGAAAATCACACAAAATATAGCAAAAAAGAACAACAAAAAAATTGTGCCTTAGACACCAAATATTGTCTTAATCTCACACTGTCTCAATCTCACAGTGCCTTCCCTTCCCCCCAATCACATGTATTCTGCATCCGCCATTGTCTTTTCCGAAACATGACGATCCTCCACCAATTAGCCGCCGTTTGAGTTTGTCAAATTACGCTTTGTGATAAGCGACCTCGGGCGATGACTTCAGGATGGGTAGTGACAGTAGCAGGAAATATTTGGTGGCACAAACAGATAAAAACCATTCAAATAGCAGCAACACATCAATTCTGACCCACTAAACACCTCCGATCTAACTGTTCACACCTCTTTTCTTCCTCAAACCCTACCCTGCCAAGCGATAGACCTGCATATGGCCTGCGTCAGGTCTGAGATGGGTGGAGAGTGGGTGTGTGCCGTGCCTTAGATGAGATGAAGATGAGATCAAGAGTTGCTCGAAGGATTTAAATAGGACCCAGAAAGACCCAGATTCAGTATCAGCTCACAGCTTCTTACAGCTTCTTCTTCACAATGCTCCTCTCAAACACCATCATCGTCTCTGTTCTGTCTGCCCTTGTGGCTGCTGCTCCTGCTACCAGCAAGGTGGTCCAGCTTCCCGTCACTCGACACAACAACCCCAACAAGGCCAAGAGTGAGTTTTTGGAGAAGCTCAGCGCTCCTTCCGTCACTGTGACCAACAAGGAGTACTGGTACTCCGTCTCTCTTCAGCTCGGTACTCCTGCTCAGGATTTCAACGTTCTGCTGGATACCGGCTCTTCTGATCTCTGGGTGTACGCTTCCAACGACACCAACGACTGTGCCAATGGAAACTGTGACTTTACCGGCACCTTTGACGCCGACAAGTCGTCCACCTACACCTACCTCAACGACGGATTCAACATCCAGTACGTTTCCGGCTCTTCCACGGGTAACTGGGGAACCGACACTCTCAGCATTGCCGGAGTCAAGCTCACCGACTTCCAGTTTGCTTCTGCTGCTTCCGCTGGCGGAGGACAGGGTATTCTGGGAGTGTCTCTCAAGGGCTCCGAGTCCACCAAGGACAAGTACGACAACTTTCCTCTCAAGTTGAAGGGCGAGGGATTCATTGACCGATCCGTCTTTTCTCTTTACCTCGACTCTCTGAGTGCTACTACCGGAAACCTGCTTCTGGGAGGTGTTGACAAGGCCAAGTACGAGGGAGACCTGGCTGTTTTGTCTCTGACTTCCGAGGACGCTTTCGAAGTGGCTTACTCTGGAATCTCCGTCAACGGCAAGTCCTACGGATCCAGTGGAACTGCTGTTCTCGACTCTGGAACCTCTTACACTTATGTTCCTGATGAGACTTTCCAGGCTCTGTCTCAGGACCTCAACTTCCAGGGAACCGACCAGAGCTCTGGACTGCCCATCATCGACTGTAACTCCAACTCTCCTGTTACTTTCCACTTTGCCGGTAAGGATATTGTCGTTCCTTCCAACCAGATGGTCATTCCTCTGTCTACTCTGCTGGGAGATGACTCCGAGACCCAGTGTGTCTTTGGTATCCAGTCTTCCGACACTACTCAGGGCTACAACCTGTTTGGAGACTCTTTCCTGCGAGCCGCTTACGTTGTTTACGACGTTGATGAGCTCAAGGTCGGTATCGCTCAGGCCAAGTACACTTCCGAGTCTGACATTCAGCCCGTTTCCGGTTCTCTTTAAGCGTTTTGCCGTATTGCAACTATGAGCTGGCTCACTTTTCTTCTATAGTTAATGATATTTTTTCTACAATAATATATGATCTTGTATTTCAACTTGAATGATATAAAAAAGGGCCAACGCTTCGCTTATGGCTCTTCGCTCAGAGTAAAAATACAGAGCCAACGCTTCGCTTATGGCTCTGGCAAAAAGATTACAGCACCCAGGATTCTCGTATGGTCTCCCACTACAATACTAACTAGGCTCTCTGGTGCTTGACTATGGCTGATCGGACGGGAAGCCGTATTTTCACCAGGATATGGCCGTAACCAAACCTCCGATACGGGGAATCGAACCCCGGTCTCCACGGATCTCAAGTAATTACTTGATGAGAGCGTGATGTGATAGCCCCTACACTATATCGGATTTTTTGATTTTTAGAAAAAGTGGGGTCTGCACTGTGCGCGCTGCTTAGTAAGCCGAAAAATCGGAAACGAGCAGGGTAGGGAGTTAGTGAGTAGTTTAGGTGGTTTGAGGAGGGTTTCAAGATGATATTGGTTTAGTTTGAATTTGGTTTTGGCTATAATACATAATTTTATGGGTCTCGTTGTGGTCATGATTTTCGAGTTTTGTTTTGAGGGTGGTTAGCAGAAGCGCTATAGAATGTGTTACAGGAGGAGGGAAAATATAGAAAAATATGTTTTAAATATTAAAATGACCATGTTACAGGAATAAATGAATTTTCCAAGAAAATATCCTGGTTGAAATGTTCCAGCCCCTGACAAGATTCACACTGCAGATGGGCAACTTTAGGGGTTGGTAGTAGGCCAATGTGAGTTGAGAAGATAGTAAAATATAATATTACAAAGATTTCGCTTCCTTTTTAAACCAAAATCTTTCAAATGAAAACTCACTCGGTTATTTTTTCTACTCCAAAAATGCATGAAAGGTATGATGAAAATGTCCATTCTTGTCTGTATAGCTAGCTCCAAATGGCTCATGCTTATTCAAGAAGCAAGTTCAATGCTGCACTTTCGGCTTGTTAGCTATGGTAAGCTGTTTGAATTTCAATTATAGCTCATAGTGGAACGTATATATATTCAGGAGACCCAAAAAGTCTTCTTTCTTCAGCATAGCTCTAAGTCAACAGTTGTAGCTTTGGCAATGCTCTACAGTAATTGTATATATACACCTGGAACTTCATCCTATTGTTACGCACTTCTTATTCTTCATACTATACATTCATTCGTTACATATTACTCGCCTTGCGGCCGTAATTACATATAAATAGTGTGCCTTGCACGTCCAGCCTGTGAACATAAAGATGTCACAGATAATCACAGAGTGTGATATTCTTGGTCATGTGGTCTGATGAGCCATATTCTCGTCACTTCGTTCCTCGAATCTGGCTCACGTGTGATATTCTCGTCGCTTCGCTCCTCGAATATCACCTCCACTGAATCCTCGGCTTATATCCCTCAATCGCACTCGCCTTATCCTTACTACTCATATCCTCCAACGCCTCATAATCCGCATCCACGTCATTCTCATCATCGTCTCTCTCTCTGAGTGAAATCTCCTGAATTTCTTTACCGAGTTTCGTAATTTCATCTCCATTAGCAGGAATGTTCATTTTTGCCAGTTCTGGATCCTTGAGAGACATTTGAGTGAATCCCTCGACAATTTCAGCCATGGATTTACCCACACTAGCTTCAGACGTCAATTCCTCCAGCAAGATGATATTACCCTCATAGGGCTTACTAGTGCCGTATTCTCCCCAAATACCAGTCCGCATATCCAGAGGTTCAACAGCCAGTTGAGCTCTGTAAAACTGCGATGCCTGGTAATGCTGCTTGCTGCAAAACGTTCGCAGGTACGCCCACGGCACATCAAACTTGGACGTCTGAGCTAACGTGCCCAAAATCTTGTTTTTGCCAGACGCTGATTTGGGCACTAGTCCACAGGGCGGATATCCACAAATGTGTTCATAGGTTCGTTCACCAACTAGTTCATCGTAGACTTCGGGTGTGAGGTACCGAGAGGCCAGTTTGAAGGTCTCAATGTCCGTTTTTTTCGCCGAAAGTGCCTCAATGACGACCACTGTGACGAGCGCCGAGAGCTGTAGGTTGGGCGGTTGGTTGCCGGAGTTACCGAATCGGGTCCGCAGTTTTTCAATTTCCGAACGGAGGTTTTCCATGGTTAAAAAAAGGGAAAGTGGGATGGTTGGTTTTTGAGATTTTTGGGATTTTTTTTCTCAGCTTTTTGCGATTTTTTCGGTGTCGTTTGGTGGTCGCGTTGTTGCCTTGCTTTGGAGATGGTCAGGATGCTGAGTTTAAATTAGCTGCAACAAACGGGCGTGAGGAGCTGCAGGTGGTGTGCATGAGGAACAACGATGTAGTGGGATGGCTTAGAAGGGGTTTAAATGAAGAGGTGAAGGTACACGTGGGTGGTAAATAAGACGGTTGTTGGATGTAGGTCGAAAATGTGACTTTTTGCGTCGTTCTACGGTGCTTACAGCTCATTGGGTGGCGTCACACATGACCTGTAGATGGGGCTTTAGAGTGAAGGACAGGGGTGAAGTTGAGGTGGCAAATGAAGGTGTCACGTGACTGCACTCATCTAGAGACGTTTGAGGTCTTCACATTCCCTCCTTCAGTCCGTTTCAGCCTGTTTTGATATGCTTACTATTTTTTGTTAGGGTTTTGTTAAGGTGCGTGCTATCAAAACCTGCCACTTGTTCGAAACTGTTTCATAATGCACCCAGTTAATAACACCCACTTATACCACTATACCACTACTGTACCGTACCTCCACTATTCCCCTCCTATCCCCCTCAGTCACATGACTTATGCATACGATAACCTTAATATCCTCCCTCACAATTCTCATCTTCACAACATGCGACGAAGAACAAACACATCTGCCAAAAGCGACAGGGTACGTCCAAGGCGCTCTCTATCGTCTCCGTCACGGCCCCGACTCTCATTTTCCGACTTTGAGACCTTTGAACGGCCCGAAAAACCGCAAATTCCACACTCGCTATGGGACTATTTACAAGTGCATCTACACGGAGAACAGCCGTATACAGAGGAGAAAAACGAGCACTTGTTGTCGCTCATTAAAGTCCCGCTGAATCTGGAAATGATTATGGCGTTTGGATTTTTGACGTGTTTGGACTCGTTCCTGTATACGGTGACAATCATGCCGTTGAAGGTGTTATGGGTGGTTTGGGGGATTCTGCGCAAGAGAAGTACGCGTCACGTGACCATGACCAACATGTCCGATCTCATCAAAATGGCCGTTGTCATTTCCACCATGACGTTCCTGTTGTTCATTGACACGTCTAAGCTTTATCATAACATTCGAGGTCAGAATGCTATGAAGTTGTATGTCATGTTCAACGTTTTGGAGATTACAGACAAGTTGTGTGCAGCATGGGGTTTGGATGTGCTTGAGTCACTTTTTTCTGCAGGTACTCTCAACAATTACCAACGGTTGGCTACTTATATGGGTCTGTATATGGCTTATTCAGCTGTTCATTCTGGAGTACTTTTGTACCAGATTGTGACCCTCAACGTGGCAGTCAACTCGTACTCCAACGCTTTGTTAACACTGCTGCTTTCCAACCAGTTTAATGAGGTCAAATCGACCGTTTTCAAGCGTTTTGAACGAGAATCGCTGTTTCAACTCACTTGTGCAGACATTACCGAACGGTTCCAGCTCTGGGTGTTACTCGTATCGATTGGATTACGTAATGTCGTTGAAGTTTCCAACACTGGACTTGTTCCTTCTTCTTGGTCAGGCTGGAACCGATGGTTAGGAGCTCTTTTGGGCCCTGCTTTGGTGGTTTTGGGCTCTGAAGTGGCTGTGGACTGGCTCAAGCACTCGTACATTGCGAAATTCAACAATTTCAGACCCCGTGTTTACCGAAAGTTTCTTGATGTGCTTACTCAGGACTATTATGAACATGCATTCAATGATCAGTTGATTACTCGACGAATGGGTCTTCCTACAACTGCTCTGGCGTGTGTGTTTATGCGAATGTGTTACCAGAGTTACCAGATTCTGTTTGAATCGGGAGAATCGCATTTTGTCAAAGGTACTCCTACAGTCAGTCCTCAACTAAGAGAAACACTAGCTCAGGTGGATACCAAGTTTGTCAATAATGTGTCTGTCAGTGAAATCGCACAGGCTACAAGGACCTTCTTCAGTAGTTTGTATAATGGTACTTCTCCTCTGGTATCGTTTTCGTCCAATATCATTCCAGTATGGGCCAAGTTTGATATTTACTACGTGACTTACCTGCTGACAATGATTCTTGTCTTTTCACTGGTGTTTGCAGTACTGGTCATTTTCAAACTGTTCCTGGGTCTTACTCTACTGAGATATAGTCATTCTAAAAGACGACGTCAGAAACGTACGTTTGAAGATATGGACAAGAAGCGGGAGTCTATCAAAGACGATTACCTCCCTGGAAAGACGAGAGGAGGACAGGGAGTCATTGAATTGACCGATGATATGCAGCAGGGACTGTATAGTGATGGGGAGGAAAAGAAGGAGAAGCGGGAAAAAAAGAAACCGGTGGATTTGTCGGCGGTTAGTAGGTTTGATATGGTTTCAAAGAGGATTTGGTAGTCAAGACTTCCAAGACAGCCGTAGGCTGGATTGGTTGTACCCATACCAAAAGGTATTTATTTATTTAATGAGTTTACACTTGTATCGTACAGTAATACACATCAGTATACATTATTGATAGCGTAGCAGGGGGTCTGAGTCTTTTCTGAAGCAGTTTATTGTCATTTTGGTACACTGAAAATTGGGAAATGGACACTGAGAGTGCACCAGCTACCTAATACCATGGCTATCGTCTTTCCTTTTCGTGTTTTTTTTTTTTTTTTTTTTTTTTTTTTTTTTTTTTTCTTGGACTATCGTAGTTTTCTAAGGCTACTACTCGCTAACATCATATCATCAATTTATATTTATATACACTGTCTCTTCATTGTCGTTAACTTCTCTATACTCCCCCTCTTACAGGCTAGGAGGCACCTCATCCTTCTCAGCGGCAAGTCGCTTCTCGAGCTTCTCAAACTCCTCCAGAGAAACCTTCTCCTCGGGGTCCAGGAACTGCTCCACACCAGTCACCTCCTCGACGTAGTGCATGAGCATGCTCTCGATACCGTTCTTGAGAGTGACGGCAGAAGAGTCACAAGATCGGCAAGCACCCAGCAACTTGAGGTGCACGATACCAGTGTCCTCGTCGAAACCTCGGAAGGCGATATCGCCACCGTCCTCCTGAATGGCAGGTCGGATTCGGGTCTCGATCAGCTCCTTGATCATGGACACAACCTCAGTGTCGTCTTCACAGGGAGCAGTATCTTCAGCAGCAGTAGTGCCCTCTGTGATGATAGGAGCGCCTGCGGTGATGTGTTCGGTGAGAATGGAAAACACCTCGGGCTTGAGAGTGTTCCAAATAGTGTCCTGGGACTTCTCAACGGTGATAAAGTCGGATCCAAACATGACGGATCGAACTCCATCAACACCAAACAGCTTTTTGGCCAGAGGAGAAGAGTGGGCTTCTCGGCCACTGGTGAACTCGACAGTGTGGCCCTCAGGCAAGATCTGGACCGAAGGAAGGAACTTGAGAGCGTCTTCGTTAGGAGTAGATGCAGTCTGGATGAACATGGTTCTTCGAGCGAGGGTGGGAAGCTGTCTGGAGGTCATCTGGGGTCGCAGAGCCTGCTGTGTGAATTGTCGCGTGTGTGCTAGTCGGGTAGCCGGGGTCTGAGCCCGGTTCATGAGTCGTACGGCGTTTCGTAGCATGTTGTGTTGTGTGGTGTAGAAGTGAAAGTCGTGATAATTACATTTGGACATTTGAAGATTGGTGGAGTTAAGGTTTTGCTGCAGGTGGCCTTGTAACGGGGGATTATCGGTGGATGGGGAAGATGGTGGAAGTTGGGGGATTTTAGTGATGCAATGGATTCGCCTGGATTCAGGGATCTCAAATATATAGATATTTTCGTTGTACGAGCTATATTACCTCCTATAGAGCTCTTCTTATGTAGATACCCCAGTTAAACTGTACATATTCAAGGTCATATTGCCACCTTCAAAACTAGCAGAATTGACCGGATTGAAAAAATTAAAAAGAATATACCTGTTTTGAGCCCTCTTTTAATCAGTTTGGGAGCAAGCAATTTCCAAAAATAGCACCAAAACACCCCCAAATACGGCTATCCAATCACACCCTTCTTTTAAACTCGCATCTTACTAATACCAACCTGCATCTCCCAACCAAAATATATGCACCATTAGATAATCCCAAAGAGGAGTGCGTCTATTGGCTGTAGGGCGGTAGGGATATCCCATCACGTGGGGGGTCATGTGACTTGTAAAAGTGTAGCTTGCTCGATCTGTTTCACTCACTTGCTCTCAAACTGAACCTTGCTGTCTTAGTCAGCTGCCTATCAGAGTGGCGTTAGTCAGCGTGGGTGACAGGAACAGGTAGGTGTTTATATGGGCTCTGAGAATCATTAGTGAGAGCTCAATATGGTGTTATATTGGCTTATATATCTGATTTGGTACAGTGCTGAGGGCTGGTTATTCTATGGTGTTCCAAATAAACCCTAACAAAACTCTAATGTTTAGATAGACTTTTTGTTAAGCCTAAAAATACTAAGATCAAGTTTAAAATAGTTAAGACAATGACATTAGAAGTGAGCACTCCTACCTGGTACGATAGGGGCTAATACTTCCATATGGATTGGATATTATTTTATTTTATTTTATTTATTTATTTATTTTCAGCAATTTTCAGCAATAATTTTTAATACTCATAAACCCTCGTTGTATCTGGACTTCCAACTGTATAATCAAACTCAGTGTACATCTGAAAAGCCCTAGCTACTACCTCCTCTCTATCGACTTTCTCACTCTCCAAAAGCCAAGTTGTAAACTCATGGATCTTCATTTGTTGAGCCCTTAGTTGAGTCAGCATCTCAACTGCATTGGCATGTCCCTCCTGAACCTCCTGTTTAGCTCGAGTATGTTCATTTTCGAGAATGTCGTTTGAGAGGTGTAGATAGTGGTTTTCTCGTTGTAGTTCTCGACACTCTTTTTCGTGCCTGATGCTTTCAGCTTCAGCCAAGGCTAGTTTGCGTTTCAGAAAGGCTGTTTCGGTGTGTTTTTGGAGAGTAATAAATGTGTTTCGCATTTGGTCTTGATTTTTCATTTGTCAAGAAAATTGGGACATGATGGTCAGCTATATAGTTTCTACAAGTCACAGTGACGATGTTGTGTCTGACTGGTACGATAAGGCCTTATTTTCTACCTGTTAATACTGTACTATAATTGTTATATACTGCCTACTCCAACCCAGTAGATCTCTTGAGAATATCCTTCAACTCCTGAACATTGAAAGCCTCTTCTCTGAACCAAGACAACCAGTAAGGATCACAGTTCTTCCAGTTCACATAGAAAGACCGCTTACCTCCTTCATTGATAATCTTGACACAGCTAAACACTTCTCCCTGCTGCATTCGTTTCACAGCCTCCTGCTGCTCCCACGGAGGTTCAACGGGATAAGTTTCGTTAGTGCTGTTGAAACAGGGCTGAACGTCTTCATGGGGCACCTCTCTAGTTTTCTGGTTGTTGTGAGGGAACTCAGCAACAGTAGAAGTGTCTATATTCTTTTTCAGAAACATGAGAGGTCCGAGATAAGGCACTTTAGAGGGGTTCTCGGGGTCCTTGAACTGCGTCATGGGAATATCAATGCCAGACTTGACATAAACACACTTGGCTCCACTAAACCACTCGTCTTTGTATTCTCCACCAACACTGTACTTTGCTCGTTCAATCTCCTTGTACCGCTCCATATCCATTTCGTACCTTTCATCAGGCATATGGTACGTCTCTGAGTCTTCATAAGGAAGAGGAGCAGAGACCAGATCGATAAACTCTTGCATGGTATAGTTCCGTTTAGGAGGAATGATGGGTTCTTCAGGGTAAATTTCTCGCATTTTAGCAATGAAATTCGCCATTTCGTCCCTATCGTACCTGTATCCCTCTCCATCAGCAGTAGGTACAGGTTGAGGAACAGGAATGTTGTTTGGAGCAACTAGACCTGATAGAAGATGAGGTCTTTCAGCAGGTTGTTCAGGTTCTTCAGGGAACATTCCACTGGTCTTTTGAAGAAACGAGTCCAAATCTCCAGGTCCAAACTTGTACGAATGACCAGTAGCTGTTCGAGATACTGAAGGTCCTTCTCCAGGATCATACAGTCCAGACATGGGATGATCATCTTCAGGTTCATCATCTCGATCCATATCAAACTCAGGGTACATCTGACTCACCCGCTCGAGAAATGGGTCCAAATCTCCCGGTCCAAACTCGTAAGATGTCTTACCATTGGGAAGATGATTAACTTTAGGTCCTTCTCCTGGAGCAAAAATGCCAGACAAAAGATGGTCTCTCATCTGCTGCTGTTGACTTTCATTGGCGGCATTTTCTCGGTTTTTCTTGTTTTTTCGCGCCCGGTTGCGTTTCTGCGACTTGGTCAGCTTGCCAGGGTTCTTTTCAGGAGGTGTAGGGTCTTCCATGTTGAGTGATGATCGTGAGGCAGAGTTGGGTGTGCATGTGGGGTCGCATAATCATTTTTAGGGGGTGTGAGTTCGAGTTGCAGAAATGGTTTTGACGGGATCAATATGACGTAGGAGAACATTCTGACGTAGGAGAACGATTTCAATTGGTCGAGAAGATAGTAGTTCTTTGGACTTGCCTTTTTCAGCTCTACAGTAGGTTCTATGATTCTATATAAACGGAAATGGGTCTAACAGACGCAATTGAGCTCCGATGAGTCTGAGATTTGGACACGATGTTGATATAGCATGTATCTATCTCCTGTAAAAAGCTCCTGTAAAAAGCACATTGTGCTACCATCAACACTGCTCCCTCCACACAGTCGTCAATGTTAGGTTTAATTACCGCCGTATTAGCCGCGGAACGTTTTTGTCGTTTAGTTTCTCGGAAATATGGCAGAAATCAGCTTACGTAACTCTTCTGAAAGAATTCGACTTTTTTTCGTGTCAATTCTTGACACCTTCAAACGTCTCCTTTGACTCATCTTCTTGTATTATGACACATTGTCTCTCCACTCTTAAGTCATGCAGCTAATTCAACGCCGCATGGCATCGGACATAAGGCTGAGGTACCGTACACTTGTGCTTCTAAATAATATTAGCTGAGTGTAGTGAAGTATCATAGCAGTTGCTGAATCAAATAAATCAAGAGCAACCGTTCAATATATTTCCAGAGCAATCTCTCTTCACACAACCCACCATCTCCAAAGTTGCATCGTCAACATGAAAAAGGTTTGGGAGATGCGGTTAATATAAAGCAGCATATCCAGGCACAGGAAGTTGACGATAACACACCCAGCCATGCCTACAATCACATCGTTGCTCGACACGGATCTGTACAAGCTGACCATGCAGGCGGCTGTGCTTCAGCACTTTCCCAACGCGCAGGCCACTTTTCTGTTCAAAAACCGAACGCCGACCAAGCAGCTCAACGACGAGGCCATTGAGTGGCTCAAGAGCGAGATTGCGGCTCTGGGCGACCTCAGATTCGGTTCCGACGAGATTGATTTCCTCAAAAAACACGTTGGGTTTCTTCCCAAGGAGTATTTCGAGTACTTGAAGACCTGTCAGTTGAAACCTGATTCTCAGGTCAAGGTGACGGTCAACAATGAGGGTCATTTGGAAATCGAGGTCAGTGGACCCTGGAAGGATACTATCCTATACGAGATTCCTCTGCTTGCTTTGGTCTCAGAAGCGTACTTCAAGTTTGTCGATAAAGACTGGAGTTACGATGGCCAAACCGAACTGGCTGCCAACAAGGCCCAGCAGCTGATTAAACAGGGCTGTGTGTTTTCCGAGTTTGGTACGCGTCGAAGACGGTCGCTCAAGACCCATGATATTGTTATTTCTGGAATTTTGGAGGGTCTCAAGACTGCAGAAGGTAGTGGCATTTTCACAGGAACTTCCAACGTGTTCCTGGCCTACAAGTACAACCTCAAGCCGATTGGAACTGTGGCTCACGAGTGGATGATGGGAGTTGCTGCTGCTACTGATAACTACGGTACAGCCAACAGACGAGCTATGGAGCTGTGGATTGATACTGTGGGAGATGCTAATGCTGGAGTGGCTCTTACCGATACTTTTGGAACCGAGTCTTTCCTGCTGGATTTCAAGAAGCCCTTCACTGACATTTACGCTGGTGTTCGACAGGATTCTGGAGATCCTCTGGACTACACTAAACTACTCGGTGATCACTACAAGAAGCTGGGATACGAGCCCATGTCCAAGGTGATTGTGTATTCCGACTCGCTGGATGTTGAAAAGTGCGGCAAGTACAAGGCTGCCGCTGCTGAGAACGGACTCAAGGCTGCTTTTGGAGTTGGTACGTTCTTCACCAACGATTTCAAGCGTCTTAGTGACGGAACCAAGAGCACGCCTCTCAATATTGTCATCAAGATCCAGCAGCTTAATGGCAAGTCGTGTATTAAGCTGTCTGATAACCTGTCCAAGAACATGGGTGATCCCGAGACTGTTGAGCGAGTCAAGAAGGAGCTGGGATACGTGGAGAAGGGCAGTGTCATTGACGAGTCCAAGCGGTGGGTTTAGAATAGATATACATAATGAGATACGAGTGATGATTATATGAACGTGAAGGAATAACCGATGCTGGAATAACCTCAATCATGCCACTTCAGGGGTAACCCCACATGACGCACTTTGGAGATGTAGGTGGCGAAAGTGAGGGAGAAAAAGCAGGAACAAATGATATATCTGGGTAAAAGCCATTGCCAAAATAATATTACACCCTGATAACCCCTACCATCACTAATATCCCTCCCCCTTCCCCAATAAAGTTGCTATCTCCCAAGCCAAAACTCAAAGCTAATCCTTCTGTGCTTAATTTTTTTACGCACCCTGACTTCACATCACATCACACATACATACATGGACCTGACACCAGAAAACCTGCTCCAGGCCCTCGAAGCCGCCGGAAACCAGAGCGTCGATGGCCCCCGAGACTCTGGCCAGCAGCAGCTGAAATTGTGGGAGCAAGTTCCTGGTTTTTTCTCGCTTCTGCAGGACGCCTATCTGGACACCTCCCTACCTATTCAGGTACGATGGATCGCGGTGATTTACTTCAAAAACGAGTCTGAGCGCCACTGGCGAAAGTCCGCGCCGTATGCCGTGTCGGAGCCCGAAAAAACCGCCATTCGATCCAAGGTCTTTGGGTGCATTGAGGAGTCCAACCGGCAACTGATGATCCACAACGCATACGCAATTGCTCGGCTGGCCCGTATGGACGTGCCGGGCGACTGGCCGGACCTCATGGACCAGCTGCTGAGCCTGCTGCGTCAGGGAGTCGAGACTCAAAACTACATCAAACAACACAACGTGCTGACAGTGCTCAACCAGGTGATCAAGGCGTTTTCCATCTCTCGGTTTGGCCGAGTGCGACAGGCGCTGCTGGAGACGTCACCGGCCATTCTCTCGCTGGTCACAGATCTGTACGCCAACTTTTCAGAGACCTGGATGGCTGACGTGGAAAACAACACGGCCAAGATGGAAATCACGCATCTGTGTCTCAAGCTGGCTCGACGGCTCATTGCGGAGGGACACGAGCGGGCCAACCGGTCCGAGGACTGCCGACGGTTCTTCCAGATCACAGTCGTGCAGCTACCTCAGTTTCTCACCATGTACTCTGAGCAGTTTTCTGGAAACGCGCTGTTGGAGAAACATGTGCGAGGAGTGGGCAAGCTGTACCACACGATGCGGGAGCGACAGTCCGTGTCGTTTGTGCTCATGCCCGACTCTCTCAAGGTCGCTGAGCTGTACTTGCAGCTGATTGAGAGCAAAAAGGAGCTCTTCCATTCTGACGATGATGCTGCTGAGGAGGCTGCCGAGGACTGGACCAAGGTGGTTGTCCAGGGAATGCTGCTCATCAAGCATCTTATTGGTGTGCTGTACAGAAACGGAGCTTCAAACCTGTTGACGTACAAGACTGATCAGGACAAGGAGGAAACCAAGGTGGCAGTGGACATGCTGCGGCAGTTTTTCTCTGAGGACCTGGTGCGTCACCTGACGGAGCTGCTCGTCACGTGGTACCTGCGTCTTCGACCTGCTGATCTCGTCGAGTGGCATGACAACCCTGAAGAGTGGGCCAACGAGGATCTCAACAACGCATGGGAGTACCAGCTGAGAGCGTGCAGTGAGAAGCTGTACGGCGATCTGGCCATCAACTTCCGGGAGATTGTCGTTCCTATGGTTCTCAAAAACCTGGAGCAGTCTACTTCTTCATCCGACATTCTGGCCAAGGATGCTGCTCTTGCTGCTTTCGCTACCGGTTCAGCAGCTATTTCCAAGGAGGACTCTGCCGACTTTGACCAGATTTTCCCCCAGATTATCATTCCCCAGGGTCTGGTTAACGGCTCTTCTGAATGCCGAGTGCTCAGAAGACGGGTGGCTATTGTTCTGGGCGAGTGGATCACCATCCAGTGCTCTCCCGAGAACCGAATCAAGGCCTACGAGCTCATGGTGCATCTTCTGAACCCCCAGGACCCTCTCAACGACGTGGTTGTGCGTATTACTGCCGCTGCTGCTTTGAGATTCACTGTGGACGACTGGGATTTCGAGATTGACGGCTTCCTGCCGTTTGTTGGTGACATTTTCGTGCGACTGTTTGCTCTGCTGAAGGAGGTCACCCAGATCGACTCAAAGGTGGTGCTTCTGCGAACTGTTGCTGTTGTTGCTGACCGAATCGGAGCAAGAGTGTCTCCTTACGCCGATACCGTGCTGGAGATGCTTCCTGCTCTGTGGGAGGAGGCTGGAGAGCAGCAGTACCTGCGAGTCACTATTGTTCAGGTGCTCACGTCTCTGGTTCAGTCTCTTGGACGAGATAGCATCAAGACTTACAACATTGGTATGCCTGTGATGAACGTGTCTCTTGACCGAGAGTCGCCCTTCCATGCTTTCCTGTACGACGACTCACTGTTGTTGTGGGAGGCTCTTGTGAAGAACGCCCCTGAGCCCAATGACACCATTTTCCAGCTGTTCCCCGCTGTTACAGACGCTCTGGACCGATCCACTGAGAACCTGTACTTCATTCTGAAGATTCTCGAAGGATACGCCCTGTTGTCTCCTGACTACACTGTTCAGAAGCATGGCCACACTCTTCTGACCATTTTCGGCAAGTACATGGACATTTTGTCCTTCGATGTGGTCCAGCAGGTGGCCCAGTGTGTGGAGTACATGACTTTCTGCTCTGATCCCACCCAGATGATCCAGCTGGCTGTTCAGACCGGGTTCTTCAAGGCCATGATCAACTACATCATTGACAAGGACCAGAACTCGTCTCCTACAGCTATTGCTGATCTTCTGCAGGTTCTCTCTAGAATGATCATTGCCGCTCCTACTTTCCTGGCTGAAGCTGTTCCTGAGCCTGAAATCCGATCTGCTCTGGTCACTGCTTGGTTGGCCAAGTTCCAGGCCATGTGCAAGCCCCATGAGCGAAAGCTGGCTACTCTGGGTCTCACGGCGCTCATTTCATCCGGTGACCCCGTCGTCAAGTCGCACATGAAGGACATTGTGGGCTGCTGGATCGAGCTCACCGACGAGGTGGCTGAAAACGAGCAGGGAGACTGTAACGTGTACTACAGCGTGTCCGAGTGGGTTGATCCCGACGAGCCCGTGTCTCCCCATACTCAGCGGCAGCAGGATCTCAAGAAGAAGGACCCCATTCATACGTACCCTACCAAGGCGTACATCCAGTCGTCATGCCAGAAGGCCAAGGAGGTTGTCGGAGACTCTTTCCAGGACTGGTTTTCCGACTGTGGAGCCGTCAATCTCAGCGCGTTTGGGTTGTAGAGGGGCAGGAAGCATACAAGCATAAGATACATACATAAAATATAAACAATACAATACACCCTGAATATAAAATGACACAGTGGAGAATCGAACGGTGGGTGGGTAAAAAGTAAAAAAGCCAAAAATAAGGTGCATGATTTAGGCTGAACTCCGAACCTCGCATAACTGGTGATGATTCGAGAGGTGAAAAAAAAACAGCACAACACAGCAGTATGTTCAAAACTGGCAAAAAGGAATGGACGACACCGGAATCGAACCGGGGACCTCGCGCATGCTAAGCGCATGTGATAACCAACTACACCAGACGCCCAAATCTTAAAATTTTATGAAAAAGGTGGCCTCCGCAATTATCGCTCTGCTTAGTCAGAATTTTTCACCAAAAACGGCATTTGCGGGCCCCACAGACTGCTGAGGAGGATTCAGAAGGTGCAATTGAGCAGTATAGACTCATATTAACCCCTCTATTCTTTCATTGGCCAGACTTGGCACGTTTCTACCGTCGTATTTGTCAGCATGTTGACAGGAGTTTTTTAGACCTCACAAAATCAACCATTAGATCCCATGTACCCCTCCAAAAAGCAACAGGGCGGTTCTATGTGCGAGTTGCACGTTCTCGTGCTTCGCTTGTTCTTTTTCTTGTCTTGCTTTCATCGTTTCTTCTTTTTCCATGAATATTTTGTTTTTCTCCAAGCTCCGTATTTTTTCCGCAAAGTGGAGCCACTCTAACCTACTAACGGGTAACCTAACGGGGCGCAAAGCCACAATCTTATCAGCTTCTCCGCTGTAAATAATATCGGCTACCCACTATCTTACTTAGAGTTGCGTGTCGATCGATTTACAGGGGTGCTCACACAAGCGGTAAGTGAAAAATGACAATCAATGATCTTCACTGCATGTTACTCCTTGATAGAAAGCCAAAAGAATACACACAAGCGTTGCCAAGTTACCAGCTTCCAGTGCTAGCGGTACAAACAGTAGCTTGAAAAGCTAGGTTCTAGGGCCGTATCCAAGCGCGCCAAGAAGCCTCCTAACCAAACAGGTAATCTAACTCCACTGAGACATGTTTCGGATATGAGTGTTGAAGTATGGGATCAGAGCAACACGTGCAAGTCAATTCAGATCAGGCTTTATCTGATACGGCTCTGCGATACAGACCTGGCTATAGGTGCTGGTTTTGGTGCAATAGCATACAGCTCTACATATACGACTTACTACAGATTACTAACACACTGCTTCTTGTCAAGATCCGAGGTATTAACTACGGTATGTACTTCTACTGCAGGACTAATATTAAATCCACTTTAGGTCCGTGAAACCAGCGACTACGTTTGGAAGATGGAATAGGAGTTAGCTACTTGATTAAATTCATGCAAATAAATATTTTATACGTTCATACGTTCATGCCATGGTACCGTCGAGGAGGCGAGCCGTAGGGCTTGAAGGAGTGGTCTCCAACCTTGAGATCCACCTCGGAAACAGGCGATGCATAGTTGATCATGGAGTTTTCGTCCTCGAACCGTGTGAAAACCGCAGGAAGACCCTGATGCTTGGGAACCGTGGGGAGGTCACGTGGCACTGGAGGAAGCTCACGTGCTCTAAGCGGCGGACGCACTTCTCGTTCTCTCTCCACTGTTCTCTGCACAAACCGGTACGTCGGTTTCTTTTTGGGCTGCTGCAGAATCTCAGGAATAGCAGCAACATTGCCAGACTCTGTTCGAGCATGTCCAGGTGTAGGAGGCAGAGGAAAAGATGCAGCTTCAGGAGTGGGAGCCACGTTCTGAGGAGGACCATTAGGACTGGGGGCCTCAAAAGGACGAACAGGCACAGGATGGTACAACTGAGGCTGGTACATGGGAGATGGGGGCATGTACATGTTCATGGGAGGGTGTCCGGGGTAGTTGTACTCGTCCCAGGGTTGCTGATAGCCGTAGGGAGGGTACATCATGGGAGGAGGAGGTTGAGATGCAGCAGTAGCAGCAGAAGCTCGTCTGCTGGAGCGAGAACTTCGTTTTGAGGAGCGTCTGGAGAGCTCGGGAGCAGGTGTGGGTGTTTCAACATGCTGAGGCGCCACGGGAGTGGCTACCTGTTCAACCACAGTGACAGTCTCCTTCTTGAACTTACCACTGAGCACCATCCAAGCCAGTGCAACGACAGTAGCGACTGCGGCAGTGACGGTGGCGTAGAAAATGAAGTTGAAGACGTAGTGAATGCCCTTGTGGATGTAAATCTCAAGCAGTGGTCGTCCAACTGTGATAGCCAAACCGACAATGACAGCTGCAGCAGCCAACATCAAAGGAGACGACACAAACGTGTTGGAGTACTGCGTCGTTTGCAGCAGCAGTCCCTTTTTCATGTTGCCGATTTTGGCCCTCATTCCAGGCGCAACCTCAACCACTTGTTGCGTGGTAGGCGAAGTTGTAGTAGTCGCCATTTTGGCCCTAACGTCAGCCTCTCCGGGAGGAGTAGGAGGGGCATTGACAGGGATGCTGAGTATCGAAGGAAGAGGAGGTTGGAACTCCGACGGAGGAAGCATCATCTCTTTGATGGTCGGGCTGTTGTTGAATTGCTGCGAAGAAGTCGTGTAAGTGGCATTTGTTGCAGCACTACCCCTCCTGGGGGGCTGGTTGGAGGCTGCAGGCCTGCTCCACGAGTTGTAAAAGTCGGTGGCTCGTCCGGTGATTGAGCCAAGGATTTGAAAAATCGGAGGAATGGAAGTACCCTTGGATACGACCGGGGCAGGCGTCATAGGGGGCGGTATCGGCACTTTGGTTGTCGATATTTTGCTGTCGCGCTTTCGTCGTCGGCTTTTTAAAGTTTTCGGTGCAGGTTTCAGTGCTGTGGACGTGAGAGGTTGTCCTGAAAAATAATCAAATTCCTCCAGCTCCACCACAGGAACCTCGTCTTCGTCCGAGGAATGCATGGTTTTGTGTTGCGGTGTTTTTTTCCCGAGTTTTATCGATTTTCTCTGGTTTTGTGTCGATTTTTCCAATTCTCAGGAGTTTCTTTTTTCGCTGTGATTTGTCTTTCGTATCGGATCAGCAGCTCTGTCGATGATTAAAAGACTGAAAAGTCGTTGGGGGTGTTGGTGGTGATCAAGTCTCTAAGCTCGTTATAGCCTGGGGGTACCGGCCCTTATATCTAGGTCAGTATGCGTGGTGAAAATATATTATTTGTGCTGCAGTACAGCTGATAAGGAACCACACATGAGCGGCATGGTCTGCCGCACCAATATGAGACAAGGCTCGAGTGGGGAAGGTTGCAGCAGCGACAATACAGTGCTGTTGAGACAACTGTCCCCGACGAGTCCCGCAGTATATATGTGTGCCTCTCTCCGGACGAGATTGAACTGCATGCGGTACCTAGACCATTCCCCTCTTGGCGTACAGTGCCGTGGTCGCTAGCTGCTTGGGGACTTTTAGTCGTGTGTTATTGCAGCCCCACTTTGCGCATCTGCAACCCCTGAAATTCCAAATTCAAATTTAAGCACGCGGGAGACACTCACTGTTTGGACTGTAGGCGTTTCGGGGCGAGGGTGGGTCTGGCAGGTTATTTATACATGGTCCAAATAATATGTGCGACCCGGGTGTTTATTATCTCTGTCTTTGGACACGTCATGTTTTGTTCTACCTCTTGGGACTTTTAGGGCCTTTTTTCAACATATTATTTGCCCGGATATTATTTGTTCAAATCAAGCTAATTACACTGAAACCCTAAATCCCACATGACCCATGCACAATTTCCCATACAAAGACCGGACTGTACAGCCGCAGAGATACCCTCGAAAATCGGCCAGTCATCGTCAAGTCACATGATCGACATATAAACTAAAACTCAGGCCGAGGTAGACTATAGAGCCGTTTGATTTTTCGAGCCTATTGCCGGTGGCAAAACTGGCAACTGGCACATGGGGCCATTCCTGCAGCACCCATGTGACAGTGCTTTTTTTACTCTGGGTGCATAGCATGGTTCAGGTTGTGTGTGTGCACGTGATGCGTTTTTGAGGTGCTGTTCATGAGCAAAACATGGTTTTCGGCTTCTGACGTCACGGTGAGGCTTGAGACCTATTCGAGCAATTCGATCCAGCACAGTGGAGCAGATGAAACAGATGGAAAATGCTGGAAAAATTCAAAAAAATACCCGCAAAGAAAAGAAAAAATAAGCGATAATACTGAGACTTGACCCGAAACCATGCCATACCCGTACGTCCTGATTTGGCTGTGCGTCGTCCTGGGTACATAATTACAG
Organism: Yarrowia sp. JCM 30694; assembly: GCA_001600515.1. NCBI lineage: Eukaryota > Fungi > Ascomycota > Dipodascomycetes > Dipodascales > Yarrowia > Yarrowia sp. JCM 30694. Next base: position 30,286 of record BCKF01000006.1, on the reverse strand, counting down.
TGCACTGTCGAGTAGAGACATGAAACGCACTGTTATGAAATAATACAAAATAGCCGAATTGTCTCAATCCATACGATACTTGACCCACCTGCTTGCTCTAGATGTGTGATCTGATCGATTGATCGATTGAGATTTCTAAAGCTGTAATATTTTTTCGCCGATTGTTGGGAAAAGGTGAAACACCACCTGATTAGACAGAGTGAACTAAGACAAAGACCATGCTGTTACAAGCTAAAGAAACGCCCACTTTCAAAGGGCATTTTGTTTCCTCTTTGGCCACCTATAAATGGATCTCATATGACCATAACATTGAGCCACACCGCGCGTAGCAGAACGTCAGCTGTCTGTCTACACGTACGAGAACAAGAACCGGTGGCAAATCCGCTGAAAAGGCCACATTTCTGTCTCAAACGAGACGTATAGAAGTTGTTTAATTACCAGAAACTTGCGGGGAACTTACGGCAACGCGCGTGCTACTGGTAAATTAGTACAACGGACAACGGACAAACTAGAGAGCCGTATGGAACGGTAGGAGCGGTAGTAACGGCCGTTATTTGGTAGGGTAGTGTCGATTGAGTGCAGGGAAAGGTCTTAAACCAGGCAAATTCAATATTCTTCCTATTTCTCAAATTGAAGACTTTGAAGTGGTTATTTATACGTCATCTTGTAGGGGAGCTCGGGGTGAACATTTTGATACCATCATTGTTCCCATATAGTTCATTTTTGTTGAAATAGGGGCTGTGAATATATCTCTTCGAGTTCTGTTTCTTCGGAAAGAAATTAGCCTCACATTCCAGGCCCAAATGCGCACCTGTCAGCTGGGAAATATGCAGGTGATTGACAGCTCAAGTGGAGATTTTTCGAGAATAGGGAGAGATGGAGACGTCTTATTGGGGATTATGCTGTTGGATTTGCTACGTTTGTATAAGTTACGCGTGAAAATACGTGTTTTTTTCATGAAAATAGCTCTGTTCTTCGAGAAGCTTATTCTGGGACTACAATATTAGAAGTGCTGTATTGGGAGCATATGGGAACAGTGGTCATGTTCAAGACAGTGCAGTTGATGATGTTTGGAAACGCGAAAAAGGCCGAATATAAGAAAAAATCCACATGACACAATCACCATTACAGCTCTAGACACATACAACCACAATATTCCAACAGCCAGGACTAAAACACTAGCTACGGCTTACTGACTTGTGTTTGGCTATGAACTTAGATCCTGGGAATGCATGTTTGACGCGTGATTGTTTGGACTGGCCTCGATCAGAGTCCCAAAGATCAATCACCTGTCAAGGAGGGGTTGAAACAACTGTTTTGAGAGCCATTACAGCGACGTGAAAGAGGGTTACGATAAACTGAATTCGGGTACTGTACAGCCAGAGTTGGCTGCTTGACACAGCCAGCTACAGTGCATTCCAATGTGGACACATGTCAGTCAAATGTCAAATGCAGCACCGTTGCCGTGGAATTGTCATCAGAGGTTCAGCCTGCAAGCATAATATTTGACAGTGTACCTCGGCTAGCTCAACATGCTCATACTCACTACAGCACGATACATACTCGTAGGATAGGTCATCTTCATATCATATAGGGACCCTGTGGACTGTCAGAGAGCATGCTATAAGGCCTTCCTGCGAGAAATAGCCATCAGATAGGTATAATGGGGGTTGCGATGTGCATGTACCGGTACAGTGCGTCATTCTACCTCAATTGTAGCCAACAGAACAGCACCAGTACACAGTAGTATCATATGGAGCCAGCGTAGACACTGGACTCATCTTTAGAACTCATCGAATCCCACAGAAGCAGCTTCGAAGCACGTCATTCCACCACATGTGGAATAAAATGAGCAAGAGTTATAGAGCTGTGGTTATTTCAGCGTCCCCCTGAACCACGCCTAAATCCAACCCTAAAAGCCACACCTTCAGACTCCGAACAGAACACAATATAGATGTTAGTGAGGTACTACGAACATAAGAAGTGCTCTTTAATATATCAAATTGATCAGAACGAGGAGGCAAATACAATGGTACAAGTATCAGCCAGATACTCTCCACAAAAACTGAAGAACCACAAGCAAGACATTCAATACTACGACACTATACTAGCGTTTAATCAATTTGGTGGATAAAGATTAAGCCACTCCATTAGAAATAACCATAACGTCCTCCATCTTCGGCTAACGGTTGTAGTGTTTGACATGTACCTTGCTACGACGACCGAGGACCAATACCCACTACTACTGGTCGAAAGACAGAGCGATCAAATGCTGCTGATCTCTGCAATTCCACTGAAATGATTTTAATTTCCATGCGATAAGAAATCCGCCGGCAATTTCTTTTCCACTACCTCCACCTTGACCAGCCAATGTCCAATGTTGCATTGGTGCCGTATGCCAAGCCACTTATGCAAGATTAGGCAGGGGACAACGTGTGAGTAAGGCACTCAGGGGGTATTGGGAGGCAGGGTTTAGGATTTGCGTCAGGGCCAGCGAAAATCGCTCTGGTCGCTTTGCTCGAGGCTTCCTTTTAGTGGCTTACTTTTAGTAGCTGTTTAATAGGATTTTAGGGTATTTCAGGTGGAGAACTTACCTCCGAGGATCCATGGATCATAGAGCACTGAGCTGTTAAGCAATGGTGTTCAAACAAGTCTTCGAACAAGAAAAGAGAGATGGCGGGGCATCTGAAGTCTAGTTTCAATAAGCATACCTTTGATTGCCCCTTTTCTCGGGTCTAAAGGCTCATTTTGGTGTGGCACCGCAAGGTTTCGATAACGGCAGTTCGTTGGAGCTTAATGGGGATGAGATCATACATTTGATAGATGGCAATATGGGGTAGAAGTGTGTTTGTAGTATCGAAATGGATGTTGCAATGGTGAGCTGTAGAGTACCGTAGATGTTTCGTTTTGCCCTGTATCCTTTCTTACAAAGCCAAGACTGTGAATCACACTAGCCGATGAGATGAGTTGAGATGTGCTACGACAGTAGCTACTGTACTGCTACGTCACTTTTATCGGGGCTTTCATTTCCTCAACTCCCAAATACTACCCTAACTTCCACACTCTATCACCGCTACAACTGTGGCACCAACAACTTCAATTATCTCAGAACCAGCACAAACCTTCTCCACCCTCGAGAGTGCCGTACAAACTATACTCAACCAGAGCTGAACATGTATATAAACCACATCAATTCGACGATGTAGAAACCACTCACCAACATGATCAACAACTTCACCAAACTCGCAGCCCTTCTGGCCATTGCCAACGCTGCCCCTGCCCCTGCCCCTGCTCCCGCTTCGGACTCCTCCTCTGCTCCTGGAACCCTGAAGCTGGACTTCACCAAGCGAATTGAGGATGCTCCTGCTAACGCTCCCAACCCCAACCTTCCCTACAACCCTTCCAAGCCTGCTGCTGAGCCCCATGCCTCTCTCAGAAACCACCTGATCTTCTACGATACCGAGATCACTCTTGGAACTCCTCCCCAGAAGTTCACCGTTGATCTGGATACTGGATCTTCTGATCTGTGGGTTGCTGCTGACGGATCTAAGGGAGCTTACAACCCCAAGCTGTCCTCCACTTACCAGGACTACAAGCCCGGCTTCTCCATCTACTACGGAGACGGCTCTCACGCTGCAGGTGACTGGGTCAAGGACACCCTCAGCTTTGGAGGTGCCTCTGTGTCCGACTTTGTCTTTGCTGCTGCCACCAACGTCTCTTCTTCCGAGCAGATCTTTGGTATCGGATACAAGAGCAACGAGGCTTCTGGCTACCATGGTGAGCAGGTTGGCCAGACCTTCAACTATGACAACTTCCCTATTCGACTGGCTCAGCAGGGAACTATCAACACTCCTGCCTACTCTCTGTACCTGGACAGTCTTGATTCCGACACCGGATCGGTGCTCTTTGGAGGTGTGGACACTTCCAAGTTCTCTGGCGAGCTTGCCATTCTCAAGACTCTCAAGGACTCTCCCCAAGCACCCTCTCCCAATGAGTTCCTTGTCACTCTTGATGAAGTGAACGTTTCTGTTGACGGAAAGACCACCAATGCTCTTGACAAGACCCGTCATGTTCTTCTGGATTCCGGAACCACCCTCACTTATGTGCCCACCGAGACTTACCAGACTCTGCTCAACACCTTTGGTCTCTATGATGATTACCGATACGGACCTGGAACCACCCTGGACCATATCAACGAGCTCAAGGCCAAGAATGCCGTCGTTAGCTACACTTTCCAGGGCAAGAAGATTGAGGTGCCTGTTGCTCAGCTCTTCTACCCTGCTACCGATAACTTTGGCAACCAGCTCTACGTTAAGGAGAACGGCAAGAACACCGAGTACTGGCAGTTCCTCGTCTTTGATGGATCCGATGGAGACCAGTACGATCCTCCTTCCCAGATCGCTTACATCTTCGGTGACTCCTTCCTGCGATCTGCCTACGTTGTTTACGATATCGGTAGCGATGTTATTGCTCTCGGACAGGCTGACTACAACAAGAAGGAGGGATCTATTGAGCCCATCAAGAAGGGCTCTAGCGGTATCCCCTCTGCTACTTCTGCCACTGGTGCTACTTGGTCTATCAACCACCCTATCACCACTACCGTCAGCACTGGACCTCAGGCTCATGCCTTTACTCTTTCTTCTGCTAAGCCCACCCACACTGCCTAAGCAGTTTCTACAAGCCACTGGCTGGCTTCTTTAGCTTCTACCAATAAATTGTGATTGAAAATCGTCGTAGGGCTGCAATGCAGTCTCTGTAGGCTCAAGGAAGCAAAATACCTCAAAAAGGCCTGTATATGAAGATACTGTAGTAATGTATTTCTCAATCAAATAAACAGGAGCTGTAAAACCGGTCCGGACAGCCCTTCAATTAACGATGAAAAACTCTAAGGCCATTAAGGCTGCATATTTTGGCAATTAATCTGCTCCATTTGTGCGGTGAGTACCGTTACAGCTAAAAGTGCGAGCCGAGGTTAAAATCAGACGAGTACGGAGAGGAGCATCTCAGCTTGCAAAAAAGTGAGGGGGTCAGTATTTTTTTCTCATTCAAAAGATGACGAGGTAAATTGAGCACCGAAACTGGCAAAATATTTTCCCTGTTCAAATTTGCGAGATTTTCTAGCCAGTTTCATATTGCTATTATGGAACAGAGCATAGCAAACAGAAGATGTCCTAGAATATGAAGTACAAGGACACAGTTCTATATACCAATACAAATGCCAGTACCTTTTATGATATACAAAGTGTACAATAGTCTTGTATACCCGTACAAACATCACATTGAGCTCCTAATAGGCATGTTCCAGCTACAGGACCTACGAACTACAAGTACTACCGGTACCGTACCAAAGAATCACTGTTGAAATGATAATAAATATATGCAAACTATGAATGTAGAGGAATTCCACATCTGTGGATATGCCATGGCGATCATGAATGTTCTTCATGGACATCATTATGTCTATCCTTCCGTCTTAATGTAACTTTCCAATCTCGGTCTCTTGAGAATTCTCCTGTCCTCATTCATTTCTTCCTCCACTTCCTCTGCCAATGCTCTCAATTCCTCCACCTCTTCCTCTTCCTCCTCCTCTTCACTTTCATCTTCTTCTTCGTCATCGTCCTCATCTCCAAGTCTAGCCTCAAGATACACAATGGTGTTGTAGTGTACTCTTTTTCGGCAGATACTGCACTCTCCTATCATCTGTGTGGCTCGGACTCCAGAAGATAATGCTGTATACACACAGTCTCCACAGTAAATGTGTCCACACGGTGTCACACAGAGCTCCTTAGGAGGGTCCAGGCAAATAGGACATTTCAGGTTTCGGAGCTTGTTGTACTCAACAGCAGGTTTTGAAGAAAGGCAGAGATCATCGCCGTCTAATATCCCCTCGCCGTCAGATCCTTGTATCTCCGGTTCGGATTCCGTGTCGTAGTCATCCAGATCTATGATTTCTGGCGGTGCTGTGGCGTTTGTTGCAGTGTCTGTAGTTGTTGGGGCATGTGGGACTGAGTCTGGAGGCTCCAGCATGTGTGTCGTCTGTTTTCACCTGTTGAGTAAGGGTGTGAAGTTGGTGGCAACCCATCATGTTCAGGTTACATGTAATCACAAATGTTGATTAAACTTTAGGTTCATGTGCATCTAAGACGCAGGACCATTTGGCTGGAGAGTCGTTTGTCTGTTACGAGTACTGGGATTGACTGTATTCTGACGGGAAAATAGTAATTGTTTAACAAACTAGCCAGCTAGAAGGATCCCACAGCTTGTACTTGCTGACAAGCAATTTGTACGGTTCCATGTCCATTTCCAAAATTATAGGTTCTCGTGAGTCTCGATCGTTAGCCAGCCTAGCAGTTTCTTGCTTGGTATTCATTTCAATGATATAAATGTATCCAACAATCTATCTTAAACTTCATCTTCGATATCGTGTTTAGAGATACACTTTGGAACACGAGTGGTGGTTATGAACAGGCTACTTTTGTAACAAGAATACATGTAATTAAGGTAGGCCAATGACAGAGTCTCTAGGCCAGGGAAAAGACTCAGCCAGTTTGATTTTCCATTTAGAAGCCAGCTTAGTTCATCTTTATTCGGAATTAATACCAACCCCACACCTTTAGGACTATCGCCAAGTTGTGCATAGCCTTGCATATCTCCTCACGCTAAATTTCACTGTTAAGGGAGAAATACTGCTGTATTCACCAGAAATTCTGTTGTGACCAGATACACCTTCCATTCCTTTTCTTTTTTTACCACTTCTGTGCTGGTATAGACCCCCTTACCAGCCCCCTAAGTCAGGTGCATTTGGGGGTGGCGCAAAAAATTCCGTGGGGGTCTCACAGTATTCATTTTAGACCAAAAAGCTATACAATTTCACCCTCCGGAAATAATTCTTCCGACTCCAGCGGCTTTGGAACTTGAAAACATTCCTCAGCGTTCCTCAGTATTCTTTGAAATTTCGGTAATTTTAGAATAAGGTTGTCGTTTATGCAAGAGTTAAAACACTTCTCCAAGCACGATACTGTAACGTGGAGCTGGAAATGTACAGCTCTTCCAGGATTTCCGGGGGTTTTGAAGATTTAGACATATATTTTCTGGTATTTTTATTAGCTGAAGTACCCCCACTCATCTCTTCTAGACTGTTCCATTCCTTTCTCTGAGTTTCGGAAATATGCAAGTTGAGGGCTGGTTGCAGATTTCATGCACATTTTTTTGCCACCTTCAGCCCCCTCAAAAGTATAATAGCCCCGGCAAAAAATATATAAACCCCCCTAGGTCCCTCTCAAATCCTCAGAATCAACCAGTTCACTCTGAGTCATTCTGAGATGGATGGTGCCTTTTATAGCCTGCTGAGATGCAGGCTGACAAGCAGACCTGTCTACAATGATACAACATGAGGACGCTTCGGCAGCAGTCTGATGACGTTGTTTACGGTGAAGAACCACGCAATGACGCATTGAAAAACATGTATGAGTGTGGAGTGCGATAGCTGCAGGTTGCGCGATAGCTGAGAAATCGGCGAGTGCAATACCGAGCGAGTACATCCTGAGCCAAGTGTCTATAAGTCCAATGGTTGACCTCTTTGAAGTGTCAATAAATCCACTGGGAGACCGCCATTAGCTGAAAATGCAATGGCCAAGAGCGAGTGTGGCTGAAATGCCTATACACTCCGTGCCTTAGTCTTACTATGAGCAAGCCGCCAGAACCACCGACATATCGAGAGACTCCATATGAGATACTCGCTTTCTCACAGGTGAAATTCCGTTTGAGATTCCTCACAGGTGAAAGTCCTGTTTGAGAGTTGAGAGAAACTCACAGGGTGAAATTCCTTTTTTGAGATACTCTGCCGCCTAGAACTGAAGAGCCAAGCTGAAATGCCAGAGCTGCCAGTTGCTGAGTAGTCGTGAAAACGACTGAGACGCCTAGAGCAAAGATCTGCTAGACAGACGCCTACAAGGTCAAAAGAGCAGTGCCAGAACCAGAGCTGAAATGCCAGTGTCAGAGCCACGAGCCAGAGCTGAAATGCCAGAGCCGTCACCGATAAGTCCAAAGAGCAATGAGTGTGTTTGCAGAGCCAATGCCTTGAATGAGCTAGAGCCAGCATAAGTCCAAAGAGCAGCAGTCAGAGCCAATGAGTCCAAAGAGCAATGAGAGCCAGAACATTAGCCAGAGTCATCGAACCAGAGCTACGAGCATGAGCCTGTGAGTCCAGAGAGCAGTAAGCGCCAAACGCCGATGAGCATAAGTCCAAAGAGCAGCGCATTTTACGAGCCACTAAGTCCAGAGAGCATGAGCCGTTTCTCATAAGTCCAAAGAGCAGAGCCATCCATCCAGGCAGAGCCAGTGAGTCCACAGATRCAATAAGAGCCAAAGCCGGAGTGCCASTAAGTCCAMAGAGCAATAAGAGCYATYATGACAAAGAGCCAGGGCTAACGCCAAGGCCAGTCTTTCAGGAGTAGGCTGTCGAACCTCACAGAGGAGTAGACTGACCGAACCTGCTTATTTAGTTGAGAGGAGTAGGTGAAATTCCGAACCTCTGGGTTAATAAATCATGGACCATAGAGTCCCACCCAAATCTGAACTTGTAGAATTGAGATTTTATTGTAGAATTGTAACCTGTATTTTTTATTTTTTATTTTTTATTTTTTATTTTTTATCTTTTTATGTTTATTATATTTTTTTATGATTTTTTGACATTTATTTCTGTAACATCATGCTTTGGCGGAACATGAATTTTCGTATAAAGTACGTACTCCAGTTTTAAATATGACACTCTAAAATAAATTAACTAAAAATACCCACTTACCCGTACCGGTACTAGTTTCCATCTTCTTCACCTTCCACTTCAATGTCTTTACCGTCCTCTTCATCACCTTCAACATTACCATCTTCTTCATCTCCACCTTCAGCATCAATATCACCTTCTTCTTCTTCTTCTTCTTCTTCAAACTCCTCTTACTCAGTGGGGTACAAATACTCGTCACTATCTTGTGTGAAGATCCTCCTTCTTGTACGCCGTACTCTGCCACCTCGTCCTGATAAAATCGATTGTAAAATGGTAACACTTCAGCTCACCTGCTGACACTCCAGACATGTAAATAGTCTGATATTGAGCTTCAGACGGAAACTTGTACGCCCTCATCGCCTCAAGATCAACAACCCCTACTGGTTTGTTATGTTCTTCACAAACCAGATATCTAGAATGTCTATCATCTTGTTTGAGAGTTGAACACCAAGGAATGCGTCCCAAACTAGTACTATCTCCAACTCGATCTTTATGGCACGTGACTTCAAATAACTCCTCGTCCTTGAAGAAGTAAAACTTGCCCTTGTAGACTCCAGCATGGTATAGACACTGATGACACTGTTGTCCTATTAGAAAGTGTGGAAGCTCAAGCTTGAGTTCCTGGTTGATATATCCCACCCAGTTACTTTGCAGGGCATAAGCAAATAAATGTGGACCTAAGAGGTACGATTTAATTTCGCGATGGACAGCATTGATATTGTGCATCTCGGCCCTTTTGTTGACACGCTTCAAGTCAGATACCTTCGAAAAGTAAAACTGGGATGTGTATTTACGATCTTCACGCACAATCAGAACCACAGCAAGTGTATCTCTGTTCATGTAGATGTGTAAATTATTATGTTGAGGAAAATCTTCAAATAAATACTCTCCAACTGTGATAGGAGTGCGAACCCTGCGATGTTTTCCTATATCCCAATCAAGCTGGCTTTCAGTTAAGTCGACTCTTTTCATACCGTAGTCAACATCCATTATTCGAAGCCCTCGATCGTTGAGCCTCACACCGACATGAGTATTCGTCTCCAGGTTAACACCGTAGCCGAGTCTCTCGTCACTGATCATATTTCCGCCTAGAAAGCAGTTGAAATCGTCAGGTAAGGGTGTGTTTTCAGGTTCAGGGGTCAATTCAATAATTTGTAAAGCTGGCGAAGAAGACAGGTACCGTTTAAAGCCACCCAAAGTCATGTCAGCTTCGTACCATGGACAGAGGCGTTTGAACTCAGCAAAAAGATAGTCCTGAAACAGAGAAGTGAAGTACGGCTCAGAATAGCACAAACTTATCAAATCCACAGCTTCCAGATTGACTCCAATCCTCCACCAGATTTCAAACGGCACTTCTTGCCTTTGCATGTTGTGTGGTGTGAGATGAAAACTTAATTTGCATAATCTCACCATGAGGTGTAAGGCCGGAGTGGGGACTTTTCACAAATAATTGGAATAAATATAGAAAAATGGGAAAACGACTAAGAGTGAGTAAAGCGGGATTTACGTAATATATATATATATTTTTTGTTACAAAATCTCGACCAGTATGGTGGAACACAACCAGGTTTATTCTTCTAGATTAAAGGTGTAATTAAATGTCATCTGAAGAGCTCCAGAGATAAATCTAGACATATAAGCAATATTACAGAGCCATAATTCTCTGTTAAATCAATGTAGTACTCCCTTGCGTTCAACACAGTACTACTTCAGTCTCTAGTTGCTGCGACAGGGCCAGCACGGCTTGTGCAAGTTATGAGGGAGGAGAGCTACGATACTCCAAGAGTTTACTGTTTACTATAAATTGCTATATATCTACAGGAGAGGTATGTAAGAGTGGTATCATGAACACGAGGGTATCTCAAAGCTTTGAACAGAGGCGCCTTCCCACACCTGCAAGGGCAGAAGCAGACTTTGCAGCAGCAGCAGCCACAGAGTAGAGGGGAGCAAAGGCACAGGTAGTTCCAGAAGAAGTATCAGAAGAAGCAGCAGCTGAAGAAAGAGCTGAAACACTCAAATAACGAGCCCAGAAATACAAACGGGCAGCAATTCCCCTGTAAACGACCTTGTCAGCAGTTAACCGAGCCTGAAGACAAACTGCCAGTGGCCATATCAGCAAAAGAAAAGGGCAGCAATCCACTCTGCTGGTATATGACACAACAGCTGGTGTATAGCCGCAGAAATGGACTTGAGTTCATACAGAAAGCAGTGACAGTGGGAAAAGAGCTGGAGGCACGAGAGAAGAACCAGAAGGCACACCATAAGACGATTCAGAAAGAACACCAGGCGAGATGAAGATGAAAGCAGAGGCGGAAGCAGTACCACAAGAAGGTGCAGAGACCTAACTGGAGCCAGAGACAGAAGACTCTCTAGTAGAAACAGAAACAGAAGGCAGCAGAAGGAGACTGGCTTACTCTTTCCAGCCTCCTCTGGTTTCGCTTAGGAGGAGACACAGTACAGTAGGATTGCTGTTTCAGTAGGGAGGTTGGGGTAGGTATTTAAGGTGATCTGGCTTAATACTGTTTAAGGTGACCTGACTTAATACTGATTAAGATGAACTGGCTTAATACTGATTAAGGTGAACTGACTGGATTAAGAATCAAAACAAACCCCCAGGCTATATATACCTCCCAAGTCCCCCCTTACCTCTCTTCTTCTTCTTCTTCTCTAGTGCGGTTCGACACAAACAACAAGGCCTATCTTGGCATGTCTTCTGATCTTATGAGTACTATAGATCAGAAACATGGGC
>BCKF01000005.1:2685135-2743614 GCA_001600515.1 Yarrowia sp. JCM 30694 | reverse complement strand
CTTCAGAGGATGCCCTGCGACCGCCTACTGGTACTAAACGAGGGTCAAAACATGGAGTTAAGACTAGAACAGTGCAACCACGTGTGGCAAAATCTAAAACTCCCTATGCCAAAAAGACGCCCTCTGTTTTGATTAAAAAAAAGCCGGCAAGTAACAAGGAAAACGTCCGAGCTCCCCGGCAAGAGCCGACACTAGGGAAGGAGCCAAAGCGCAAGCCTGGAAACCCCAGAACTGTGTATACCTGCCGCAAATGCGATGATTGCCCCGTTTCGGTGACGATTACTAAGCTGAATGGAAAGTGGTGTGTCAAGCATCCAAAAGTCACCCTTGACCATAACCACCTATTTGGCCCAACCTATCTATAGCGAATATGTATGTCTACAACACATTACTACAACTGTCTGTACCGTACAGTACAGTCTACTATCCACTTGTATTTTTGCATGCCATTTATAAACTGCAGCTCGGAGAAACATTGCTAGGAACAGCTTTTTTCCCCTTGAAATGATTAAAATGTTTTCCAATTTTCGGCTGAACTGTGACTCCAGAGTTCCTCCCAAAATTAATTTTAGTATTTTGCCAGAAATTCGGCTGAACTGTGAGTTCACAGTTCCTCCCAAAATCAACTAATATATTTTGCCAAAAATTATGTTGAACTGTGAGTTCACAGTTCCTCCCAAAAGCAACTATAATATGTTYCTARAAATTCTGYTGAACTGTGAACTCACAGTTCTTCCCAAAAGCAACTATAATATGTTCCTAAAAWTTCTGCTGAACWGTGARMTCRCAGTTCYYCCMAAAGCAACTATAATATTTTGCCAAAAATTCTGCTGCACTGTGAACTCACAGCTCCTCCCAAATATTTTAAAATGATTTTGTCGGCTGGACTACACAGCTTGCCCGAATGCATATAGTTTTTTTAAGGGTAAATAATCTATTGTAGAATAAAAAAGTACAGTTATTTCCCTAGAATAAAAAAAAAAAAAAAAAAAACAGTACCTGGTAATTTGTTTTTTTTACAGCTTTTTTGTTAGATAAGTAATTTTTAGAGGTTACTGTTTGACGAAATCCAATTTGCACACTTCTCTAAATGTCAACAAACAGCCACAGCCTGGTTGTGTCATATATTTCAAGAATGTTTCCTAAACCAAGCTCAAACGGAATGTTGCAAAGGACGGTGTGCTGTACAAGTAGGCCCAGCACCAACACCCAATAATGCTGACCCCCTTTGGGTACGGACTAACAAAAGATTCTGTGAGTACAAAGAGTCTAGATGGCAGAACCATCGTCACATCTGTGTTCCGACTAGTATTACCTGAGATAAGTTCATTTGAAGTTTGGAACTCCATTTTGTATGGTAAATTAAAGTCACCCAAGGAAGCTTACAGTATTGGGTGTTGGTGCTGGGCCTGGGCCTACTGTATCTTCACCTCCTAGCCTACAAAAGAGTTAGCTAGTGGATAACCCAACCTGACTAATATATGGTACTTCTTCAGGGGGCAACTACGGTACCGGCAAAGTATAATACACAGCTTAGAGTCGGTACCAACACTCCCCATCATCACTAACGTCTTTTCCCGTTATACTTGGGGTATTACCTCATCGTTTAAACACCAAGACACGCGGGAGAACTTGATAGTGTAGTTATGTCGACATGAGTAACTTAGTTGAATACAGTAAGTAGGGAGGGACATTGCCAAGTTTAACTATTCAGTTAACTTAGTGGAGGACTTAGGGCAAAAGACATCAACTGGGTAGGAACGGTTTACGGTGAGAAATGYAGTATAGTGAGTTACTTATCGGTGTACTGTGCCGACACAGTACTTGTAGGAACATTGGTATACTGTTAGTGAGCTTCCTGAGTGAGTGAATGATGGTACCAGTATGGTACATACGGTACGCTACAGTACTGTACAGTACATACCAAATAGAAACAGTGCCTGTACCCATATAGGAGTCATAACTTGCTTTTAACAGTGTCGCACAGAGCATTCGAAACGGTACAGGTTTAATACTTACTCCGGGAAGTATTATCAACTATCTGGATTGATAACTCTAAGTGAAATAGTTAAACATTACGGTTCTCAGGTTTGCACTCTGGGACATGGGGGCTAACCAAGCGAACACATCAGGGTGGTATAATGCTAAACAATTGTTTTAAATAACTCCCCCAGGAATATTGTGTAGACAACAGGCTGTTTACACGTTCTCGGCCTACTTAGTTTTAGCTTTTGCCACCTTTAGTTTGCGCTATTCTCTTTGTTTGGAAGGTGCAGAAAGAGTGGCCATATATGCGAGTTTTCAAAAAAAATGGTATCCTTCGTACTACTCAACCACTATTGACGATASGAGCGGGAAAGTAGCTCTACATGATACTTTCAGATGTGTTTCATTTTATCACCGGGTTTTATATTGATAGTCTCTTCATCACCATTTGTTATGTATTTTACAATCTTTTTTTTTGTAATTAATTAAGCTCCTCCGTTGCATAAAACCTTTTTTTTCTGCATGTTTCTTTGTTGTGGTGGGTTAGGATGGTATCTTTATAGTGAGTCTCAGGTAAAAAATATTTTAAAAAATAGTTTGAAAAATAAGTGAAAACGAGCATATTCTTTGAGAGCTCGTTAATCGGCTGCTATTCATTTCCTTGTCTTATAACAAGCCCAAAAGAGAAGTGTGGAGAGTCCCAATTAGTACGAAAACTTCCAAATTCGGATTTTTTGTTTGTGGCAAAATCTCCACAAATGTTTCAGACATTGCCCAATTGAGACATGTGACCCATTGTAGCACACTTCTCCAGCTCCAGAAAATGGTCCGATATTCTTTACGACAGAAATTATTATTCCTGAGCTCTGAGGGGATGTGGAGTGTGGGGATGTTGAATAATAGGTAAAGCGGAGGTAGTGGAGATGTGAAGAGAGAGTGTGTAATAATATACCCTTTGGAAAAGATCTGGTGAGTGTGTGTGTGATAATATACCATTTGACCTAGTTGTATGATGTCATTCTATAACTGTTAGACAGTATGCTTGTCCAATAAAAACACTGCAATTAGTAAAATCACGTGACTTAGACCCTGACACACCTTACTCAGACCCTTACTTCTCATATTGTCCTTCTAGAAGCTCATCCAGCGCAAAGTAATTTGCTCATGCGCTGAGCCTTCTCTGGAAGTTGTAGACGAGATAAGAGATACAAAGAGTGTCTGAAGTCAAGTGCACCAGTGCAGGGTCTGGAGATGTGCTGTATGGACTGATGTATAACAACAAAAGTGCATGATCATCATGTGGTTGAGATGAGCTCAGTTCGCTTATGAGATTGGTGGGTCATTTTGATGAGTCAAACGAGGTGTCATTTTGACTAGTCAAATTGATGTGTCTAAAGATAATCAGTCTGTCTGTATAGCACACACATAATAGTCTACCCTCTTTACACAACATGCAGAACAATCTATTGTTGTGGAGCTAAGGTTTGTCAAGGTCCCAACGTGTGCACGACATCGCCAGCAACTTTGAATCCCCAGAAAAGACGGAAAAGCTGGATTTGGATGAGCGAGAGCGGTATCGGTGTTAGCCAGGTGATGAAGCAAAAATTAAACAGAAAAAAATCAGAAAAAATCAGGAAAAATCGGAAAAAATCAGGAAAAATCAGGACACGCTTAAAAGTGGTTCCTATGACTCAGCCCTTTAATGCTGAATTTTCTGGAATTTCTTTTCCATTTCTTTTCAATTTCTTTCGATTTTTTGGCATTATTTTTTCTCAATTGAAAGCAAAAGCCGTCAGGTGAGACCCTGCCGGATGTCAAGGGATGTCAACCGGATAGACGGCTACTGAAAAAGCCTAAAGGTTATTTTTTCCGATTGGGTGTCCATTGTTCCGCAAACCCTAGCCATTGTTGGGGAACTCTATTGTTGCACTAATGCCATTGTCTGTAGTCGAGGGGTATAGAGTTGTTGGACTAGTCAGGTTGACAGGTCAGTTTGGTGTTGCAGGGTGCATTTTTGCAGATGACTTGAGTGCAAGTGCATCTTGAACCGAGTGACTCAGTGGGTGGAATAATATTAGTGAAAATAATATTCAAATAATAATAAATAAAATAAAATCAATTCACAATATTAAACCCTCTGTATGTTTTTAGACAGACAACAGCAGTATCACCCTACACACACAGCTCGTATTATTATCTACTTGCTTCCGTTGATTTACACCTC
Organism: Yarrowia sp. JCM 30694; assembly: GCA_001600515.1. Taxonomy (NCBI): domain Eukaryota; kingdom Fungi; phylum Ascomycota; class Dipodascomycetes; order Dipodascales; genus Yarrowia; species Yarrowia sp. JCM 30694. Next base: position 2,739,404 of record BCKF01000005.1, on the reverse strand, counting down.
GTAGCGGTGCTGGACCCGCATAAAATTCAATTTCCGGAAATGTCCAAAGAAGTAATAAAACGGAAACAAAGAAAAACGGGCTATGCGTTTGGTACATGGCATTATCAGACATGAATCGGTTTCATCAAGGTGGTGGAATGGGTGAATACAGAAAATCGTTGGAAAAAACAAAAAAATAAAATACTCAAAAATAAAAATAAATCCTCAAAAATACCTCTTGTAAATACACCCTTCTTGATTTCACTCTGACCATGCTTTACAGACGCTACTTCACCTGTTAAGCTAGAGTGGAGACCGCTCATGCATATACCGCGGTAAACTTGAGGTGCGTATTCGCAGAGAAAGTTATCTGATGTTAGTACAGTGCAAATGCAGTTCAATATGGGCACTTTTTTCTGTGATAAAAAGAAAAACAAAAAAAAAAAAAACAGATCGTCTTTTTGTATCGACTCAGTGACTGCTTCGTACTCGGTGGTCCTAGCGGACCACCTCATGCACCTCTTTCGGTAATGCAACCACGCTGGGGCGCAGCAGGGTTGTAGAAGGGTATTGATGTTTGCATGTACCAACCGGCTTGAATTCGGTATGCTGTTGCTTCGAATTGTAGAAGAAGGCTTGTAAGTAATTATCAGTTGCTGTAGAAGAGAAACAACAGCCTACAGTATGTACGAGACAATCATTGCTTTGGTACTATAGGTTTACTTGAAGGGTAGTAGTTTGGTAGCATAGTGGAAAGTTAGTCTATAGCATACTCACACTACAGTACTCTCAGATCAGTACGGTATTTTACTGTAAGTTAGTTAGAAGTCTACTCACCCGTAGCTACTGTATCTGTTATCAACTGGATAGTGCCCTAGGTGCTGACTGGACTATTGAAATTTACTCAGCCTACTTTTTGATACTTGTAGTGATGATGAGGTTCACCTCAGTCAGAGCTTTATGTAAGTAAGCTCCTAGTGGATACATTCTACAGTAGGGTACTGTACGTTAGCATACACACACTACAAGTACTTGAGTAGCTGTATCCGTTATCAGTACAGTTGTTAGAATACTCACACTGGGTTATCTGTTACCATGAGGATAGTACTGTAGTGTATTACATGTCTGCTATCATCAGTACAGTATAGCACCGTACAGTACTGGTATGGTCTGCTAGCATCTTCTCACATTAATTGACTGTTAGTTTATTCAACAGTATAGTACCTTCTGTTAGCTCACACTGGGTTATCATCAGTATGGTCTATTATCAGTCCACTGTACTCATACTACTTGACTCCTTACCATGATAGTACCATCTGCTAACATAATCACACTACTTGAATCTCAGTTATCATAACTACAGTCAGTCTACTGTTCGCTCTTTTTTTTTTTTTTTTTTTTYTTTTTTTTTTAATTCATTACTAAACTCCATTAGTACGAGCAACCAGAGTCTTGAATTTTGTATAATCATGATATTACCGTCTCCTAACATAATCACACTACTTGAATCTCTGTTATCATAACTACAGTCTGTCTACTTGGTTTTCTTTTTTTTTTTTTTTTTTTTTTAATTCATTAATCCCACCCTATAAATACATGTTAGCATACCCCCCTTCACTCAACTCCTGGTCACAAAGGAATAATATCCCTGTGGACTCGTCCATCTCAGCTGACTCTCTTCCACATCTTCGATTTCACTCTCTGAAGCTGGAGAAGACGGAACAATTCTCGAAGTCGGCTTCTTCACCACCTTTCTCGCCTTTTTCACCTGAACAATATCGTGAACCAGCTTCATGTGTCGTTTGAGCGAGTCACATCGTCCAAACCGTCTTCCACAAGTCTGACAGGGAAAATTGAGGTCTGAATGTTGAGATTTGGTGTGTCTATTTTTCTCAGATCTGGTTGAAAAACCCACAACACTCCAAGGACAGCTTTTTTTTTCACATTTGCTTTTTCTCATAAGTCCATGTGAATCAAAGTGAACAGCCAGTTCAATCATTGTTCTGAACGAAAGAGGTTTTCCGTTATGATGGCAGTTTGTGCAGATGAAAACTCCTTTTTTCGTGTGACAGGCCTTCTCCCACATTTCAGGACAAGCATGCAACTGAGCTACAGCTGATTCAGGGTCTGTAGGAAGAAGAGGAGTTGAATGAGGTTTTTGGGCAAGAGAAACGTTCTGAGGGAGGATATCTTGAAAATCTGAGAGGGTTAAAACTCCGTTTACAAGTTCGGAACTCGATTTCGGAGTAGGAGGTTCACTTTGAAGCTCCACCTTCTCCAACAAAGGAGTGTATGGAATAGTGGTAAACAAAGGAGGATCCAAATGGGGCTGATCAAGCATCGGAGAAGGATACTCTTCACCGGAAAATTCACTCGAAGGCTCTTCACTCTGAGCAAACAAATTGTTGTGAATTTCGGGATCGGAAAATTCAGGAGAACCGAAAGAAGAGCTTCCCATGAACGGATTGGAGTCGTTCAAATTCTCGTAGGCATGAGCAGGGTACGGACCAGGTCCATTGGCAGCAAACATATCATAAGGAGCTCCATAATAGCCATCATAAACATCATATTCATGATAGGCCAAAGTACCATAGTCTCTTCCATAGTAGTCTGTGTTGGGCTTGAACAAGCCAAGATTGGTGATGGCGTCTTGCATTGCGTGTGAGTGGTGTGTGTGATGAGTCGGGTAGACTAGTCAGGGAGGAGTATATATATATAATCGGTGAGGTTCGCCGGAATTTGGCTTTAGAATTACGAGCTGATATGATAAAGAAAGTTGAGGACAAGGGGATAATAAAAGAGAAAATAAATAAATAAAGAAAAGAAAATGTTCTCAGTACTTTTGGGGGTTTAATAGTGGAAAACGGCGTTCAGGAGTGCTCTGGATGCTTCCTACATGCTCAAACAACTATCTGGAATCCTCCAAAACACACCAATCACTCAGTACTTGATCGCGCACATTTTTACCCGTTTGTTCGTTTACAGTCGGATCTGCACGGCTATGTGCATATGCAGCGCCATGTGCATATGCACGCGAAAACGCAAAGTGGGCGCGTGGAAACGCAAAGTTGGGAATCGCAAAGTGGACGTGCATACTGGGGAGTCAAGTGGGGTACCCAATGGGGCCATGGTTGTGTTCACCTGAACTTCAGTCCGATTAGTGCGGCAGAAGATGCCTCTCTTCGGCCATGTTTCATTAAGCTAAATGGGGATTGGTGAAAATTAAACATAAAATAGGAAGAGATTTAAACATAAAATAAGGTGAATTCAGACACCTAAAAGTGATGATATGATGAGGTGGAAATTTTAGTCGTGTGCTGTGCTAACTCAGCAGACTCCGTTATTCCGTGAAATAATTTATTTATTTTTATTTAATTCTTTTTATTTAATTGTTTTTTATTTATTTATTTAATTCTTTTTTTATTCAATTATTTTATGTTTATTAATATTCCGGTCATACCCCATTAGATCACCTGTCTCACATTAATATCCCTATCACCCTGCCTCAACTGTTTCATATCTCTTGTTTATCGATATTCATGCCACAACATCTCCACACAAAAAAAAAAAAAAAGTTGGCAAAAAAAAGTTGGGAGAATAAAAACAAAGACCTGCTCAAGCGTACTTGTACATAATTAAACGCAGTTTATCTGGGGTGAAATCGTGAAAACAATATATCACATAACTGAATATGATATATATGTTTTATATTTTATATATGTTTAGACTTACAAACCGTTATCTGTCACTCACCTGTCACCTCTAAAATACCTCGGCTGGTACCTCGGCTCCACATGTCTTGGATGTGCAGGTTTACATTGTCGTAAAGGTGACCGTTATTTCCGATAACGTCACGTGACCTTGAGTACAGCAGAAAACAAATATAAAATATCTTTAGAACATAACATAACAAAACATAACATGTGCCACATCCACTTCCTCATTCACTCATTTCCCTATCGCACATCCCAAACAGGAAATGTCTGAAACTGGAGAACGAAACCGGGTACGATACGGGGTAGCCACAAACTCCCAACCATTGACAAAACCACTTTAAGACACCTGATCCCCTCAGAGTTCAAAGTTACCACCTGCATTGCAGGCTCGCGGCAAAGTGCAGGATGCATAAGCGTAGATTGGGACTGATACAGAGATCCACCCGGGTTTCCGGCGGGCTCCAGTCATCTGAAACTCAGCCGTTATTCCATGCTCATGTGCACCTGCGGAGCCACTAAACCCGCATGTTTCGCACCCAGACGCCGGCATTCATCTCCAGTGCAGGTGCATGCGCCTGCAAAACCAATGCGAGATGGAGCCGAAGGTGCTATGCCGGTCACCTGTGCGATCTCGTTACTACATGGTCCGTGTGGAGAAGCTGCAGATTGTATAATATGGCCAAAATATGACCAATATACGACTCAAATAATATACTCTTGTGGGTCTGAATAATAGTTGTGAGGGGCTGCATATTTTGGAGAAAAATACGAGGGAAAATTGAAAGCCATTGTCAAGCTTCATGGCATTGTTGTTTTCATTTACCCGGCACTGTCCAATCATGCAGGGATAGAATAAACTCTTTCATTTGAAAGCAAATGGACAGATAAGGTTTGCAGCCGGCAGACGTAACACCGTGAGCCCATGAGCCAGGTGATACAGATGGTGGGGTAGAGAGTGCATGATCGCGTTTCAGGTGGTGGTTAGTTACAGCAGGTTTTGAGGGTGTTCCAGGTGGATTTGAGAGTTGTCGTTCGGTCAGCAGGTAGCTGTCCGTCTTGCTACCCCACCAACCCACTTATCCGCAATAATATCTCCTATTCCGTGAAGTGTCTCACTTCTACAATATTTCACGAAATATCGAGCCCGTGCGTGTTTATGCAGACCTGCATATTAACCGTGCATAAGGTTCGCACCACTGTACATTCAAGGCAAACCCAGTGGCTGGTGTGTACTGGAGTAATGGGGCCAACCCAAGACGATGTAGATGAGGTCATACCACAAAACATGATACACACAAAAGAACACGAGAGAACCACTATCGGATGAGATTACGAGTGTTATCACCTGCCACAAATCCACCTGCCACAAAACAGCTGTCTCACTTTTTGTTTTGGGTTCGCGGGCTCTGAAATTAATCTCAGTCTCTTCACGTGCCTATCTCCACATGGCTGAATGCATGGTCACGTTTTCGTGGTCGGCGTATTCCGACGTCTCACGTGATGTACAGTCACCCATACAAACACAAACACCCCCGCCAAGCCCGTACACATAGTCTCACAGATATTATTTTAGTGCGGATCTAAGCGCATAAATACGAGATGCTAAAAGTTTATCCCATAGCAAACGAAGACAGAAATGAGGAGAAACCAAAGGGAAAAAATAATAATAATGCACATAAACACTTTCCTCACGTGATGGCTCGTTTCTGGCTCAATCAGGCTGCTTATAGGTTCGCAAAAAAAATCTCCCGGGGGCGAGTCGAACGCCCGATCTCAAGATTACAATTTAACCATTACAGTCTCGCGCCTTAAACCAGCTTGGCCACCGGGAGCGGAATTTTCTGCTCGAAAAAAGTGAACTTTCAATATACCCGTAAATCTCATTTTTTGCGCGGAAATCGGTGTTCCGGGGGGATATTCGACGTTTTTTGAACGGTATCTGATTCTACGACGTTTTCTTACTACGATAAGCTTTTAATATCACTCATTTTACGCAGGTATGACGTGCTACGGACCGTCGACAGAAAGTTCATTTTAAGAATTTGTGGCACGGTGCGAAAAAACGTTTCATTATACGCGACATGAAAACGTGAAAAAAAATATATAAAAAATGAAATACGACCGGCAAAGCTTAGTAGCCACCTGTATGTTTCAGATAATGCAGAAATATCGCCCAAAAATTAAACCCTGAGCAGGGGGTGGGCGTGTAAAGTGCCCCTAAAAAAGCACCCCGGATTGGTACCTTGTCTTAACTGTAGTGTCTCAAACACACTGTAGTGTTTAATCCCCACTCTAATGGTTGGCAGAGTATTTGTTGACTCATCTTTTATCTAAACAATCTGAAGATCAACACCTTGTCTAATGATCTACAATTACGACGATTACGACGAAAAAGAGGTACATTTGAAAGCGATTTTAATAGTTTAATGTATCTTTTTTGAATCAAAAAACAAAAAGAATAGGGAGACAATCTAATCAAGATCTTTGTCTAATGATCTACAGTGTATATGTAGTTAAGCGTATACACTGTGGCAGTGTATCTTGTGGCTACTGTTAATATGAGCTAGGTCACGTGACTTGTTAGTAAGCTAAAAGACACCCGAGATAGCTACTTGTTGAATGAAACCTTTACATGATTAGTAACTCACTGGTTATGGTATGGAACATGCTACTGTCTACAGTCATATAACATGGAAGCATTCTGATAAAGAGACAATTAATTTTTGTCTGAACGTACTGATACCTCCAGTGAAGCAATATGTAAGTCGTCAGCTTCAAACGTCTAGAAATGTGTTTGCTGGATGAAAAAAAGGTCTAATACCAGTAGTAACTATAACTTCAGTCTACTCAAAAACACTGTAAGGACTTTACAGTGATGAGTAACTCAGTCTTGCTGTAGTTACTTTTCGATTAGTTGCAATAGTGATTTTGTAGAAAGTGTAGTTGAAGAGATAACAGAAGGGTAAGTGGTCGGTACTATCAACGGTGGTACCCTCCGCGGTATATATAACATCCAGTACAGTTCTTGGACCGGTAGAGCTTAGTAAAATAATAACGTGGCTCGTCTCTTAGGCTCGATAAATGCTGATGGACACTCCAGTTACACTCAGTTACACTTTGTTAAGCTTTTGGGAGGGGTGAAGTAAGTTTCAAATGTCAAGTAACAGAGGAACTTTGAAGGGGTATGACTTGGAATTTGTACTGCTATGACGTGATATTATTGTGTAATCTGTAATTTTACCCTTCAATTGGTGTATTTCAAAAAACCTCATGTTCGGGGAGTGTCTGGAACGTGTAAAAGACACCCCCAGAGCACTTTTTTTGTTGACAATTTAGTTAACCTTAAGTAAACGCCCATTTGCTACAAGATCTAAATCCCCGCTGACAGTACCGACCACTTATTGTCAGTAACTGTTGTTCATAGGCCTCTATACAAGTAACAGACAGGTGGTCCATAGAGTCCTATATATTGTACTCCAACTGTACAAGAATGCTGCTCTTTGGTGATACAATCAGGTAAGAGCATTCACCTAATATCGTCACTAACAAGAGGACAATACCTCAATGAAAACTCACACCACATCACCCAAAGCCATATTCAAGCTGATTCTGGATACTGCAGTATACCTTTCATATGAGTACACCTTTCATGTGAGTATTTATGGAGCTCTAAGGAACAGCTGATTTATTGGGATTGAAGGCAAGATGAGAGCACTGCTATTTGTTGTTTATCATCAATTTATTCAGTTATAAGTGTACTGTAAATATACTTCACAGTACAGTAGCTACCATAGTAAATGCCAGAGACCCATATTGTATTATTGGTTGAATCAGGTGTTCCATGCTGCTCAACCTATCTATAGTGGTATTGTAAAGTACGGCACCGTACAGTTTGTCCACTCTCCATATGAAATGTGGATCAAAATTGGCCTCATGACGTACTTAATAAGTCACCTGGTACCCCTCATGCACAGCGATAGAGGGATTATGCACACCTCGAATTAACTTGGTGGAGATGAGATGGCTTGAAAGTGATTCCATCAACTAATGGACACCACCACTGTGTGTAGAATCGCGTGCTGATTCCAATGATACTAGTTACGAGTCTCCCAGACCTCTGTGGCGTTGTGTGGAGGCCCTACGATTTAGGTACGGTGACATGCCAAGTGTCGTTTGCTCTTAGACAATGCCAATTAGTTTATATAAAGCAGACATTGCTCCTTCTAGCTTGATTACAGTACGTACTTCCAGCACTGCACTCAACCTACCTATAGTAGCTATCGTGCCATACTTGTAGACAGCGCTTTTTTACTTCAAGGGAAATGCATGGCTATATATTAGGCAGTTTTCTAGACTAATTCATGAGGTGCAACCTTTCGAGCTTCGCTCTCAATGTCGCACTACAAGTAGAGATACGCGCAATCTCTCGAGCTTCGCTCTCGATCTCGCGCTGCTCCGAAACTCACCATTCACAGCAAAACACAAACCCACTCCCCCCTCCCTCCATACAAGCGGCATGGCGCAGTGGAAGCGCGCAGGGCTCATAACCCTGATGTCCCTGGATCGAAACCAGGTGCCGCTATGTTGACGAACAGTAAATTTTTTTTGTTCACCAAGTGGTGAGAGCAACAGGTAAACGAGTTTTTCTTTTTCTAAATGATCTGGTGACTTCATTACAGTAGATATTACAGTAGAAACGACTTCTAGCCTTTGGTCATACTTGTACCTGATTATGGGAGATCAAGTACTGTATCAGAACTTCAGCTTTGTTGAACTGTTGTAGATAGAAAGATGTATTATTGAAAGCAATTGAATGTGTATGTTACTGTAGACCGTCAGTAAATGTCTTCTTTTTTACCCTTTATTTGTGCAGCATGTAGATGTTCAGTTTTGTTCAGACTCTACAGAAGAACCAGGAGCCCTGTTTTTTTAATTGAGTGAAGTCATATGCAATTCTGACTCATTATTTTTATTTGACACACTTTTAAAGTCATTTTAATATCCTCTTCACTCCTTACACCTCCTTCATTAGACACTTACGTACATATACCCAGCCTAATTAAGCATCCCAATCTGAGCCCTCTTTTTTCACGAAAACCTTCTTCCTACTCAAACTAACACATGCATCGGATACCCTGAAACTCCCCCTTTCTATCCATACACCTCTCATATCCCCACCACACTCACTTCTTCAGATATCTCACTTTTTTTTTTAATTCTGAAGATACATTAAGCTATTTCTCCCCGTAGGGGTTTATCTAAATAATCCCGTCCAGGGCCAATTTACTCGCGTTTTTTTTAATTCTGAAGATACATTATCACGCGATTTTTTTTTTTAATTCTGAAGATACATTAAGCTATTTCTCCCCGTAGGGGTTTATCTAAATAATCCCGTCCAGGGCCAATTTACTCGTAAATATGTTCTTCTTCTCTCGCATTCGTAGTCGTAGTCGTGGTCGTACTCGTAGTCGTTCTGTGGGATGTCAGATCTGCACTTTTCGCGGCTGACTAAGCTTCTCCGGGGGTGCCCCCAATTTTTTTCGAAAAAATCACGAAATTGGGCGTCTGGTGTAGTTGGTTATCACATGCGCTTAGCATGCGCGAGGTCCCCGGTTCGATTCCGGTGTCGTCCATTTTTTCCCATACGGAAAATACGTTTTTTTTTTCAATACGAAATACCTATTTTTTGCATGGCGAATGCTGTATACACCGGAGTTACTGTACGTCTTGCTAATGGTAACTCTTTATTCTTGGTTATATAAATAAGTCCTCACTCAGGACTGTGCTCATTTGAGTATAGAACTCCAGGAGGTACAGTATAGACACTCCTGTATAAATAGTGGTTTGAGACACGCGTGAAGTCGTATCACAAACCGTTAGTAACTGCTTAGTCAGCTCAACTGATTATTCAGGTGTTTTTTTTTTTTTTTTTTTTTTTTCTTTTTTTCCCCTAAATCCCCTTGTTCGTCACCAAAAGCATGATATTAATCGTCAAAATCGTCGCAGCTGACAACCAAACGAGTCCTGTGGAAAACGCGCCACTCACAACCCTGCTCTTCTGTTTAGCGTACCCCGTAACCGTATGAATATACGTTCTGGCAGCTCCAAGGATGGAAAAAAACGTGAGTCCGATGAAAATGTAGCCGAAAACCAACGTGGCATTGCGTTCAAAGTCATTCTGATCACTTACAATGCCTACCCTTTCATAAGAAATGAACTGGGGAGTGACATGTTGGTCTAGGATACTCGAATTACTAGTGCTTGGAGTAACACTTCTCGCTCGCGAAACATGCACAAACCGAAAATTCAGCAGCATAGTAGCAGCAGCTGAACCCATAGCGATAGCCAGTTTGATCCAGGCGAGATAAGTTCGTTCGTTGGCACATAAATCTCTGACTTCCGAAGTCTGGTTGGCCATGATGATGGGTTTATGCCAAGGGTGTTTCCAGAAGAAATGGTACCCTGAGACCTTGGTGAGGTCGATTTGCTGCGCCGGAGTGTCTGTACTGGTGGTTACTGATCTCATGTTGAGAGTTGAGGTGAAAGTTGGAGAGTGAAATTTAGCGTGTTAAGAGTCAAACAAAGCCACACTTTTTAGGTTTCATTTCGGTTCAGGGAGGAAGATGATGGTAGAGGTTGTGAGGGTGTAGGGGAGGTTTTGAGGGTGGATTTGGATTCCGACGGGGATTTCGAGCAGATATGTTTTTTCAAAATCCATTTTTTCGTGGTTTTTGGGCGGTTTACAGACACGTGAAAAAGCTGACATCATCTCACCCTGAACTCTATCGAGCGGGAATGTGCAGTTCGGGATAAGCGAGTTTGAAAAGAAAAATATTAAGCGAGTTTTTCAGAGAAAAGTGGGTCATGTGATCGGTTGGAATACGATAGTACATTATTGTCCAGGAGAGGTAAAAAGGTGCCAAAAGTCTAAGTAAATCTCTAAGTAAATTTCCAACTAAATAGTTGAACTTACAGAAACTGCCATAAGACTAGACTAGACCTACTTCAGCTCATTTAATGGCACATAAGCCAATCAGAAAGCTCTCAGGCTGATAGAGACACGGTGTTGTCAATATTTATGCGGTGGTTTCTTCAAAATGACTGCTGCCCTGTGGTGAGTATCTACTGAGGAGGGGCTGTTCTTATTTCATAAGTCTAAAGAAAAGGAGATGGGTTCTTTGCTTTTGGTGGAAGTAGGGGTATCAGAATGTAGCCCGAGAGAAGGCGATTCCAATGATCTGGTTTTTACTCCCGTCCGACCTCTGTGGCGGTCGGTGGGTGCTATATAAGAATGTGCTTGCAGATACTGACATGCAGATATTGGTTTGACTGGTCAGATATTGCTCTAGAAGTGAGTTGAAAGGGGAAGTGTTCGGTTTACTTAAGGCCAACAAAAAAGCCAACTAAAAAAGTAACCTGGGGGTCTCTTTTACGCGTTCCAGACATTCCTCGGATATGAGGGGTTTTGTATTGCACTGATTCAGGCATGGGATTATATAATCCACATTCATCTCGTCATGTGCTAGTACAAAATTTCGAGTTGCACGCTCACAAACTTGTGAGATTACTTGACATTTGAAATTTACTTCTCTCCTCCCAAAACCTCAACAAAGTGTAACTGAACATGTCCAACTTTGGCAGCTAATATCTCGCCTTCCAAGTAGACAACCTGTGGATATTAGTATATATTTCGACTCCTCTGACTCAGGAGATGTGAACCAGCTATTAACCACCAAACAACTACACCACCCTTGGATCACACGTCAAGTGTCGGGCTCTTTAGTTTAGGTTGTTGGACCCAAATGAGCATATGTCACTCGCCATTGGATCACTCTACAGCAAATATAAACATACCATTAGAATCCCCATGACGAGGAGATTCCAATGAACTACTTTTCACCCCCATAAGACCCCCACAACATACCTAAAAATACAACTAAAGTCAACCCCAAAATTAAAGTCCTGTATCCCATGTCCTCATGTACCACCTTAAAAACGTCCTCTGAAGTAAATGACTTATGCTGTTGATAACTCGGCCAATATAGCTCATAGAGAGGTTGGAAGTGGTTCATTTTGAAGCCCTTACATTGGAGATTCCAATGCCGCTTTCGGAATTGAAATCGGAGATGTTTTGACAGTGTTAAAAATTCAGCCTTTGAGACTGGTCAACCAGCCTCAGTTACATGCCAAGTGTTGCTTGCTCTCATACGCTTAAGAGGCCTTCCAGTACATATAAATGGGTACCCACCGTTGATAGTGTGCTGACCACTTACTCTTGAGACAAAGGTTTTACTCTATCAGTTTTATCGTTATAAGAACTTACTGTACTGTACTGTACATCGTGGTTATCACGCGTCTTACCAAAACAACTGCAACATATACCACAATAAAACAACTCACAAGATCTAGGTCATTATTTTAGCGATACTAGTATCATCTATTTATTTCCCTCTGTCTAGACTATTCGCCACTATCATCCCGTTGGTCAAATAAAGTTCACTGGTGCATGCATCTGAAAACCTCAGATCAACATCACACCCACCACTCACTATCACATGATTGACAACATTCTGGCTTCGATCCGGGCTAAAACCGGGTCTACCAGTACCGTGGACCCGGGTACACTCACCTACAACCCTTTGACCGCCTCCAACTGGTCCAAAACACCCTCCACCGACGACGAAAACAAGGACCACCTCAAGGAAACGTTTCTCGACCCGAAACCGCAGTTTTCCAACCAATGGCTGCGGTACATCCAGGACGACCTGTCTGTGGACAAGCTGGAGTTCAATTCCTCGCTGTACGGTGTTCCTGAAGCCACTGCTCGTTCTGATGTTCGGTTCCTGAGAAGAGGTATGAAGGGACACATTAGTGGATATGAGGAGTTCACCACTAGTGGCGAGAATCTCAACTCGAAAAACTCGTTTGCCGTCAACAGATCCACCGGTTCGCGACTCGATTTCGTCAAGGGCCGGTCGGGATTCATGCCGTTTGCTCCTGGAGGAGTGGAGCTGGCTGAAAAGGAGGAGCAGGGCAACTTGCTGCACAGAGACGGTAGTGGGCTGTTTGACGTGCCTCCGGGTTTCGACCGGGGCTTGAATGCCGTGGCTGCTGTTGCTCAGGCTGATGAAGAGCTGGGTGAACTTGCTGTTAAGGAGTCTTCAGAGGAGACAGCAGGTCCTGGACTTGGAGATCTTGAGACTGAACTCTCGTCCATGAATCTGGTTTCAGACTCCGCCAGCCATCCCATTGACGATTTACTCCCTAACGATATCACGTTTGGAAGAGCTCAACCTGCTGTTGCTGCTGCCAAACAGCATAAAGACTGGGCTCATGTCGTCAATGTGAACAAGGAGATTACAAATTTCCACGAGCTCGTCCCTCAGCCTGCCCGAGAGTTCCCTTTCGAGCTGGATACGTTCCAAAAAGAAGCTGTTTATCACCTTGAACAAGGCGATTCTGTTTTTGTCGCTGCTCACACTTCAGCTGGAAAGACGGTGATTGCAGAGTACGCTATTGCCATGGCGCAGCGAAACATGACCAAGGCGATCTACACGTCTCCTATTAAGGCTCTGTCGAACCAGAAATTCAGAGACTTCAAATCCGAGTTTGAAGACGTTGGAATTCTCACTGGAGACGTTCAAATCAACCCCGAGGCGTCTTCCCTGATTATGACTACCGAAATCTTGCGGTCTATGCTCTACCGAGGCGCAGATCTCATTCGAGATGTGGAATTTGTCATTTTCGACGAGGTTCATTATGTCAATGACGCTGATCGAGGAGTCGTCTGGGAAGAGGTGATTATCATGTTGCCTGAGCACGTCAAGTTCATTCTGTTGTCTGCTACAGTCCCCAACACGTTTGAATTTGCAAACTGGGTGGGTCGAACTAAACAGAAGGATATTTATGTGATTAGTACGCCTAAGCGACCTGTTCCTCTGGTGCATTATCTCCTGTGCAAGAACGAAATGGTCGAGATTGTGGACGAACATAAAAAGTTCATTGAGAGTGGGTACAAGAAGGCGGTTGAGATTATGGAGGATGATAAGAAGGGAGGAGGAGGTAGGGGAGGTAGAGGAGGAAGAGGAAGGGGAGGAAGAGGAGGAAGTCCTCCTTCAGGTCCTGCTTCTGATAGAGGAGGAGGTAGGGGAAGAGGTGGAAGAGGTGGAAGAGGAGGAGGAGATCGTGGAGGTAGAGGAGGAGGAGGAGGTAGGGGTGGCAAAGGAGGCTTCTCACGTGGCCCCCCTCCTCCTACAAAACAGGCATTCGTCCAAATGGTCAAAATGCTGCATGAGAAAAACCTCCATCCAATGTGCACTTTTGTCTTTTCTCGGAAAATGTGCGAGCAGTTTGCCGGGTACCTTTCCTCCCTCGATTTCTGCAACAAGCGGGAAAAATCGGAAATTCACATGTTTTTCGATAAAGCTGTGACGCGATTATCCCAGGTCGACAGAAACCTGCCTCAAATCGTGCAGATGCGCGAATATCTCTCTCGAGGTATCGCTGTGCATCATGCTGGACTGCTTCCTATCGTTAAAGAAGTGGTTGAGATTCTGTTTGCACGGTCGTTGGTTCGAGTCCTGTTTGCGACCGAAACTTTTGCCATGGGTCTCAACCTGCCTACTCGAACAGTGGTCTTTGCAGGATGCAGAAAACACGACGGAACCAACTTCCGAACCCTGCTTCCAGGAGAGTACACTCAGATGGCAGGTCGAGCAGGTCGAAGAGGACTCGATAAGACCGGTACCGTCATCATTATGGCTTCTGGAGAAGTCACTCCTGAAGAAGATCTCAAGGAGATGATGCTGGGTCAACCTACAAAGCTGCAGTCGCAGTTCCGGCTCACCTACAACATGATTCTCAATCTTCTTCGAATCGAGGCTCTCAAGGTGGAAGAAATGATCAAACGGTCGTTTTCGGAAAACGCCAACCAGTTGATGCTTCCAGAGCACGAGGCGAGTGTCAAGAGTCACGAGGATCTGCTGAGTAAGCTGAAGAAGAAGAGTTATGGCGATTGCGATCAGTTTATGCCTAGTATTCTTCAACTTGCCTTGGATCAATCGTCCACTCTCAAGTTCATTCTGGAACAGGGCCCCAAGATTGAAAACATGCGTGATATTCTCAAGATTGGCCGCATTGTGCTTTTCAAGTCGTCTTCAGCGCTCAGAATCGGGTTTTTGGCAAGATCCATCATTGGAGAAACAGCTTCCGTGCTCATGTTCCCCTGTGACACTTCCTCCAACAAGGCTCGAACTGCAGCCATGTTGCCCATGTTTCCTCAAGTAGGAGGCTACAACAAGTTTATCTTGGCTCCCTTGGCTCCTTCTTCTACTAAACTGGAAGCAGCGTCTATTCCAGTGTCTCAGATTGTCTTCCTGTCCAAGTACATTGTCAACAATGTGCGTGACGTTTCTCGGTTTGATCGTCAGGCGGTTGACCAAGCCTTCAAGAGTATCACTTCGATTTGTACTCGTCGAGGACCTGTTCACGAGTGCAATTTCGACAAGCTCAAGAAACTGGAGCTGACTGAGAAATGCTCCGACAAACTCGCCATGACGATGGAGTTTGCGAAAATGCCATGTGTCAAGAAACTCAGCAAGCACTTTGTTCAGGCGTACCAGCAGGAGTATGAGGAGTTCCAGCTCAAGGAGACGATTGCAACGCTGCAAAAGTCGCTCAATGATGAGAATCTCGAGCTGTTGCCGGACTATGAGCAGCGTGTAGAGGTGCTCAAGGACTTGAATTATGTTGACACCAACAATATCGTGTTGCTGAAGGGTCGAGTGGCCTGTGAAGTCAACTCGGGTTTCGAACTGTTCATCTCGGAACTGGTCATGGACAACTTTTTGGGCGACTATGAGCCTGAAGAGATTGTCGCCTTACTGTCGGTCTTTGTGTATGAAGGATCACGTGACGTCGAGGAGCCTGTTTCGGTCACTCCAAGGCTTGATAAAGGCCGTGAGCGAATCAAGGAGCTCGTTGCTCGAGTCATGGACGTGCTGGAGAAACGGCAGGTCATCATGACGTCTGACGAGCAGCAGTTCCTTGAAAGAGGCCGATTCGGACTCATTGAGGTGGTGTATGAGTGGGCCAGAGGAATGACGTTTGAGGCCATTTCGGAACTTACAGCAGCTCAGGAGGGAATTATCGTGAGAGTCGTGTCAAGACTGGATGAGGTGTGCAGAGAGGTGAAATCTGCAGCGAGGATTATTGGAGATGCCACGCTGCAGGAGAAAATGGAGGTGGCCCAGGAGAAGATTAAGCGGGATATTATTTTCTGCGCGTCGCTATATTTGTAGTCTAGTCTGCGAGCGAAGCGAGCAGACGTAGACTACAAATAGACGGATAATTAATACACTACCATGTATGAATTGTAGACAGAGTCTACGAGCGTAGCGAGTAGATGTGCACTACTACGTACAATCTGTAGATGTGCACTACTACGTACAATCTGTAGATGTGCACTACTACGTACAATCTGTAGATGTGCACTACTACGTACAATCTGTAGATGTGCACTACTACGTACAATCTGTAGATGTGCACTACTACGTACAATCTGTGGATGTGCACTACTACGTACAATCTGTTGACCGTACCAGTTTTTTTTTTTTTTTTTTTTTCCTTCATGGGATGAGTGATAGACGTGTAGTACTACGTATAGAATGTGGACAGCGTACTATATACCGTAGAAGCTGTAGACCATACCAGTTTTTTTTTTCATTTTTTTTYWTTTTTTTTTTCATTTTTTTTTTTCATTTTTTTTTTTTCAGCACTATGTATGAATTGATGAAAGTCAACGAGCGTACCTCTCCAAGAGACACTGGTTCTATAGAACGTACAGCTTCTGGTGTTAGCAAAATGAACTAATTAGCAATATATTTGTTATTGTGTAATGGTGACGTGTATAGAGCAGCGCCAGTTTTTTTTTTTTTTTTTTTTGTAAGTGAAATTTCACCTCGCCAAGAGATGTCGTGAAATACCTTAAAATGAATATTTCATTGTTCAGTGAAAAGTTTAAACTTCGAAATAAAATACCTTAAAACGGAGATTTCATTGTTCACTGAAAAAATTCGAGTTTGAAATATTAAATTTGTTGCGTTAATAAGGAGATTCGTATGGTATGGAGCACCATTTTCTGCCAAGATTTTTCACATCGCCAAGAGATGCCGTGAAATACCTTGAAATGAATTTTTCATTGTTCCGTGAAAAATTTAAAGCTTTGGATTTTTTCTTGGGATTTTTTTTTTAATTAATCATGTTGATTTGTATGGTATAGAGCACCAATCTTGTTTGCCAAGATTTTTCACATCGCCAAGAGATGGTGTGAAATACCTTAAAACGACAATTTCATTGTTCAATGAAAAGTTTAAACTTCGAAATAAATTATTTAATTCACTGAGATATGGAGATTTGTACGGTATAGAGCACCAGTCTTGTCTGCCAAGATTTTTCACATCGCCAAGAGATGTTGTGAAATACCTTAAAATGAATTTCATTGCCAAGATTTTTCACATCGCCAAGAAATGTCGTGAAATACTATAAAATGAATTTTTCATTGTTCAATGAAGAGGTATCTGTACAGCACCGTACTCAAGTAAGGAAAGCTACAAAGTGACAAAGGAGTACGCCTACCGACGGCTGAGGAGGATCGATAGCCGTTAACGAGAGAGAGAGGAGTGGTCCAGGCTACAAAGGCGAACGAGCTGAAGTACCGAAGCAGATCCTGGATCTACGTGTGCTGCTGAGTCGTCTGGTGTCGAGACAGCACATCTGCTGTTGCTGGTGTTCAGCCTGCTGTTGCTGGTGTTGTTCAGTCTGCTGTCGCTGATGGCAAACCTCAGCTTCTGCTGTTGTTCAAGCCTGTTGGTGTCGTGCTAACTCGTCGTAACCGAACTGAGGCTTCGTAATTCCAAGGTGATGTCGAAGGGGTATGTCGTAGGGAGTCGTAGGGAGTGGTAGGGAGTCGTAGGGAGTCGTAGATATGTCGTAAGATGTCGTAGGAAGTCGTAGAAAATCGTAGAAAATCGTAGAAAATCGTAGAAAATCGTAGAAAATCGTAGAAAATCGTAGGAAGTCGCAGGAAGTCGTAGGAGTGTTGTAGGATGTGGTAGGATGCCGTAGGAGTTTCGTAAGACAAGGTAAGATGTCGTAACATGTCCTAAGATGTCGCAAGGTGCTGTGGGTATGCCGAGGGTGTCGTAGATGTCGTAGTGCTGTGGGTATCATGTTAGTAAGGGTATCAGGGTATCGTTTTTCAAGACAAGGGTACTCACCGCGCCGTAGCGCTTCACCGTGGACCTGTTGACCAAAGTAAACAAGTCCATGGATCCGAATTCTTTCTGTCACTTTCTTTGAACGGTGTAGTACGGTACCAGGTACTCGTACTGTCAGTGGGAATCCCCGTATGAACCGTACATCCTCGAGAGGAGACGTTGTGGGTGCCATCGAGGCAGGAGTGGGGCTCGAAAGCCAGGAGCCGAAGCCAGGGGTGTCTGTTGACGGTGAGTGCGGTTGACAGCTCTGCCATGCTCTCTGATCAGGTTCCCTTAGGGAGCTTGACAAACCAAAGCGCAATGACTACTAATGATCAGAGACCATGAGCCGAGTGCCAACCGCCCTAGAGAAGAAGAAGAAGAGAGGTTGGGGGGAGTTGGGAGGTATATATAGCCTGGGGGTTTGTTTTGATTCTTAATCCAGTCAGTTCACCTTAATCAGTATTAAGCCAGTTCACCTTAATCAGTATTAAGTCAGGTTACCTTAAATGCCGTAACAAAGCACTTCAAATAAATGTCTCTTCAATCACTAATGGCAATATTACATAATTGATATTAATTCATATATATTTTATAAATAGTCTTAAATTTATCTTGTAATTTTATACCCACCCTGAATTTTTAATTTTTGAAATCTGTGTTGTAACCACTGCTGAACAAATAGAACGTAGACGTGTATCTGGTACTAGCTGTAGACCATACCAGGTTTTGTTTCTTTCATTTTTTTCATTTTTTTTCTTTATGGGATGAGTGATAGACATGTCCTACTACCGGTACCAGTACTGTACGTATAGAACGTAAACGTGTGCTACAGTACAACAGTACGTACAGAACGTAGCTATACCGTACAGTACCAGCTTTTCATTTTTTTCATTTTTTTTTAATTTTTTTAATTTTTTTTTAATTTTTTTCAATTTCTTTTCATTTTTTTTAATTTTTTTAATTTTTAATTCTATTTTCTTTATGGGATGAGTGATTGATAATTAATAGTTCAACTTTGGAACTTAGGTATAGAACATTGAGGTCTACTACTGTACCGTAGCAGCTGTAGACCATACTAATACAAGAAGAAAAATAATTGTAGACAGTGGAAAAATATAGTCATGTTTTGTTAGTGAGTTTAGTGAGGACTTAGACAATATGCATGTATGCGGTTGGGACAAAAAAATCGTGCTGCACAGAAATACAGCAAAAAACAAAGCCCTGAGGCACTGCTCCGATACGGGGAATCGAACCCCGGTCTCCACGGTTCTCAACATGAGAGCGTGATGTGATAGCCCCTACACTATATCGGATTTTGTGACAAAAAAATTGCCTGGGCCAATTTGAGAGTGAAAAAGATTTTTTCCGCGGCCGAAATGGAGGACTTAGGGCAATGTTAGTGGTATGGGTGTGATCTTTGAAGAGTGGGCTACAAGATGAATTGTAGTATGCTCAGTTTTGATGAGATTCCGCAGAGATATGGGTATTTTTCAGTTTGTGAAAAATTGAATTTTGGGTTTGGGTCGTGCATAAGTGCAAATTTTGTGCATTCCAGAATATAACGGAAACATGGGGCTATTTCATACTAGGAAGGGTCCAAGGGGTATCATTAGAAGCAAAAAATGATGGTGGTTTTGGTAAAATGGGTAATGTTTGTGTAGCATGGATATTAAAATTATGCGAGAGGTTTTAGTCTAAAAATAAAGTTTTAAGGTATACATATTTTATGCAGCTTCGCGATGGGCTATTTTTCAATTGTTTCAACTAAACTGAACTACTAAAAGAACTATCATAAACCAAACAATATTAGTCTCATAATGAACACAAAAATCAGACAATTTTAATAGACCTACTCTTACATCTGTGTTGTTGATATTACTGGAGTTACACACATAACCGTCTTTTCTAAAATAATTAAATACTCATTCCTCACCTCTAGCTCTATACTTCCTCCAATCCCCCTTAACACCATTGTACACTGCCAGCAGCGACTTTCTTCCATCGTAGAGTGGAAAAACAACGACAAAAATAAACGCCAAAAACACCCAGATGATCGAGACAACGACCCACCCTGAGAAAAACGCTTTTGAAAAAATCCAGTGTCTGTAGAGTGAAAAAGGCCATATAATCCACGTGACTAGACATACTACCAGCGCAAAAATCTTGGATACCTTGTACCAATGTAACATTATCGGTACAGCTTCTTTACCCAGAGGATGGTTACTGTAGTCTGTAGTTTCAGTATCCCATCCAATGTAGTATAGCACTGTTCTCCATTTTGTAAGTCCCTCTGGAATGACAAGTTTTGGTTGAAACAGTGAGTTACTTGTCACAACAACAATAGTTCCAGATCCACTATCATCTTCAGAATCAAGTCCAAGCACAGTAACCTTCTCCACATTCTTCTCATGTCCAAAATCAACCTGCTCATCTTCATTGACCTTTGTAATCTGCTGAAACACGAGCCAGTCAAAATCCTCAGGTCTAATCAAAGTGATAACCACACAATAAAACAAAGAAGACATGAGAGTAGCGATATTACCCCATACATTAGGAAGAGGTTGTCCTGTAGAAACTACTGTAATTTCTCCAAAGTACAAGTAAGCAGTTCCTAACCAGACTCCTAGACCTGTAAAGAGACCCAAAATAGGTGCTAACAAAGCTGCCAAACGAGACTGACGTTTCCACATGATAGTTAGAATAACAGGAAAGACTCCTGGAGTGATGACTATACCGACAAAGTACGTCATCCAGTTCAACGAAATCCCTCCAAAGTAAAAACCAACTGCTATACCTCCTGAAAGCAGTCCAAAGAAAACTACTCCGATATGAGACACGAAAATGAGAGTTTTATCAGTTGCCGAAGGACTGATGTAGGTGCGGAAAATATCAAACGAAATAATACTAGAAACTGCAATCATTTCAGCTGAAACTGTAGACGTCACTGACATGAACAGCATCAGAACAATTCCAACAGAAGCTCCTTTTCCAAGTAAAGCATTAGTAACAATAGGAAACACACTACCGACTTCAAGAGCATGTAAAGAAATCGGATCAATCACTCCTGACTTCTCCAACACTCTAGCTCCTAATCCACAAATAGTTCCTAGAGCCCAGGGGACTGAAAAAATCATTATACTGCCCAACATGTACCCTGGAACAGTCGCTTTGAGGTCTGAAGCCATAGATTTCTGCCAAAAGGCGGTATCCATGATGACTAAGCCGAGATTTCCGATATTATGGCAGATTGAAAAAAGAGCTGCTCCTTGTGATTTGAAAGCCAGTAGAGAGCCTTCATAGTTGCCGGAAACATTTGCTGAGTAAGCAATAACCTGATCGTAAAGACCATAAACTCCTCCAATGTGTTTGTTGGTGATTATACCTAGGCAAAAGTACATGAGCAACACCAGCGCTACTGTTGTATGGATATAGTCTGTCAAAAAAGTCGCCTTGAGACCTCCAGCTGCAGTATACAGAATAACACCAAACGGGATAAGCATACTAGCTGCAGCAGAGTGCATTCCTGTAATAGCTGTGATAGCTCCTGCAGTAGCCAAAATCATGCCACTGCAGGATAAAATGTTGTTAATCAGACACAGCACCATATAAACAATATGACCCGGAACTCCGTGTCTGAATTTGATGATTTCCAGCAATGTATGACCGTTAGGCACCTTCAATTTCACTTGAATACCCACAACAGTCATCAGAGCAATATGAAACGTCAATCCAGCTGAAAACCAGTACGGACCAGACACTCCATATTGGTATCCCATGATAGCTCCAAACAGAGTCTCACTGGCCCACATCCATGAAGAAAACACAGCAGAAGCCGTCAAACCGACACCCACAGTTCGATTCGCAACCATGAACATTTCAGACTTGTTTGCTTTTTCACCGAGATAATTCGAAGAAAGACGCAGTGTGAAGACGATGAAGAGAGCGAACAAAGCTCCTACTCCAACGAGAATTCCGTATCCTGCCCCTTGAGGTAGTGGAGGTGTTTCTGAGAGGGCCATTGTGAAGAAAAAAAAAACCGAAAAAAAAAAAAACCAGCTGTCTATAGTATATATATGATGGTATGACGCCATGTGGAAATAGCGGTTATAGAAATTAGGTGTCCGATAATCTGCAGGAACAAACTGTAACTTTAGCTACAAGAAATGATAGCTGTTGTATTGGAAATAATGAATATACAACACAATATAAATCTCGTTAATCGTGTATAAATGTATAAAAGTTGGTCTGAAAAGCCCCATATATCACTGTTTTACCGATATTTCCAAATGACAAGTTTTTGAAAGTTCCTCATATTGAACCTTTTTCCACTGTGGCGTTTGATAACGTCCCTGCATATGCTACAAGAACACACACAGTGTAGAAGTAGAGTAACAAGTTGATTAGTAAGCAGTTTATGATCATATTTTTTATTTTTCAATCAAAGTTCCCCCCACAATTCATCAATTTCACAATCCCACTGATGCCATACTTGTACACACAAGCCACATACCCTGTAGTCGTGAGATCCGAACAAGCCATAAATCAGCTAAGCCTTGGATCACGCCAAGTGTCGTTTGCTCTTTAGTTAAGGTTGTAGGACTCAAATGATCATATGTCACTCGCCATTGGATCGTCCTACTGTATAGGTACAGGAAATATAAACATTCCACCACGATCCCCTTGATCAGGAGATTCCAATGCCGCTTTCAGAATTGAAATCGGAGGTGTTTTGGCCACGTTCAATATTCAGCCTTTCAGACTGGTCAAATAGCCCCTCAGTTATAGGCTAGAGAACACTAAAGAGTGGCTTGAGATAAGCCATCACGACTAGATGAGCCACAAGTGTAAAGCCGGGTTATGTCACTGTGGAACAACTAAAAAATAAATAAAAAAAAAAAAAAATGTTGCCGAGGTTCAATTGTAGACATACAGTACTGACTGTATGAATAATACTACACCAGACACAATAGATCACCTTTATAGAGGACTACAAAAATGAGGCTAACTCCACAATTGTTTAATTTGCATATATCTATTGCCTAGTGATATAAAATTGAGAAATCTTCCGTCTAGTCTCACTACCAAACAACTACCAAAAAAAAAAAAAAAAAAAAAAAAAAATAATTGCCGAGTTTCAATTGTAGCTGTACAGATACCATAGATACCTTGTTATAGGACTACAGAAATGTGGCTAATTAACTCCACATTTAGTTTACTATTTTTTTTTATTATTATTATTATTTTTTTTACATACATTTAACTATAGGTATACATAAACCCCTGATTTAATTCCGAAATCTTCCTCTTTTTTTGTCTCACTAATTACCAAACAACTAAATTACAAAAAAAAAAAAAAAAAAAAAGTTGCCGAGTTTCAATTGTACCAGTAGCTGTATTAGCTGTACGTGTAATAGTACCGTACATTAGATACAATAGATCACTGTTATAGAGTACTCAGTTCTACATAAATGTTTATTCACTCCCAACTATTGGTATACATAAACCCCTGATTAAATTCCGAAATCTTCCTCTTAGTCTCACCACCAAACTCCACATTTCCTTTATCCCAGTACATGGCGTGAAACTTGCCATCCACATAACCAACCAGATACTCCTTTTTGTCACAAATCTCACCTGGAGGATGAATCCAAGTCACGTTTCCCTCGTCCAAATCAGCCACCTGGAACTTTTCGTTTTTCAGCGTGCTAGGCCTGTTGTAGACAAGATTCCCACACTGCTTGAACATCTCCATTCTCGTGTTGTTCCAATGGAAGCAGTGTGTTCTCTGTCGAGCCACCTCCAAGACCCTTTCAAAATTACAGTACACCGTATCTGGAGCCTGAGTGTCTATAAAAGTAGGCAACCAGTGAGTGAGTGAATGACTCCACCAGATAATCCCATGACGAACAGCAACAGGTCGAAGTTCACCATACCGGTCGTTTCTGTCAAGACCAAAAGGAGTGTATGATTTACTGTGGGGGTTGTAAATTTCATACAGCTTTTTTTTTCCTACCGGTACCGGTACCTTTCTTTTTCTCATGATACACTTGCCAAACTGGTACGAGCTGAGAATGTGTGGTATGGGTTCCTCTGTCGCATTTTTGTAGTGCAATGGCTTGGAACGATCAAATGTGTATTTTTTTTAGTACAAGTAGCCACCACTTTGTCGCTATACACATCAATACTGGTGATAATGTCATGATAATGAAACGTCAGTTTTAGCCCGTTGTACTCTTGTTCAGTTTCAGCATTAGTACCGCAGGTGTACTTATCGTCAGATATATCTCTGCTTTTTAGAGGCTCAAAGTCTTTAGGAACATGATGTTTCAGCTTCATAGCCGTCAGCTGTTTAGTAACAGTTTCCTCCTCGATATCGTGCATCATGCACCTGAAATCTTTTCGTTTACGCCAATTGATGTTTTTGAGACGATTAACAAACACCAGCACGCAATCAGACCATGATTTGAGGTCTCCTTCAGGGTATAAAGATGGGCATCTAACATTTAGTTTATGTTCAAACACCCGTTCACATTCATGAAACGCATAGTACCATTGGGTCGAGACTTGTCTCAGTACACAACTGGTTTCCAGATCACAGTATGAATAAATCATGGATGCTATTTCCACTGGAAGATGAAATCCAGAAAATTGATTTTTTGGTGAGAATTTTAAAACCTCCCTGGAGTTGTCTCTTTTGTTCAAATGAGCGGAAAACGGGTTGTGGTCACCCAAAACTAAACTGCGAGCCTCCTCACTCTTATCCTCCATTATCGAGTGCACAAAACAGTCCAACAGCTTCATATCGTTGCTACCAACACTCCTGTCATAAAATGAGTCTTGGTTGGGTGTTTTCACAGCAGTACGGCGTTGTGTTACACTAGTGAAATCACAAGTTTTGAAAGTATCGCCCGAATTTCGTAGCTTTGTGCGAAATTCACGTCCTTCAAGCTCAAACGAAGCCTTCTTCTGCTTGATCTGCTGCCTCAACTCCGAAATTTGATCCAAATACGCGTAAAAACGCGCGGAAAACTCGTAAACAGCCCCCAGACACTCTTTTTTCGATGAAGCAGGCGTTAGTTGAGGTACAAGAGTCTCGATTTGAGCCACAGTCGACTCATAAAACTGTTTATAGCTGTTTTCCAGTTTTGGAGATTCGGCTTCCAACGCGTCAAACTTGTCACAAAGCGATTTCTTTAAAGTGATACAATGTATTTCGAGTTCCTTCTTCCGCTCAAGTTCTTTAGCGATTTTCTTTTGCCTCCTAAGTTCTTTAGCTCGCTCTTTGCTCATGGTATCCAGTGGTATCCAAGTGGTGAAGTTAATGAACGCGTTTAGATTTGCATTACGAATTAAAAAAAGAAATTAAATAAAATAAAATACATGTGATGGTTCTGGAGACTGAGAATAATTTGTGATAAATGGGGTAAAATGAGGTAATTATGAGGAATAGAAGGAGGTTATGATGTGATTTTTTTTTTTTTTTTTTTTTTTTTTTTGGAGGAAGGTAAAAACCCAACTACCATTAGTTAAGACATTACTTACACCCCACTTAAAGTTACCAGCCTCAACGGCAAAAACGAACTTTTTACCAGTCACTTTTGTGCCCCAAAAAACACCTCCCACAAACCCCAAATCACTAGCTAGTATTTTTCCCAGCATTATCCACCTCATATCAAGCCATTCGCCTCAAAAAAAACCACTTTCCCCCAGCAATACCGCCTTTCACCGCTGACGTCATCATCCGATATAGTGTAGGGGCTATCACATCACGCTCTCAAGTTGAGCACCGTGGAGACCGGGGTTCGATTCCCCGTATCGGAGGAAGTAACAGGTGTTGTTTTTTTGCATTTCAACCATTGGTGTTTCTGATTTACTTAACTAAACTCTAATAGTTACTTGGGTTTCTAACTAATAGTTACTTGGGGTATAATTACTTGGTTATTAACTACAGGGCATAGCGGAAATAAACGTTCTGTTTATCCGTCAAATCCAACAACTGAACCCTTTCCAATTCTTCATCTGTAATTTCAGGACCCTCTCGATCTCTCTTTTTGTTCTCAGCAATATTAATCCACAACAAAACCGCATTCAAGACAATGGCTAAGGACAGTAATACCACCATTGTCACTTTTGCAGGGAGATATTCCGGTGCATCAGTTGCTCGAAATGTCTGTGGACCAATGATATTTCCCACACAGTACCCTACTAAAAGTATGGCATTAACAGTCACCTTTTTTGTATGTCCTGCAGTGTTTGAAGCTACAGAACTCAGCATGCAAATGAACCCTACTCCAAAGAGAATCAGGAGATATAGTCCAGCTAAGCCAGCTGATTGGTTGTCGGATAAAAATGTCAATAGACATGTTCCCATCAGTGCAATTAATTGAGCTGCTAGACTCACTAGAAGTCTGCATTGAAAATGCTGTGCAATGAGTCCAAAGATGATACATCCTATGAATTGGACACCTCCTTGAGGAGTTAACATTAGTAGTCCTTTTAAAGGTCCAAGATGTAGAGTCTCTGAGAAGAGGATTGTGTTGAAATTTGTAATTCCTCCATTTGGAATGTTTTGACAAACGCAGAAGAAAAAGTAAATCCATGTTCTGATATCAGTTAGAGCTTCAAAGAACTGATCTTTTTTGAATTTTTTATTCTCAAACCCTTGTTGGTTGTTTCTGATACGTAAAATCACCTGTTTTCGCTCTTCAGGTTTCAAAAACCAGGCTTTTGAAGGATCATCAGGCATATGAAAAAGCACAACGATACCGATAAAAATCGTGATAACTCCATCGATAATAAAAATGAGTTTCCAGCCTGCAAAAGGAAGATGATGATTAACAGCTAACCCATAAGCGATTAAACTGCCTAAAATAAGCCCCAAACCGTTACTTCCAAGCCAGATGGAAGTTCTCAGAAACTGCTCTTCTCTTTTATACCATTGAGAAGTGAGAATGACAAAGCAAGGAGTGACTGCAGACTCTAGCATTCCTAGAATTGTTCGTAGAGCAATAAATCCGGGATAATTGGGAGTTGCATGAAGACATAAAACGATACCCCAAAGAATAATAAACACGGAAACTGTTTTCACTAGAGGAAATCGTTGAAGCAAGTAAACTGAAGGAAACTCGAAAATGAGATAACCCAGGTAAAAAGCCGTTCCAGACCACGCAAAATCGTCTCCAGTCATTTTCAAGTCGTCTCTCAAGCCCATAACTGCTGCTGAACTGTTTGTGCTTTTATCCAGGTACTGAACAGCATAAACGAGCATCATCAGAGGACATAGGTAGAGGTCTGTTTTTCGTAGTAACCTTCGGTCTGTTTCGGCATCCAAAACCAGAGGAGGAAGTTCGGTAGAGAGTGATTTTTCAGAGGAGTGAGTTGACATGATGGAGAGGACATGAGCACTGGTTTACTGATATATAGATATATAGCAGGTTTCAAGTGGTTTAGCTAGTTCCACATTCCTGGTAGTACATGACTAGCATTGAGGTGGCAATGAAGCTAGCAAAAAGAGGTAGCCTTATAGTACCTACTGAAAATGAGAGTATGTCATTTGGTGGTATGTTTGTATATTAAGAACACAGCATTTGTCATAAGGATACAGTTTGTAGATGTCTTCAACCCACCCTTCCCCACACTTCACACTAAGATAAGACTAATCACTTTCTACCACTGTGGGGTAAGTTTACCCGCTTGAAATCATACGGCTAAAAAAAAATAATACTAGCTATATCATTAAGGCACCACCCCTCTTGTAGAGACCCGTGATATATGGTCATCTGTTAACAAAAGGCTAAACTAACTTTGCGGGAGTGCTCTTCCGATGAGTAAACCCTGTTCTGGAGTGAGGCTCATCACTGCACATTATCTACATTTGGGTGCATAATCAGAGTTGGTGTATGTGCGGTGTGGAAGATGCAGAATAAAAAATATACGACGCTAAATGAACATTATTGACCCTGTATCACCTATCAGAATCCAGCTATACATGATGAAAAATTCTCCACTATTACTTTCTTGGCAAAGCTAATCGTTGAAGAAAACTTAAGCGGAAGCCTTGGCTTTCGCGTTAAGTCACGTGGATTTGAGCTGGGGGGGTGTATAAAACGAGTCTCCAAAGAAATGTGATGGTGTATATATCATATCCGCCTCGTGAATGTTTTAAAACATTTTTTTCGAATTTATTTCGAATTTATTTCGAATTTTGAATTTTCGGCATTTAAAATCTATTTAAAATTATAACCTTGATTGAAAAATACAGACAAATAAATCAGACCATCAGACACCGAGAGAAGGCCTTCAGCAGACAAATACATCTCTCTGAGTCCGTTATTGCCCTCTAACACCATTACTAATCCTTACCAACCTGACTAATCGTCCACTCTGATCATGCAACTAATGCAGGTAAATGAATACGAGATATGAGACATTATTTAAAAAGGCACGTTAAGCATCAAAAAATACTCCACGCGATATACACACAAAAACCCTTCGCTTACCCTCTAAATACCTCCTCCACCTTTTAGCCCTGTTCAAACCCTGCTCCACTCTCCGAGCTTGTCAAATAAACTTGTTCTAAGATGCTTATCATGTGCGGCCTTTACTTTTCAGCCGTGGACCGAGGGAGAAAAGGGAGGGGTGTAACGGATGGTTGGAGAAAAAAGTAGGTGTTTTTTTGGTCTTATGACAAAGACAGCCTCAATAAGAACCTATAAACCGACTTCCGACACAATCGGAAATATTCTCGGGACGATAAACGGGGATCCAAAAAAGTAAAATGCCGCCCTCCAAGGTTAGGGTAAGTTTGAAGGTGCATTAAGATGCTCTGCGATGCACAAACCCAACTCTCGCACTTGTACGATACAAGGCAGGACAAGAGGTCCGTAAGAACATGTCACAGAGTGAGTATGACTGGTTGGAGAAAGTGGGGAAGTGACACAAACAGATGGAGAAGAAGGAGTACGAAAAAAACGGAAATTCCGGCTCTTTTATTCCTGTTTGTGTCACTTGGGGCTGGAAACAGGGTGGAAGTTGTGCTACAGGAGTGGTACAAATGGGATAAGGTGGCTGGTGGGTGTACCATGAGTGGTACATACGTCTCCTGCTCTATTTTGTGTTTGCCACTTGTTGGGGAGGTTCTGTGTCGTTATCAATAACGACATGGGCTGTGTTGTGGGGTAGTGCTTACAGACAGCTGGGTGTCTGTGTGCTTCGGCGTCGTGTCTGTGTGGTTCTACGATCAAATGGAGCTATTTGGGCTCTCTCTGTGTGATTCTAGTGAACTCAGCCCCAAAATGGACCACCAGACCTTTGCACTACCTACCTCTTCACATCCACAGTTACCACACCACCACTGAGCTTCTGTGGTCCTTTAAATCTTCTACTAACACAGTATTTATCGACACACGAGCCTTCTCCGTGCCTATCAACGCGACTGCGCGGCAGTTTGCACCCACGCTGTCTGCTCCCGGCATGAACTCGGCCCAATTCCAGGGTGCAGCTCTGGTTCCGGCAAACCAGGGCAGCGTCAATGTCGAGATGCTGTACGTTCCACAGCTATCCGATAAGCCCCAGTGCAACCCGTCTTGGTTCACAGCATCCAACTTCACCCAAGACAGTATGCAGGGCCCTCTTTCCGGAGTTTCAAACGCCGCGCTGATTCCGTTTGGAACAGACGAATGCAACATGGCGTTTTTCGAGCAGGTGGCCTCGACGTCAACCGACTCCCTGCTTGTGGCGGCAGAAGGACCCAACCTGGCAGCTTCATCTGTGGCCAACATTACGCAGCTGTTGCCTCCGGGTCTCTCCATGAGCATATATGGAGTGGAGTTTGCCACTGCTCAAATGCTGAGTCAGTGGGTGGAACACACAGCCGAGGCTCCTCAGTCCATCTACTACCGGAACGGAGACCAGGAGCCGACGGTAGCTCGAGTAGGCCTTCGATTTGTGCCTACTCAGAGCGGTTCTAGCATGCCCAAGCTGTGGGTGTGGGTTCTGGCGATTGTCGGTTCGATTCTCGTGGCTATTCTGACCCTGTCGTGCATTCTCAACTTTGTGCAGTACAAGCGGCGACGAGATTTGCGGGTCCGGCTTCGAAACGGAGAAGTTGACCTGGAGCAGCTCGGATTCATTGGTGTTTCTGCCCCCACAGACGTTATTTCCCGTCTCCCTGAAAAGGTGTACCATTCCGGCGACTCCCATTACGGAAACGTGGTCAAAGACGAAGTCAAGTGGACAGACAAGGACTTTGCCAGCAAGAAGCGAAAGGCAAAGTGGCTGGGTTTGTCTAAACAGCAAGAGAAGGAGTCCAAGCCGGAACACAGTCTCGAGGGATATTCACAGTCGTCATGTCCCATTTGTTTGGACGATTATGAGGAGAACGATACGGTGGTTCTGGAGTTGCCCTGTCGGCATATTTTCCACCCTGACTGCATTCGGCCGTTTTTGGAGACTCGATCATGTCTCTGTCCTCTGTGCAAGCAGTCCATCTTGCCCAAGGGCTACCTTCCTCCTGGTGTGAGGATTACTAACGTGACTGTGCGACGAGAGCGGATGATTCGACTTGGTCGAGAAGCGGAGGAGGGTAGACGAATGAGTCTCACCATTAACGGGTTCATGGGAGCCTACCGACGACGCCAGGAGCGCCACAACCCCAATCTGAGAGATAACGCTCAGGAGACGCAGAATGAGGCCCAAAACGGCGATGTTGAGCTGGAGGAGCGAAACACCGACTCTACCTCCGATATCCAGCCCCAGGAGTCGGAGGAGCAGCCCCGAACAACGGTGATTGTGGAGGAGGCGACTGAAGGTGAAACAGCCGGAGGATCGGTGGTTGTTGAGGAGGCCTCGGAGGTGTCTGAACTGCCGTCCAAGAAGAAGGCCGTTCAGGGTGTCACCGAGGTGGAGGCTGAGGCTGAAGCTGAGGCCGAGGCCGAGGCCCAGAACAGAGAAGCCACGGCTCTGGCGCACGAAATCGTCCAGCGAAACGTGCAGGCGATTGACGCGCAGCTGGAGCAGGATGCACGAGACGAGCGTCGGGTTGGTGGATGGCGACGCCTCTTTCCTTTCTTTTGAAAAAAATATTTATTCGTAGTACAACTAATGGCACGGGACGAAAAGGACGTTTGTTGGGTTGACCGCATTATGATGGGATGATTATTTAATGATGATTATGTGTTTGTATAATGAAAAAGTAGAAAACGACGAAAGTTTAGAAATCAGTCAGTAATACACCCTACAGTAGCTACAGTACAACAATCAATGCACAATCAAACATATATTAATAATAATCTAAACCAACTTTTCGTTTCGGAATCTGCTCTTATCCCGATAATACTCCGAGTTGACAAACTGTTCTCCAACGAGAGTCTTGACCTGGAACATGAGCCGGTCCATTCGGTCGAAAATGCAGTTGCTGAGCACAATGGCGGCGGAGAAAATGAGTCCGTCGCTGCTCCGGAGCCGCTCCAGAGAAATCTGGCCCACTTGCGGCTGGCTCACCTCCGAATCAGAGTCCAGAGATGTGTGTTCTCCCATGGCCTTTCGGGCCTGGGGATCGAAGGACGTTCGGAACAGTCCCTCGAGATGGTCCAGATGCTCGACCATCAACATGGCAGGAGTCACCTGGGGAAGAGGAGATCCATCATACAGAGCTCCCTGGGCCATGTAGAGCACGGCAAAGTAGTGGGACATGAGAGGCTGATCTCCCCATCCCAC
This sequence comes from Yarrowia sp. JCM 30694, assembly GCA_001600515.1. Taxonomy (NCBI): domain Eukaryota; kingdom Fungi; phylum Ascomycota; class Dipodascomycetes; order Dipodascales; genus Yarrowia; species Yarrowia sp. JCM 30694. The sequence goes on along the minus strand of BCKF01000005.1, from coordinate 2,707,735 downwards.
CAGATCCAGCAGGTGCGGCAGCCAGTACCGAGGGTCCTCGATACGTCGCAGCACAATGTACAGATGGTGGTGAAGCTCGACGAGCTCGGAAACGATCGTAAACACCTCTCTGTACACCTTGGAAGGCCACTGGCCCTGCAGAGAGGGCTCGTACATGACCATGCTGGCCAGAAACTGCGTACCGGCAATACGGTTCTGGGCGCCAACAATGGACTTGAAAATGGGGTCCGTGATGAGATCCACGTCCTTGTTGGGGTGGGCTAGACGGCCCACGGCAAAGTCGGAGATGCGGCAGTACAAAGTACCGGTGTCCTTGATGATACTGGCCATGGTGGTTCGAATGATTTTCTTTCCAGTGACAGGATGGGGGAGAAGAGTACAAATGAAACCGTACGAAAGACCAATAACGACGGTGACGAATCGCTTCCAGGCAACGGCGAAACCAAGACCAATGGTGGGAGTGGTCACACCAGTACCATCGGTCCAAGACATGCCCAGAATGATGACGGTAGTGACAACCATGACAATCTGGGGCATGGGGGTCGAGTGGACGGAAAACTCACGGTAGAACATGAGCACAAAGTACAGGATACAGGTGGTCACCATGAATCCCGCTCGGTTGCCGTGTCCGTTACCCGTAGAGATGTACCAAGCAACCATACCAATCACACCCGCGTAAAAGGTGTAGAGAATTCGCGAGCCAAAACCGTACAAGTTGTCAGCCATGTTTTCGGAAATGGACAGACCGGTCATGATAACGGACCAAATCAGCCGGTTCTCTCGGAACCAGGGGGCCGTGGACTTGAAGAAGAAGGGCAGAGCACAGAGGATGGTGAAAACGGCACCCTTGAGAGGCACAATGATTTCGGGAGAAACCAGAGCCTTGATGACGCCGTTCAGCTTGACTCCCATACGGCCCACCTTGGTAGTAGGGGCCTTGGCATCGGGGTTTCGCTTTCGGTCGCCGTCAATGCCAGCTCCATGGATCGACTGCGCGTACAACTCCTCTAGATCGTCATTGTTGCACAGATGCTCCTCATGACCTCCAGCGTAGCTTCGCAGCTCCCGCTCCATACCCGTCCAGATACCGTCAGAAGACTCGGAAGTGTCCTCCTCGGAAGAAGAAGTGCCTCGGGACTCTCCAGCTCCATCTCCTCCAGCAGCAGAAGCAGCCTCGGTGGACTTGGCAGTGTCGTTCTTGGATCCACCCTTGCCAATAGTCCACGAGGGATGCGACTCGGTCTCGTCCATGTTGGAGAGAGTCGTGAACAGCAAGTCAATGGTCTCGGCCACTCCCTTCATGTAGGTACAGTAAAGAGCGCCCTGGAAGTAAAAGGTGACGAAGGAAGTTCGCTCCTCAGAATCCTCCAGCGACTGGAACAGCTCGAAACGTCTGGAGTTGAGGAAATCGTGAGCAGCCTCCTTGAAAGCAGCCCGTCGCTCAGCAAGCTCGGCAGCAAGCTCAACCTGTCGCTGCTTGTGGCCCTTCTTCTGCCAAAAGAAGAACAGACTGTTGACTCGGTAGACGTTGGCAGCAGCGAGCCACTTGATCATGGTCTCCAGAGAGAGTCGGACCTGCTCCACGAAAGGCAGAGACATTTCCCTTAGCTGAATCATCAGGGTATCGAGCTCAGACATGGTCAGAGAGTCGGGATACTGCACCTTGGAGCCCTTGATGCCCGTCTTGATCTCGTAGACACCCACGGGAGCGGTCTGTGGAGAATCCACCTTCTCGTCAATGTCAAACCGGCCAGTATCCTTCTTTCGACGCTTGAGCATGTTCTCAATCTTTCGAGAATCATTACCGGTGGAGTCGGCGAGCTTTCGAGACATGTCAATGGGCCGGCCTGCAGTGTCCACCAGCAAAATGGACCGTCGAATGTTCTCAATGTTGTCGTAGAAGTAAACAAGACCGGACATGCCGGAAATGACCCGGCCAACACACGTCTTGAGAGCGGTGTAGTCGGGGAAGGCGAACCGCGAGTACGTCAGCTCAATGGGAAGAAGAGCAGCCTCGGCCTCCAGCTTGGGGTACAGCTGTCGGGCTTTCTGGACATCAGCTTCAGTCTGGGAGAACTTGAGCCATTCAGCCTCATTGGAGGGCAGAGTGGAGGTCATGAAGTTCTCGTGGAACTTGACAAGTCCCTCCAGGATGTTCAACTCCTCCAGAGCGGTCTGGGTGAACTGGAAGCCTGACGAAAACGGAAAAACGAGAATCGACAGGGCGAAATTAATGGCAAACTGCACACCCATGGGCTTGACGAGCGTGAGACCAATCAGGTTGGGGTTGAACTGGGGGAACATGTGTGCGAGGGGCATGAGGGCGCCCACGGCAATGACTCCACAGAGGTATCCGGGAATGAGGATTCGCGACTTGTTTTTCATCCAGAGCATGAAGAACATGAACGCTCCGAGCAGCACGCAGTAGACGACACTGCCTCGGGCGGTCATAAAGTGGCCCGAGTAGATGTGATCCACGACACACTTTCTGAGCGCAGCAGTTGTGGCAGGATTACTCTGATCAGGAGCAGAACAAAGACCCTGCTGAATCAACAACCGCGCCATTCCCTCCGAGTTGATGCTGTTGTGGAACCACGTGTTGTTGATTCGCATGGCGATCACCATGACCGCGTAGCCCATGCATGTGAAGAGACACATGATGGCGTTGATCAAAAAGCACACAGTGATAGGCTGCGATCCCGACGGCACAATGACGGCCACGACAGGCAGCAAGTAAGGTGCAGTTCCACACCACCGCACAAACGCCGGAATCATCATCAGCGTGAATCCCAGCGACACTCCGATCCACGACCGAATCACAATCTTGAGCGAGCGCCAGTCAATGTGGTCAAAGAGCCACGCCGGGCGGAAAAAGTACTGGAAGAACTTTTGGCGCTTTTTGCCCGGAGGCCGGTTCGGGAACGCCCGGTTGTAGGGAATGTTGTTGCCCAGCAACGTGCCTGTGCGTCGTATCGATTTCATGCTGGCTGTCGTGGCGTTGGTCTGGACCCGGTGGATGGGCGCGGTCTCGTCGCCGTACCGGTTGTACTCTGTGTCATCGTACTGTGTGTCTGTGTAAAACGGCTGAGGTTCGAAATCCCGTCTTTGTGGTTCTGTGTCTCTGTTAGTGGAAGAGGTATCACTGGGTGAGTCTGGCGGTGTAGTGAACCTCTCTGTGTTTGTGTCATGGTGTTCACCAGGAGGGTGCCCTGGGAAAACCTCGTTGTTCATTTGTGTTGAAGAAGAAGAAGAAGATGAAGGAGAGGAATGGACGAGGACTTGGGTGGTTTGTGTATCTACATGCAGTGTTGAACTTTAAAAGCCGTGTGTCGAGTTGGGTGAAGTTTAAACGGGAAACAAGAATGAGGTTGAGGGGAGAAGGGTAATTGTAGGTGTGTAAGGGTAGAGCATATTATGACAACTAGAACATGACTAATCGTGTAGTATAAGCCGATTTTCTGTATTTTCAGCTCAGCAGGGTGCTTACGCACCCTACAGAACACTCCAAACTCTCAGGGGCATACACTCCAACTAGCGGAAGTTTGGAGGTAATCCTCAATAGAGGTAAAGATATAGATATTAGACGACATGGGTATAAGGAGGTGAAGATCATGTGCGTTTGTACTGGAAGTAGCTGTTTTCAGTAAGAAGGGCCGTAACGTGAATATCATCTTACTGTGCCGTATGAGCACTGCACAAATACGATATCATCTGTCAAAGCGATATTATCCTGTGCCAAGTCTTTGACAGTTGTGTATTTGCAACAGCCGAAATATGTCCACTTGTAGGCTGAGTACTTGCTTTTGATATATAGTATCGGCAATTTTCAGGGGCGGCTGAAATTGCTTGTTGAACATCAAATCAAATCAAAACAAGACGACACAACGAACATAACAAACAACAAGTGGATCCCAATCAATGCATCACTGAACACCACACAACAGACAATATATATAGCACTGTATCACAATTTTTTGTTCAATGACACAAACAATTATCACTTCACTTTGGTGTGATTTCTTTTTCTCAAGCTCTACACACTAAGGCAGGTGCCACTTCCTCGGGATGCATCCACGCGGTACCCTGTGAAGATCAAGCCTAAAATAAATATTTCGCCGAAGGTAAGCAGCAACGATATACGTATGAAATGAGGCATTTGGGTGTTTTTTTTGTGTACAAACACTCAAACACGCTGAATTTTCATTATTTCCATCTGTGTAACATCATGACAGCTTGGCTACGTCTCTTAATGCAACGATAAGACAGCGTTGTATGGATGGGAAAATAGACTAAATTCTAGAAGTCTCAAAAGTTAGCGTCCCAACCGAGAGTTTATTTAAACGCAAAACGGAAAACGGTTTCTACAACGACACAGAGGTGGAAACACAAACCCAAATATACCACTAAAACCGCCTCATCTTCCTCTTCATTTTGGTACCACTCACAACCCCTCTACGTCTCTCCTCGGCTCTTTACCATCTCCTCAACCCAATTAACTCTCCCTGCAGCACTTAAAAATAAGGGTGGTTAGCGACATTTTCTTTTTCCAACGGTTAAAAGGGCCGAGGTAAGAGAGCCTGAAAAACACGTGTTTCAAGAACTAGTTAGGGCAATTCTGATAAACGGAAAATATTCTCCAGCCCAAATATACCAAAAATCCCTACCCTAACCCTGATTTTCCAATTTTTCGATTCTGGATCTCCCTGGATCTCCCTTCAATATTCCGATCCGTGCATCGCATAACAAGGCAACCTCGGCTGATAAGAAACGCGAGGATAAAGAGAGTGGAATGTAATAAAAGGGGCTTTGCTGTATCTAAGCATGTCCAGGGTGCTGATTATATGCGAGTTTCGGCAGGAAGGGGTTTATTTATAGCATGAGGTGTTTATTAAGGAGGAAGGTATAAATTAGGGGTGAACAGTTAGCTTACATAACTGGTATGTATTAGTAATTATTATGTAATCAGGTGCTTAGTAACCACTTGTGTTGGTCAGGAAATACCCTATACTCTTTATGAAGATGAATAGTAAAAGTTAGGACACTGATGTCTTCTCTGTTTCTGTTGATATTAACAGCTCTAAAGAATATAGTGAGCTGATATTAAACAAGAAATTAAAACTAGCAGATATGATGCCGTTTTCGGTGGCTGTAAGAGTGACTGGTATTATTTCTTGGCTTCATGTGAATGTCTGAATATGATGAGATTCAGATGGACTCTTGGTTTTGTTAGCTTTTGTTGGGAGGTTGGAGATACAGTTGGAGTGTATTGCTAATGCATTGCCTCAACACAACAAGCTCAGTTAGTTCTCCCAACTGGTCAATACAAATATCAAGTAAAACACCATCCCAAGAGAACACCACAATTCATACAATCCACACTCTCTACTCAAAAAGAAACCACCTACCCCTACTAAACCGACCCTCTAGATTCCAAAAAATACCTCCCCGTTCCTCTAACTCACTCATAACCTTTGTTTTTCAAACTCCATTCTTTGGCATGTTCCGCAGCCCACCTACTCCAGAAATACCACCGAAAAACGACTCAAACGGACTCATTTCGAAGGGCAAAAAGAATACGACATCCGCAGGATTCGAACCTACGCGGGGAAACCCCAAGAGATTTCTAATCTCTCGCCTTAACCGCTCGGCCAGGATGCCAGGTGTGTGTCGGGGGTCGAGAGGGAGGTTTTGGGAGGTGGGGGGATTAGTCAGCCAGGAAAAATGGTGATCACGTGATGGACGAGGTATTCAGAGTGTTTGTGTGCTTTGTTGTTTGATTAATCAGATTGTGAAGTGCTCTTAGAGTGTTGTAACCAACAACTGCTGTAGAGACGTAGATATTAGGTATTTGACGGATTAATTAGTGTCATGAGATAGCCCTGGATCTCACAAATCTGCCAGTATAATTAGTTTTCTATAATCTTGCCTGGATCGCTCAGAAAATGGGTATATTCTAAAGTCTTGCGATTGAGCCCCTCCAGTTAACACTAGTTGGGACAACACCTAAATCTAAAAGGTCAAGTAATATGGCAACTTTGACGGCATGCAGTTCAGAATTTTGTACTGCCAGAAAGTGGTGTTATGGGGGATTACGTAACAAGAAATTGTGCTGAATCGATTACTGCAACTCCCTTGTCTGGTGAATGCCTGTAACGTGCAGTTGATACCCCCAGAGCACTTTTTTAGTTGGCGTTTTTGTTAACCTTAAGTAACGACTCAAAATGACAGTCTGGAATACAACAGTGGCCCAAAAGGTCAAAGACGTGCCACAACAGCATAGAAATTGGTAAGCTGTATATTGTGATGTCAAAGAACAATCCCAGCTATTAATATTGCAATTTATAAAAACTTTTTATTTTTTTTCCACTTTTTTTTTCCGCTGTTTTTTTCACTGTCAGAAAAACGTGGATTAGTGCAAATCAACACATTCTGAAGTGTTATTGACAGAAGTGAAAATGGATATAGAATCAATTGGTCGTTTGGATTCAGCCCATCTTCTAAAAATTGGAAAATCTGCTGTTTTTACCGCATTTTTCAGAGACCAAAGTTTTGTGAAATTTTGATTTTTCACTGTTTTTTGACAAAATCGCATGTGGTCCCCCCCACAAGCCGAAAATCTGACTTTTTTGAGAAAAAAGAACAAAATATTTTTGGTCTTTATTTCAGTTCCCCATGTTGTAGCACGCCTCTGGCAGTACAATGCGCTTTGTTTCACCTTGTTACAGTGTCTCCTTGTGGTGTTACCGGTGCTTAAACATTACCAGAAGCCTGCGTATCTGGAGATTGTTTGAAGACTAGTGGAATTAGTATTTCAAGTAGTTGGTTGACAAACATATTGAGCCTGCTTTCTGCACTGGATATGGTATTGTTTTTCAGGACGTTTAGCTACACCAAGTACATCTCTCTCGTAGGCTTAATTATAGCTCCATATATATTTACAGACAGTACATACTTTTACCTCAGTCTCTACTAACATTGAGTAAAGATTCATTTCAGTACAGTACGGCACTTTGTAAAAGGCTACAATACATCCAACAGCTCATTATTCACTCATAAATTTTACATTTTAGAGCACTGTACACCTTTTTCTACCTGTCTCTGGACACAATCAACTACTGTTTGCTCATATCTTATACACTTCATAGCACTGTGTGTACAGCACTTTCTCATGAGCTAAGAACATTGCCAACTGCTCTTTAAAGTGATTATCATGTATTCACATCATCTACTTCTACGTTAGATTCACAACACTTGTCTCACTTCTACACTGCAATCTCATCCTTACTCAGTATTTACTACCTGTACTAACATAGAGTGTACTTGTAGTACTGCAAACAACTCAGCTGTTATTTCTAACAGACTAAAACACAGGCAATTAATTTTGTCAACTCATCCACTTCACAACAATTACCCATACACCACAATCTCAATCATCATTAACTACTGCTCATTGTCTACTAACATACAACACTAGCATACAACTCAGAAGGTCTTTCTAACAAACTATGAGCTTAGCCAATTAATTTTTGTCACTCATATTGTTACTGGTAATCATACAGCAACCACTTCTCATCATTTACTTGTACACTATGTACAGTCTCATACTTACTCATTAATTACTGTCCACTATTAACCACCGGAACTGTATTAACAAAGAGCATCATCTCAACAATTCTAATTGTAACAGGCTACTTGTATTAACATGTATAAACACATCAAACTGCTTCTTTCCACTCTTACATCATTCAATTCACAATTACTCACTCATACATTTCATTAATCAATTACTTCTCAGTCTCTATATTAACATAGAGAATCAGCATACAACTCAGCACAACACTTTCTAACAACCACATCCAACTGCTTCTTGTTAGTGCAATTCACAGCACTTACTGTAAGCCAAATTACTCATACATCATTAACTTCATTTACTCACTTCTACACTACAATCTCAAAATCATTAATTACTACTCATTATTTACAGTGTACCGGTACCAGTACATACCAGGTACTAACATACTGTAGAGTATCAATAAACAGCTCAGCAGTTATTTCAAACAAGCCAACTGCTTCATTTCTTTTAATTGATACATCATTCACAACAACTACTCACTCATACAATCTCATTAATCAATTACTTCTCAGTCTCTATTAACATAGACTATCAACATACATCTCAGCACAACACTTTGAAACATACTAATTACAACAAATCCTATTTCTTTTTGTTGACTACATAGTACTTCTCACAGCACTGTACATCATTTTCTGACAGGCAATAAGAACTACTTTTTGTTACTCATGCATTGCACACTTCACATCTCAGTAACTACAGCAATTTCTAATGAGCTAAGAACATAGTAGACTACTCTTTAGAGTGATTTATCGTGTATTCACATCATTTCACTTCTACGTTACATTCTTAGCACTTTACCTACAATCTCAAAATCATTAAATACTGCTCATTGACTACTATCAACATACAGTATCAGCACACACCTCAGTACAACACTTTCCAAAAAAACACAGCCAACTACTTCTGTTACTCATCATTCAAAGCACTTACTAAGCCAAATTACTAAGCCATACTTCTCATTACTCACTCATAAAATCCATTAATCAATTACTTCTCTCCTCCTCTCACTTTGATCTCCTAAAAGGCAGAGCAATGTACTCGAGAATCGTCTGAGTCAGCGACCAGTTAATCTGAGGCCGGTCAGCGTCAAAATCGTAACTAGGAATAGTATACAATGTAGGCTTGCTGGTAGCTGTTGCTGAAGGTGATACTGTAGGGTGCATGTCGAAAAAAAAAAAGTGTGTCGTCTGTCTGTCTGTGTACTTGACGATTTGAGGCTTTTGAACACCTTTATATACATTTCAAACAGGTGACTTCCCCTCAAGGAGTGTTGTATGGCTGAGATTTGAGTTTTAGAGTGCATGAAAGACGCATACCAAGCTTTGTGGGGTGGTATAGAAAGTATGGGGTGATGAGTGTAGGTGGATGAGTTTTAGAGGTATGGGGCTGAAAATTTGGCTTAGTAAGCACAGTCATGTGATGTACCTCCCATATCAATCACGTGACTCTCACTCTATTATTACCTCTTTTAAACACACCCCAACATCCCACAGCGCCGTGCATTATCAAAGTATAAAAAGTGGCACCAAAAGCTTGTCTGGGAAAAATGTGCTAACAGAAAAAACACACTAAAAAATGCGCTAAAACAGTCTTGTGACCGTCTAAATCCTGGGGTAACCCATATGAAGCAACAAAAAGTTGTTGCATCTCAAAAACAAAAAGTTGCATCCCAAAAACAAAAAGTTTTGAGCCGGAAAACAACTTTTTTGAGTCGTAAAACAACAATCTGGCATGTTTCCTGCGTGAGATACGTTCTGCGGGGTATCAGACATGTTTTGAGCAACTCTTAGACAACTATAATGCATGTTGTGTTGATATACATAACGACTATATGATAACAGTGTTGTATTGGTATTAATTAGTTCGATCGTACTCTCATCGAACACGTCAGAATGGAACTATTACGTCAAAATTGCTTTTTGCAAGTCACCAGATCCTGTCAAGCTGACCACACGAAATGTCTCACTTGAAATGACTGTGAGACATGACAGAAAGATTAATAATCTATTATGTAAGCAGAGACATGGGGCGTGTGCAACGTTACGTGAGCACTATACGGCTGGTCACGTGACTGTGTTACTAATGGCTGTGTTACTAAAGGCTGTGTTACTAAGGCCTGTGCTATGGTGTCTTCGAATGATGACCTAATGGCCATGTTGGAGTAGGGTGTGCTTAGTCAGCTTAAAAGTAGCTTAGGTAAGCGGTATTTTAACAGGTCACGTGACTCTAAATCCTGAAAAGATCGGGAAAGCTCTTCCAAGGTAGACCCTTAAAGGGGTATCTTAACTAATACCTTCTAAGAGTATTTGAAGCACCTAGGTGAAAATCTGAAGAGTGCATTCGAAAGGAAATCGTGTGTTTAGTCAGATTATCTAAAAAAATCCACTCCGCCACATACTAAATCTCGAGATAACTTCCATCCCAATTCCATTCTTTAGTTAGACTTTACTTCTATCATCTTGTTAACGTTTACTTCAAAACACCCCCCTTCCTTACACCCAATCATTCGTTATCTCACTAGCACCATATTTCTACTGTCAAACGCAGCCTTCCAAAAACGTCATACAACATAGAAGACGGAATTATACAGTGCTGAAATATTACTTCCATTAAAAGTGACGTCACAATACACCTCGGTGAAACATACCGTTTCGGACCTGATTATTATTAAACCGAACCAAATAATATTCCACAGAAATTCGTTTTCAAATTTTTGAAAAATCAAATTTCAAATTTCAAATTTCAAATTTCAAAAAATCTGTCACCACCAGGGTATACCCCACTTTACACTGTACATACAAATACAGCATTAGTTTGTGGCAATTGTGTACAAAGACTTGTCATACAAAGAAAACGTGAGTCACCTGGGACATCGTCTGATCTGGTGGTACAAGTATTATGCAACCATGCACTCCTGCAACGTGTGATTGGCTGGAAATATGTGGATGTCTTAGTCAGCAATTTGGAAACATGTTTCATCGCAAAATATCAGTGCGTAATAATTATTTGCGATTCAGGGGTGGCAAACCGTGTTCCTGGCTAACAAAGTTAGATGGTATTTGCTTAGTAAGCGGGAAAACGAGGGTATGACTAAGCCTGACTAAATATTACGTAAGCAAAACCTCCTTTTCTTACTAACATGACTCCTGATTACATTCAAAGCACCAAAACAGCCACGGAGGTTGTGGAATATTATTGGACAAAATATTATCGGAATATTATTGGAATATTATTTGAATATGCACGGTTGCAAAAACAAATATTATTCGTCGCCACGCTTTTTATTTCTTCTGCACCGCTTCCAGGATTATGCATGTCCTGCACAACCCCATCAGTAGATCGAAAAGTGGGTTGCAAAATAAAGAAAAAATGTGGGCAAGCTTTGCAAAGCGAGATGGGCGTAGATCTGACGCAGATTGATTTTTTTTTTTGAATTTTGGGGGCCGTTTTTGATTTAATTTGATTTTCCAAATAAGCGGAGTACAAGTAGTGCAATATTTTAGCACGCAATGTGGGATATTTTTTGCTGTTATATCGCCGGCGTTTGTAGGCTGTCATGCATCAAAAACAGGCAGTGCTGTACGAAAAACACTCTTGTCTCAGTTCCATCTGACAGTTTCGGGAGCTGCACGGTGAGTGCATTAACTACGTGTGGCGGAGTAAATCTTAACTGGCCGTGGGAGGGTGTTTTGTAGAGAGACATTAACTGGGTGTTCCGACGGGTGAATCCTGTATATTATCACACATTACTTGCCAACTCGGCTATGCTCTATCTCGTGGTATTATTATTTTTCCCCTGCGAGTTTTATTGAGCGAGATATTTTTTGGAGGCTAAGTATTGTTAACAAAAGTTCAACTAATTCCAGCCCCAATTTTTGTCTCCGATTAAACCAATTTTTTCTCTCTCCTCATCATTCTCCTCCTGCTATCGTCGTCGCGCGTTTTCCAAACCGTTCGGGCGTAGTGGCCGTTTTTGTGGGCTTACCCCAGAGACGTTTATCGTTTACCCCTTTATCGCTCGTCCCGCATTGGGAGCGTCGAAAAAGGAACAATGGCAGAAACCAAATCGTAAGGGGAACAATGGTGTGGGTGGATTTTGACAGTGTTTTATTGGAAGATTGAGTGGGTTAAATGGGGAGATTTTTATACCAAAATGACCGGAAAAGAGAGGCGAATCGAATCCGACTATTTTCATGTCTCTAGCTATTTTATTAACACCATTTCTAGACACCCCCCAAATCTCATCCACACTCTATTTCGAGCTAAAAGACAGAGTTGGCCCCAAAGAGCCGAAACCACAAAAGCTTATTTCGGCCCACATTCATTGTCCGCCAACAAGACCCTCCATACGCCTTGATCTGAGCTCTTCTTCCTCTTGGATATTTGGTTTTTGAAAAGCAGAAAATCAACATCAAAATAACGACACAAACACAGCAACAGAAGTGACACAAACACAACAGCAACAGCAGCAACAGCAACAGCTCAATCACATCAACACAATCATCTACTCCAACTGAACAGTCATACTTGTGTCAGTTACACAAACACACCAGCCCCAAACGATTCGATAGGTCAAACAGCCCCATTGGACAACCCAAGCAAAGCACTACTTAAACACAGACACACCCACACAAACACCCACACACCACACCCACAAAATGAAACAATTGGTCGTCATGGTGGACCCCTCGGACCCCAACACTATCACAGAGTGGTACTGCTGTCAATGTGGAGAGTACCATGGCAAGCCGCCCAGTCGGTATGATTGTAAGCGGTGTACTCATGGTTTGTGTCCGTATTGTCCGAGAAAGAGGGTTGGGGATGAGACACGAAGCGGGCACGAAGTGGCCGCGAAGTGATCGAATGGTCGAATGGTCACGAAGTGACCATGAGAGCCATTCGACGGCTCCAGCTCAAAACGCCTACGAGCATCACCTCATGGGTGAAATGGGGCTTTTGTGGGGGCGTTTTTGACGTCAGCTGATGCGTCATGCCCCATTGGCCCACTCGCGTGCTCTTCGATATCGCCACTTGAACTTCTTCCCTTACGCCCACGTGACCACTAGCGTGGTCACTTCGTGGTCACGTGGTCACTTGCATCGCCATCTGGTATGGCTCTTTGTATATATTTAATTATCATGATTGTACCGATTGTGCCGATTGTGCCGATTGTGCCGATTGTGCCGACTTGTGCCTCCCAGATGTGCTTGTAGAAATGCATCTGTGACGCGACTGAGATGAGGAGTACACCACCGAAGGTGGGGTACGATACGATACAAGTAGGAGATGATCTGCTGTGTATCCTTTTGTGTACGATATATGGTGATATTCGGCAAATGGCAATTGACTGTTTTTAGTTGTCGTGTTTTAGTTGCTATATTTCGGCTCTGCTTCCCCACACTAGATGAGACAGGATGAAACTGAGAGTGAAGCAAAGTGAAGCAAAGTGAAGCAAGAGTGAGACGGTAGGGTTAGGGTAGGAGAAGAATATTATGGTGTGGTTTTTGTTTTCACGAGTTCTTGAGTTCTATGAGTTCATATCGGCTTCATATTTGCTGTTGCTTGGTTCTCGTTTAAAAGCGCATTTGTAGTTTCTTTTGGATACGATCATCATTACCGTTTGATGGTGGATCTGCAATCTGAGATAGCGGGAAGTACGATATGACTAATGGTTTATAAATGAGGATGAGGGTGGAATTTAATATATACATGATCATAGGATGGGTTTATTATATGCTGTGAGAAGGTCTTATAGGTGCATTACCTCGGCTGTTTTTAAGAGTGAGACTGAGGTGGAGAGAAGGTGAAGAAGGTTGGGCTAAGAGATTGAGAGATATACAGTGGTTAGATCCGCTACATCTGTTTTTTGTGACATTATTCAGGGTATATTTCTTCATACATTCGTTTATTCAGGGTGTATGACTTCATAAAGTCGAGTTATAATGAGTTCTATGATATGTGCTTTGGTCATAAATGATGCAATTATGATGGGGTATGATTCAGTAATTGCTTTTTGCGGGTGCTCTACTTAGCAAAAAGCACCAAGTCGTTGGTTGCGTCAACGGCTTCTAGCAAATAGGTGTTTACTTAAGGTTAACAAAACGGCCAACTAAAAAAGTGCTCTGGGGGTGGCTATTACACGTTCCAGACATTCCGCCGATATGGGGTTTTTTGTATTACATTCATTAAGGCATGTCACTATATAATCCACATTAATCTCATGATATGCCAGTACAAACTTCTGAACTGTACGCTATCAAACTTGTGAGATTACTTGACATTTGAAATTTACTTCACTCCTCCCAAAAGCTTAACAAAGAGTAACTGAACATGTCTAATTTTGGCAGCTAATATCTCGCCTTACAAGTAGACAACCTGTGGATATTAATATATATTTCGAATCCCCAGTGTCCAGAGCTTGGAACCAGCCAGAAATCACCAAAAACTAAATTACCCTTGGATCACACGCCAAGTGTCGTTTGCTCTTTACCTAAGGTTGTAGGACTCAAATGGGCACATGTCACTTGCCATTGGATCACTCTACTGCAAATATAAACATACCATTAGAATCCCCTTAGTCGGAAGATTCCAATGCACTACTTTTCATCCCCATAAGACCCCCACAACACCTCCAAAAATACAACCAATGTCATCCCCAAAATTAGAGTTCTCCCACACACCATCTTAAATCCGTCCTCTGAAGTAAATGACTTCTGCTGCCCATAACTCGGTCAATATAGCTCATAGAAAGACAGGAGATAGTCCACCTTGAAGCCCTTCCTCGGAAGATTCGAACACCACTTTTAAAATCAAAATCGGAGGCGTGTTGGCCTAGTCAAACAACCCCTCAGTTACATGCCAAGTGTTGCTTGCTCTCATAGCCCAAGAGAAAAAAGCATATCAAAACAACGCTTATTTTAGTTGACATTTACTTAAGAAATACAACATAGCGAATACCCGGTTGTAAGCGAATATATTGAATCCCACCACAACCCCAGACTCTGCAATCAATATCCAACTCCATTCATCCCTCTACGACCACTATTCATCAATCTACAAAATTTCGTGCGTTCGATTCCAGCAAGCTCTAATAAAATCGTAAATACATGTACATTAAATATCGTCCATTTTGAACCTCTTGACCGGCGGTTCCATCTCCATCCCTTCTTCATTCACCACAGTTTCATCCTCCTCTGGCTCCTCATGCACTTCATCTGACGCTTCACTCTGCAGCATCATTTTGACCTGCTGACAAATGAAGGCGTTTCTCTCAGGATCGTTGAAGGGATAATTGAAGTCCAGGAACGTATCTCCAAAGTCCATTCCTTGAGGAGAAGCGTTGTTAGACCTCATAGCCTGCTTGTTCAGTTCCTTCAGAGAAATCTGACCTCCTCTAGCAGGGTTGTAAACTGCACATTTGGCATCAGTCAACGAGTAGGCCATTTTGATGAACCGTCTTAGAGCTGCCATGAGCTGGATAGTTACTGCTATCATGGCGTTACTCAACTCTCCTGACTTTGATACGGCTGAATTGAGTGAGTGAACAATCATATGAGCGTCTTCAACAGTACTGAGTTCTAGAGTAGATAAAGCACGACAGAGAAAAACAACCACCCATAATCGACTCGCAACATCTTTATCGTTCGTCTGGTCTTCATCCAGCTCCAGAGCTCGGACCATGTTCAAAAAGAGCTTTCTTCTTGAAGATCTAGACCCTTTGATGACAGTGAAAAATCTATCTAGATAACCACTTCCAGACGCGATATTGGCACCCAACAAACGTCTCAAGTACTCTGCAGCAGCACAAATACCGTCCACGTATGTTCCATCAATCAGAGACTCGTGTTTTTCATGAAACAAACGATGAATACCTTGAGCTTTAGACGCTACTAAAGAAACAGGAGAAGCTTCTAGAGCAACTGTAGTTGTCATCAAAAGTCTCGGATTAGCAAAACCCTGATGAGAGACTTTTTCAAGCAACAATATCGCACTGATAGAGTGAGCTCCTGTTCCCAGTAAAGAAATCTGTAAAATCTGCTCCAAGTACCGTTGAACAATAGAAGCACATACTCCATCATTAACAAACTTTGAAGTGGTACCATGCAAAACACCAATATCAACTTGACCAGTAGCATCAGTGTTTCCTGATCCCTTGAGTCCAGCTTTGGTGGCCATTTGCTCTTCATTTTCGAGGAAAGCAGAGAATTGTTTGAGAGCAATGTTTTGCAGCTCTTCGTCTCCTGAAAGGGCCATATCAAGGCATGAAATCACTCCAGGAAGCATGAACAACTGAGGAAAACCAATGCACACCGATAACAAGTTTCTCACCGACAATCTCACAATTTCCTGATGAGCGAGTTTTGGGTTGCAGAAAAGTAAAAACAGACCAGCAATGTACTCCTCTGATTTTCCTGCTTTCATGTCAATATGACCACCCAAAAGCTTCTCAAACAAAGATACAGCCTCATTGAAGTCACAGTACCTTCCTAGAGTCCCCACCAAGTATATCAACCGCTTGAATTTCGGATCAGCTGCTGTTTCAGCTAGTTTACCCGCTTTCAAGTGCTGAACGTGCGGCAAAAGAGCCTTGACACATGAAAGCATGGCTGTTTCGAGCTTTTTCGTGTCTTTCCTTTTAGAGCATACTGCCCACAGACACGGTACAGCTACTGAGAGCTCCTTGACGTTGAATTTTGTCAATTTCTTGAGCATGGACGTTTCAATATCTTTAAGGAGATCGTCTGAAAACTCGATTTTCGACGAAACAACGGCCGTTTCAAAGATTTTGAGCACGTGATAGGTGGACAGGTCTTTTACGTCAGCTGAAATATATCCTCTCAGAGAAGTGAGCTGGTTTTGCGAAATGAACAGGACGTTCGCTTCAACAAAGTACCCTAGTAGCTCCAGAAAAGACTCAGTACCTGTATCTCCAACAACGTGTTTGACTAACAAGTTGATATACTCTTTTCCCACGTTCAAAACCACCCCCGGAATCGGGTCTTTATGCAAAAACGGGTTGAAAATCGAGTTGAGAAAACGAGCTAGATATTGAGCCAGTTGTTCGCTTTTTTTGAGAGTAGATACCATACTTTCCGCATCTTCAAATTTTGCAGCTACAAACCACATTTCCCGAAGAGTAGAAGTAGCCAGTTCTTGTACACTCTCTTCTTCATCTTCAGTGCGAAACAGCAGTTTTTCAATAATCTCCAGTTTGACCGATTTGTCCACATCTGTAGCATACAGGTCTTTCAGCAACTTCAAAACCCGCTTCCTGACACTCAGAGACATGTCTGAACATCGGTCAAACAACGAATCAAAGTACTGAGTCGTGTTTAGAGGCTGTTGGAGGACATACTTTCCTACAATCTCGACAGCAGCGTCTCTGACTGAAGCTGAAGCATCGACAAGACGCAGTTTCAGTGAGTTTGCGACATACGGAAGCCGCATGATTGTAGGATCATAAGAAAGCAGTGTAGTCAGACTCTTGAGAGCTTTACTTCGAATCTGGATTTTTGACTGCTCAAGAGAATGACAAATAGTCGCCAGAATCGTATTATAAGACTCAGCAAGAGGCATATGAAGTAGAATTCGAGAAATATCATTGACAGAGTCCAAAGTATCGTTATTTCTCGAGGACACCTCTTCAGTCATACTTTTGGTGATATCCACATTATTCTCTGAACAAGAAGCTGCCAGACGGTACATTTTCTTTTTGGCCAGTTCAGCAGTATCTGAATCAGGATTAGTCAAATACCCGCTCAAAATATTACCCCATTGAGAAACAAAGTACTTTCGGGCTGCTTCCTGGAACGGTCCTTGAGTCTGAGCATCGTTTAGAGTGCGTAAAACGTAATGAGCAGACATACTCAAATGTTGCAGGTCCTCAATTCCGTCCTCACGTGATATTCCGGCTTGAGAACATTTTTTCCGGAACGAAAGCACGTGACATCCAATAGAGCCTAAAACGTCCATACACAGAGTCAGGACAGTTACTGGAGCCTGTTGTTTTTCCGGAGCCGACAAAAAGTCAGAACAGACCCGAACAAAGGTATGCAGAATAAGCTCACCTGCAATCCAGTCCAATTGTCCGTACACGTTGATAAAGTCCTCTACAAACAAGTCCAAAAGAGCTTTATAAGGAGACTCACTTGCTTTGGTACTTTTAGACGCCTTATCAATGAGATAATGGACAGCATTCGTAGCTGAAGACCGTGCATTGCTTGTAGCCTGCTCACACGCCTCTTCAAACTGTTTGATAGCGGGAGAGTCACGTGACAATTTGGAATTTGAGTCAAACTGAAACTTGTACCCTCCTACAGATCCAATTAACCTCATTAGCAGCGCTGAAACGGTCTGAATAGGAACATTTCCCACCCAAAACTGTCTCGCGTGAGCTTTTGACGAGGGCAAATTCTGCATGGACGTCAGAATCTCGTCCAAAATGAACCCCTGCTGGTCTGGAAAGGTTGCAAACGTGATAGCTAGTGCTTCCATTGCTGAAGAGCGGAATGCCTCTACTGCAATATGAGTCAGCATGTGGTTTGTGTTTTTGGAGGAGGAGACCGAGTCCATAAAGAGGATTTTGACGGCCATGAAGAGAATTTTCGTGATTGTCGATTCATCTAGAGGTCGTAGATAAATGGATTTGCAAAACTGGTCCAAAACACGCATTGTTCTGGCTAAAAGTCCGTCCAAATTCTGTCTCCAACCCGCCAAAAGAGGTCCACATTCCTCCATACTTTTGCCTATAACCGGAAGAAGCAAATGTTCAGTGATAGTCGACATATCTTCAGCAATGGCTGAGAGAACGTTTTCTGAGAAAAGCTGATTTTCTTGTCTTGGAGAATTGACGATTCGCAAAATCACATCACATGCATGTAAGGCGTTGCTGGCTGCTTCCATGAGAGTACTCATATCTCGATCTGACCTCTCCAACAAAGAAACACTCAAGTCAATGGAGTTGATATGACTGAGAGAACGGGCGCAGATTCGTTCCAGACGCAGTAAATCGTCCAGATCGAGGTTGATGAAAAATTCCCTTCCTACTGAGCGTCGAAGTGTATCGCTTAGTAACTGCAAATTCTTGTTACTAAGAGGTAGTAGGGATCGTTTGACAGGCCGCTGCCACATTGATTTGTCGGGAAGAGAGTCGAAATCGTACTCGTAGGATTCTGCTGTGTCGTCGTTTTCAAATAGTTTGTCAAGGAGAGAAAACATCGACTTTTCCACCATATCCTGCACTTTTTTGGGTGCCAGGGAGGCGACAGAGTGGGTGGCAGTAGGTGGTGGTGGTGGTGGTTGTTGTTGTTGTTGTTGTTGTTGTTGAGGTTGAACATGTTGAGGTTGATGAACAGGCTGATGTGATTGTTGAACATGTTGATGATGTTGCTGTTGAACATGATGATTCTGTGTCGTATGCTCTTGTTGTGTATGTTGCACTTGCTCCCCCTGATCCTCCATGAGAGATAGAGCCAACTTACTAACTCTCGGCGTTGTCACCCTCTTGACCGCCCGATGCATAGGAACCCTACTGGCCACAAAAGCACTGCACGGACTCAAACTCACCGGCAGCGGCCCTCCACCTTTCTGTGTACCCCCCTCAGCACCAATTCCAAGCACAAACTCATCCCCTTTGAACTGCAAGTACTCCATATCCTGCTGCAACACGGCGGCTGTGGTTTGCTGCAAAAGTCGGTGAACAGAGTCGTGATTTGCGTCTGGGCGGTTCACAGCAGCGGCAATTCGCTCCGCATTGTGTGCCACGTCACTGGGGTACTCCTCAAGCACCACAGGAATGGTGGTGTGGATTCTGGGATACGGAATATGCGCTGGGTTAGAAAGAACACGAAAAACAGGGGAAATACTCACATTTATCAATCGGAAGGAAGGGTAACAACGGAGTGTACCGAAGAGCATCCTTTGCCGTTCGTGGAAGCGCTTTAGAAAGCCTTGTCGACGGATCTGAAGCTGACATGGTGGTGTGTGGTGGGAATATAGAGTGCTGAAACATTACAGATTTCGTGCGTGTACGGAAAACCTTAATGTGTAAACAGTCAGGGAAGGTCCAACAGTTACGTGTCAAAGACGAGTAGTGGAGTGGAAGGTGGTATATTTGGAATCTCCTGATGAGGGGGAATCTAATGGTGGTTTTAAAAATGATATTGGGGCTCGATTGAGGCAGATAGAGACCCTTGAATGTATGATAATTACTTAAACTCAGTGAAAGAGTTTGTTAGCAAAGTGTAGTTTATGCTGAATGAAACTCCTACAAACAGCTCTCAATGACCCTATAAACGAACTCCTATATGTTCAATTCACCCACTCTTAATAGTATTTCGGGTTGAAAATCACTTCTGGCCATCTGCTTATGTAAGCAAAATAAAAGTCCGAATAAATTACACCCTCTTGTTGCCCCACTCTTTATGAACAAAAATATACCATTCACTAAGCCGTACACCCTCTATTTGATTTGCTAGCCATCTTTCAAGTTTTTGTTGATTACGTAATCACACCCAAAATTCGGGAAAATTCGACCTGGATCTTTTTACCCCACTCTTTACGAGTCCATTGCTACCATTAAACACCTCCTACTGTGCCTACAACCCTTTACTTCTTCCCCTGTGTTATCCCACCTCCACGTTAAAGTTCACTCCTACATATGATTATGCTGTTCATATATCACCATGAAAAACACGCATTTTCAACAACCCATGACCAGCACGGAAACTCCCGCTTCTCTCGACCATCTTGTTCGCCAAGTCCTGTTACCCGACAGTGAGGCCTCCAAACCCGTTTTGGAGCTTTTACCGAGCCCTACTACCTGTTCAGATGCCGTCAACACTCAATGGTACGCTCTTACAGCTCTGATTTGCAGGCATATGGTTCAATCGTGGTATTCTCGTATCTCTGACGACCCCGGGTTCGTTCAGGAGATGGTGGAAGTTCTTGCGAAAATTTCTCTTGATGTTGATCAGCGTTTGAAGACGATTGATTATGAGACTGCTCTACTAGATGGGCTTCCTTACCTGATTGATTCGCATTTTGAAGCTGTTGATAAAGCGAAAGCGTTGCAAGGAACGGCTTTTTTGCCTGTCAACTCGTTATCTGAAGGTCTACGTGTTTTTAGACCTCATAGAGCGATTTCCGGAAATGTTGAAGACCATTCGGAGTTGGTTTATCAGAAATTACTGGCTCAGCAAATCACGACTATTCTGTTGAAGAGGCAGAAAATCGACAGTAAAGTCGCTCACGCGTTTATTTCGGCGATTTTGCATGATGTTGTGCTTGCTAATCTCTTTGAACGACTATCAGAGCCCTGGATGTTGTATGAAATCATCATCAAAGTGTGTGATTTGTTGCCTGACAACAGCAAGAGCCCTGAGAAGGCTGAAAACGGAAGAGTGGTGGAAACTATGAGCTATCTCTTTTCAAATGGAGTATCTCTAGCTACAGAGACTTTTTATGCCGTGAGAACCTATGTGAGGTCGGGTTTTGAATTTTACGAGCAGAATTCAGTCGATCCTAACAAAGATGAGGCTGCTAGTGCTCCTAAACCAGTTACTTCAAGGTACTTTTTCCAATTACTCGTCAATATGAGCAATATTCGCGCGAAAAAACCGCTTTTGGCGTCGACTTTGTCCTACCTCTCTGTATTCCTGGAATTACAACCCCTGGCAGTGTCGATTCGAAACGTGGTGGTCAATTCCATGAACAAGCATGTACTTCGGGAAAAAACGGCCGAAATTATTTTGAAAAATGTCAGAACAACGCTGTTTCCTAATAACGGACCGATGGGAGCTCCTAGAGTGCTGCCTACGGTGCTGGAGCAGTACGATATCAGACAGAATGCGAGGGATTCGTTGTCCAAGGTGTTTCCGCCGTTTGTCGGGAATGTTTCAAAGGATATTGACTTGTGGCTGGACCATTTGAGTAACAAGGAGGTGAACAAGTTGTTGCTGTATTATCTGTGTGATTATTTGCTGCAGTTGGCTTTTCCGGAGTTGACGGAGAAGGTTGAGTGATCTGAGCGCGTCAAACCAAACACTTTTGAGCAAAAAAGCACTTTTGAGCGAAGCGAAAAAGTTCTTTGTTTGCTCAGAAGTGCGAAGGTGAAGACGCCGCGAAGAGCGCTTTTGCTTACTCAGAGAGTATGGGCAAGAGTACAGCTCTCGAGTGAGCAAGAGTAATGAACAAGAGCTTGCTCTTGTGAATGAGCTCCCTCAACTCCAGGACAAATTATTTATTATAAAAAAAATCAACATTTGTCATGTGTAACGTCTGAGTAGGTACCGGTACCAGTAGTTGAGGGTGAGTGAGCTCAAGATGGGTACTGAGCGTAGCGAAAAAGTGCAAAGGTGCAGACGCCGCGAAGATCACGAGGAGCTAATGACCAAAAAAAACAAAAAAAAAAAAAAAAAAAAAAAAAAAAAAAAAAAAAAAAAAGGGGGCAAGAGCGCAGCTCTTGTGAGTGTAGCTCGGAGGTGAAGCTAGAGCGTAGCGAAAAAGTGCGAAGATGAAGACGCCGCGAAGACCGCTTTTGCTTACTCACAGAGTAATGAGCAATGAGCAAGAGCTTGCTCTTGTGAATTTCAGTGAGCTCTTGTAAATGAATGAGCTCTTGTGAGTAGCTCGGACATGAACAGTACAGCTCTTGAGGAGACAAATTATTTATTTTAAAAACTTCCACAATTGTGATATGTAGTGTCTAGTACCGGTAGGGGTTAGTTGAAGGTGAGCTCTTGAGTGAGCAAGAGTGATTGACAAGAACTTGCTCTCGTGAATGAGCTTGGGGACAAAATTATTTATTATAGAAAAATAACAATTGTGTTGTGTAGACTCTGAGTAGGTACCGGTAGTTAAAGGTGAGTTCGCTCAAGAGTGAACGTCAGTGAGCTCAAGAGTGAACGTCAGTGAGCTCAAGAGTGAACGTCAGTGAGCTCAAGAGTGAACGTCAGTGAGCTCAAG